>JADLZK010011306.1:0-172518 GCA_015847255.1 Hyparrhenia diplandra
ATTTTGTATAGATAAAAAAATTTTAAAAAGAAAGAGTTTTGGTTCCATGATTTATTTATTTTTTTGCATTCATTTTGATCTTATTATAGTAGTTGCCAATTTTTTATCCTAAGGAAAAATGGATTAGAGGTGAATAATATTATTATTAGCGAACTCTAAATGTACTCTATTGTATCTTTTTATTGTCCAAAGACTTGATTTAAACAAGCATATAATTGTTCTCTTCCATTTAAAGCGATTTATAAATGTACAAAATGAATAAATACCGTATAAAGATAAAGGTTCACTGCACGTCTGTTTTTTCTTTTTTTTTTTTTTTTTTAAAAAAAAACAAAATGTCATTCCATAAATTTAGTGGCAGTTTGTGTTGGTTTAGCTAATTATACGGTCAACCTAATTTTGAAATAATCCTGGTTCTCCTTAGATCGTTGTCTATTTTTTAGAGTTTAAAGAATTTGAGTTAGTTTGTTGTTCATTTCTCCTCCAGTTAATTCATACATTTCCTTGAGTATAAATTCTGCAAAAATCACGCAATTTATTGTGGTATGACCGAATATCAGCTACATGCAACACATGCCGACCGTTACATGAAGAACATTCTACATGGAAAATATCCAACGGCCCTCTTCTGAAGATAGGATCAAAATGTCATGGCAATACACTCCTTTCTAACAGCAGCAAACAGGTCAGAGTTCATGTATCTCTCGCCCCCGGTTGGAAACATGGTGACAATCATCTTCCCCTTATTTTCTTCTCTCCCTGCAACCTAAAGGTACATGTACATCCACTTCAAGGTTTGACTAAATAAATCAGAATATAAATACTCCATCCATTCTAAATTTTAAGATGTTTAATTTGGTTAATGTATTTATTTTATCATGTATCTAGACATAGTGTATATCTAAGTATATAGCAACTAGAAAATCCAAATCGTCTTATCATTTGGAATAGAGGGAGCAACAGTTAATGGAAGAAATTTTAGTTTTAGGATTGTAGTAAACCTTCAAGCATGCTGCCAAGTTTGCTCCAGATGATATGCCCACAAGAAGGCCCTCTTCCCAGGCCAACCTCCTCGCGTTCACCATCGCCTCCTCAGTTGTCACTATAACAACCTCATCGATAACTGATCTGTCTAGTACATCAGGCACAAATCCTGGTCCTATTCCCTGAATTTTGTGTTTGCCTGGTTCACCACCTGAAGGACAACAATACTATGTCATTATCATTCAATGTGGAAATGGATTGTTATTATTGTTCAGTGCAGAAAACAAGAACGCATAGCACTCAATTTAACACAATTTTTTTAAGGATCCAACCAGGCCGGAATGAAAAACAAAGTATCTCTAAAGAAACATTAGCTACTTAATGGAGTATGTTTTGAGCGCAGAGCACTCAATATAACACATTTTTTCTCTGCCTCCCTAGTTCCTACATATATAAAGATGATTCGTTCCAAAGATTATACTAACCTAATTGATGATAATTGATGTTTCTGAATGGTGTAGTACCTGAAACAACTGGACTCTCTGCAGGCTCAACACAAATGATCTTGATACTGGGGTTTTGCATCTTCAGATACTTTCCAACACCGGATACTGTACCTCCTGTGCCTGAACCAGCTACAAATATGTCCACCTTGCCAGCCGTGTCCTTCCAAATCTCAGGTCCTATATATCATACGGTGTAGGCAATCATTTTATGCTATGATGATATTTGCATTGTTGTCATGAGGAGGAAAGAATTTAAATGAGTGCTTAGCATAATTTTGCAAGTTGAAGAATAATGAAAGTATAAATTTCAGGAGAAATGAGTTTGTGGCGTCCGCATCAGCATAATCTTGTGTACTGAAATAAAAACATCATATCCAAACTCAGTCAGTACCATACCAGTCCATCTAATATGTGCTTCAGTATTTGCTTTGTTCGAGAACTGATTTAGAACATGTACATTGGGCAATTCTTTTTTGAGCTGTTCAATCTTCGCATTTACGCCTGGGAACCCAAGGGTTGGATCTGCAAATGTCCCACTCAAAGGCAGTTCGCCCGTACAATATTAATCCCGCTGAATTTACACTGCCACTTACAGTATAATACAATACAAGGTGCTTCAGTAACTTCCTGGAAATTATCTTACCTGTTAAATACAGCTCTGCACCCATGTATCTCAACAGGATCTGCTTATCGAGCGAGTATTGGCCTGGCATAACTGCAACGAACTTGTAACCCTTGCGAATAGCAATGAGGATTAATCCCAGCCCCATGTTACCACCTGTCGGCTCGACGAGTGTCGTGACACCAGGTGAAATCAACCCCTCTCCTCTGCATCTTCAATCATTCTTCAGTAGAAAATAGAAAGTGTTACTGTGCTAGTACAATCATATAACTGAGGAACAATAAGGGAACACAACAACAGGTAGTAATTTAAAGGTTACAGCATAAATCAAGAAAATCTAGGAGTATGAAAAACTCTAGTGTTCCAGTTCCAGTGCTTCTGAGCATGGCAAGAATGCAGGTCATAAATGGCTGTACAATTTCCTTTCAAAAAAAAAAAAAAAATGGCTTACAATTTGGAACAGGTATTTTTCAGCTAAAAAAATATAATCACATGATCGAGAAAGAGGCTAAGTAAAACTGGTCAGAGTTTCGTCTGAATTCCCTAACCAATTGGTAAAAACGTGAAGAAAAAAAAAAAAAAAAAAAAGGTTAGACCTCAAAGCGCAGCGATCCTTGACGGAGCAGAGAGGCTGGTACGCCTCAGCCTTGCCGATGATCCGGGCATCCACCCCTTCCTTGCCGGTGATTCGCTTGAGCTCGATCAGAGGTGTCCACCCAATCAGCTGAAGGAATCGTCGCCCATGAACTCATGTCGCCTTATTAATCAGGAAGAGATCGAACTCAAGCGGCCTGCCTGACCTGCGTGACATCAGAGACGATGCATTCCTGCTGCTCTTCGCTGCAAGCGTACGATGGATAGAGCAGGGAGGGAATCCCCCCTCCCGGCTTCCTCTCCCGCCATGGATGCAGCAGCGTTTCTTGGACTCTCTCGCAGTCGCAGTGTGCTGTCAGTGAAGACTGATGAGTGATCACTGAAGGTTGCCTCTTGCGAGCCGCAACAAGAGTCTTTACCAGCCGCACTTGCACTCTCAAGTCTGAACCCAAGACTAGTCCTTTTGTTTTTCTGAATTTAACTGAGTTTATTTTGTTTTCAACCGCACGTGCACTCTAAAAGTCTCAACCGACTGCTTACCGCGCGCTCTTTTTTTAAGATAAAAGATAAAAATCCAGCTTCATCTATCCATGGATAGAATCAGATCAATTATTACAGAGTTCAAAAAAAAAAAAAAGTTTTCTTTGAATACAAACTCAGCCAAATTCCAAACCGACATAAACACGGAATAAAATGTCTTTGACTAAACATAACCAATATGTCTCTGTGATAGCCAACCACTCGAACCGAAGAATGATAATGCTGACACTTCTAGGTGGCGTGCGCAGCGATTAAATGATCCCGGAGATCTTCATTCTGCTGCATTCTGCTGCAAGCTTACTGGCTTCTAGAATCGCTTTTCCCGACTTCCAAATAACTAACTAATTTTCTAGAATCATTTTCTTTTCCTATAAATTTCACTGACTACATAAGAAATAGTATTAACAAATAATTTTTTTATAGAACATTTAGCACGATTAATCTTCATGTACTTATTTTGCACCACAAATTATTATTAGTAATTTTTCTTGTATAGTCGGTCAAAGGTTTGGACTACTTATAAAAAAGTGACAGTGCATTTATCAGATATAGTAATTTTTAATATGCTATATACTAGAGAGATACGGTCAAGTCCACCTCACACTAGTGTGACAGTGTACAAATCGTATGCTCCCTCCGCTCCATAATAGATGACATCTTAGAATTTCTCATGGAAACCAATGTTGAGAATTTCTCATGGAAACCAATGTTGAAGGCACAACGCTTCTTAGTTTGGATTCACTCAACTTTTTATTCCCTTAATGATGGATTTGGTCGATTTTCAAAGGATGTGTGAAGACCAAGGACAAGCTAGTTCTAAGTGTTGCGTTGAGTTTAGGTTCTTATCCTCTCCTTTGGTCATACGAGAAGAGGGGAATGAATGTGTAGCTTAACCTAAGTGAGTCTAGTGAGTGCATGCGATGCACACTTGTGAAAACTAGCACTAGGTTCCTTAGATGAAGCCCAAGGAGGGATGAAGCCAAAAGCCAAACCCAAAGGAGAGTTTACATTATCTTTTAGGCATTGGATGGAGCTCTAGGACAATGCTTTGGATAGTCTTTTCTCTTACTCTTCAAAAAATAGTTTTGGTGTAGTAAGCACCAGAGTGATGCAACTTAGACATATTTGCAGTTGGTTGAGAGGAGATGAAGTCACCAGAGTTTGCACTAAATAGATACACTAGAGAGGAGTGTATTTGGCCAGGGTGAAACAATGTCAACGGAATCCTCCATTGCCACACTCGAGCTTGTTTATGTAGTAACGTCTAATTTGGAGTTGAGCCAGTTGAAGGCCACTAGAATTCTCCGGTGCTACACCAAGAAAACACAAGAGAAATCAGGTGTTTAGTTTTCAGTTGAGTGGAATTCAAACAACTAGTTTTAGGTGCTTGACCTATATATATAATCCATCCTCATGCATTTTAGATATCTTTAAGCTGGGATAGCTAGTTACACATAATGATTTAGACTATTGGAGTGGTTAGAAAATCTTAATTGAAGATTAAGGACTCTGTCATTAGTGCTTAGAGAGTTCCAAGTTTTCATCCACTCTTCTCACTAGGCTTGGTTGGGTCATGTGAGAGTTTAAGCTTGTTACTCTAGCTTGGTGGTCAAGTGTTGACCTATGGTGCCATGTTTTTGGGTTCCTCATCACCCATCGGCGCCAAGCAGATTTGGAAGACCTTTGCACCTCCATAGGTCAAGTTCTTCTTGGCTCATCATGCATGGGTGTCACTGGACAATGGAGCGTAGATTCGCCATGGTTTGCGAGGACTCTTGCTCGTTCATCATCCGTGATCAAGGAGAGGAGACAATTGACCATATCTGCTAGGTTGAGTCTTGAACGTGAGGGTTTGGGACTCAATTCTAAGAGCTTTCCACGTCCATAATTTGGTGATAGTGAACGAGGAAATGGCTTTGCAACGGTGGTTGGACGCTTTGGAAGGAAAGGAACGTAAGGACTTTCAACAGGAGTGCATCTTCGACACTACAGCTGGTCGCAACCATTCTAGAGAAGCTAGAGGCTTGGTGCTTGGCGGGATACAGGCACCTGAGTGGATTATCGGCGATCCTTTGATCTAGGCTCTTCTCGCTCCCGTCGCAACATCTTATCTTCATAAATTACAACCTCATGCGAGTCTAACGTTGTGTGGCTTCGGTAATCCGATGATTACCGTATTGTTTAACAAACTCTATTCTTGCTTAATGAAATGTGCTTAGGCACGGTCACTAAAAAAACTCTTAGTGGTCAATATCATCTAGATGGCTTGGTGGTGGTTTGGTTCTTGATGATCTCTCTTCTTAGAACTACCTTGTTAGAGTAGGGGTTGGAACTTAGGTTACAAAATTTTATACGGTAGGATAAACACTTGTTAAGCACAATGGGTGAATTTGGGTAAGTGCAACCGTGGTAGGTTTATTTCCACACACAAAAAATGTATATATCCCATCCCCCCCCCCCCCCCCCGAACATGTTGATCCTCTCAATGACAATGACAGTTGTGTCAAGGAAAATTTCTGTGGCATTGGATCATGTGGTGTTTCCAAGCTTTCAGGCCTGTGCATCCCTGAGTTTCGATATATCAGAACTAGTCAATCGCTAAGGACGTGAATTCAAAAGTTTCCAAGGTTTGGACCTGTGCATCCCTGATATATCATAACTAGGCAATCGCTAAGAGCATGAATTAATTGGAGGTGGAGAATGACATTGGCGTGCTCTCAGTTTATGTCATATGTCGACAGGAGAGGGCCCAACAGGCCTTAGGGACCGGGCACATAGCCCCCAAAAGGTGTGTGCACGCGCCCAGGAAGGGCGGCAGCCCTGCTGCCTATCGCCGCCGTCATATCTCCGCCGTCATCATCATCAACAAGTTATCTTAGGCAGTACGTATTTAGTAAATAAAATAGAAGGAAGGGATAGGTAAGGAAATAAAATAGGAGATTGCTTTAGGTGCAAGTCTTTCCAAAACTATAAATATAAGGGAGATGTACCCTTTTCAATCTTAAGCAAAGAGGAGAACTATCTCTCCCTTCTCTTCGCAAACCCTAGCCGCCTCCTTTTCTCCTCCCCTGCGCCTCCTCCTCTCCCCTCTTGCCGCCGCCACCACCTGCTCCTCCCTCAAGCAGCCGCCGCCACCACCACCTCCACCATAGCCGCCGCCATGTTGTATCTTTCCTAATGTCCAGAGACTTGGATGGATATGCATGTAATTGTTATCTCTTGATTTAATAGAATCTCTTCCCCTTCGGGAAAAAAAATCTAAATGTACAGAGTAAACAAGTTCCATATGAAAATAAAGATACACTACACATCTGCCATTCATTCTTAAAAAGGCATCATGCCAATTCAGGGGCAATTTGTGTTGACCATACATTTTGCAAGTGATAGAATAAACTAAATTTTGAAATAATCCTAGAACACATTAGTTTGTTGTTCATTTGTCCTCCAGTTGATTCATACATACATATTCGCTGAGTATAAATTCCATAACAAAATAACGCAATTCATTGTGGGCTGACTGAATATCAGCTACATGTAGCATATGCTGACCGTTACATGGAAAATAGCTCATAGCCCTCTTCTGTAAGTAGGATCAAAATGTCATGGCAATACACTCCTCTCTAGCAGCGGCGAACAGGTCCGAGTTCATGTATCTCTCGCCCCCACTTGGAAACATGGTCACAATCATCTTCCCCTTGTTTTCTTCTCTTGATGCGACCTAAAGGCACATTCATTTTGAGGTTTACTAAAAAAAATTAAAATGAGAAATAAATTAATGGAAGAAATTTTAGTTAGCATTGTTGCAAACCTTCAAGCATGCTGCCAAGTTTGCACCAGAAGATATGCCCACAAGAAGGCCCTCTTCCCTGGCCAGCCTCCTAGCGTTCACCATTGCCTCCTCAGTGGTCACTGTGACAGCCTCATCGATAACTGAGGTGTCCAGTACTTCAGGTATAAATCCTGGTCCTATTCCTGGATTTTGTGTTTGCCTGGTTCGCCACCTGAAGGACAGCAATACTATGTCATTATCATTTTTGACTGAAGTCAGCAAGGGAAACCCCATATGTCATTATCATTCAATGTGCAAATGGATTGTTGTGATCATCCAAACAAAGTATTGTATACTCTAGTATGGATCATACAACTATGTTTATCCCTGACTAAACCTCATTCAATGATTTATTTCAAAAAAACCAATCATTTAGTGGCATCAGTGGCATTCCACTGTGCAGTGCCAAATAATTGGTTAGAGCTTTTTACTATAAAGCTGAAAAGTGATGGGCCATCATTAGGGGACAACTATAATGGAAACTGAAGCATCTCTAATGAAATATTAGCTACATAGGAATACTTTCTGGGAGCATAGAAGCACACAATATAGCACATTTTTCTCTTGCTTCCGAACTTCCTATATTTACTGCAATTATGCGTGCTAAACTGATTGATGGTTATGAATGGTGTACTACCTGAAACAACTGGACTCTCTGTAGGCTCAACACAGACGATCTTGATACTGGGGTTTTGCGTCTTCAAATACTTCCCAACACCAGTCACTGTACCTCCTGAGCCAGAACCAGCTACAAATATGTCCACCTTGCCAGCAGTGTCCTTCCAAATCTCAGGTCCTGATATCAGCACACACCAGTAACATGCAATTTATTATGATAGCATGTACAACAATTTATTGTGCCAGTTCCAGCGAAGTATATTAAATAGGACAGGAACTACTAATAACTATCACTACTCCGTAATACAAAGCCCTTTAAGTGTACAGGATGTTTGGTGCAACCCTTCCATTTTTGAACTATCGATGACCTCAGGGTCAACAAATACGTGTGCAAGCAGATTTGCATTGTTATCATGTGAGGAGGAAATAATTTAAATGAATGCTTAGCAAAAATTTCACAAGTTGAAACATTGAGAAAATCTAAAATTCAGAAGAAAAAAAAGGTCATCCCCATAAGCTAACTAATGTGTACTGAAATAAAAACAGCATATCCAAACTCATTCAGTAACCATACCAGTCCATCTGATATGTGCTTCAGGATTTGCTTTGTTCTTGAATTGATCAAGAACATGTACATTGGGCAATTCTTTTTTGAGCTCCTCAACCTTCGCATCAATGCCCGGGAAACCAAGGGCTGGGTCTGCATATATATGTCACACTCAATGGTGAATAGTTCACCCATACAATTCCTCTGAATTTTACACTGCCAGTGCAGCATGTAAGTAGCATCCGAAATAAAAAGGTGAAACAAGGTGCTGCAGTAGCATCCTAGAAATTGTCTTACCTGTCAAATACAACTCTACACCCATGTATCTCAACAGGATCTGCTTATCGAGCGAGTATTCACCTGGCATAACTGCAACGAACCTGTAACCCTTGTGAAGAGCAATGAGTACTAATCCCAATCCCAAGTTGCCGCTTGTCGGCTCGACGAGTGTCGTGACACCAGGTGAAATCAACCCCTTCTCCTCTGCATCTTCAATCATTCTTCAGAAGAGAACAGAAATGTTATTGCAATGTCTGTGGTAGTACAACCATATAACAGAGGAACAGTAATAACTCAATAAGGGAACATTAGTTAGCTACAGCACATATATATCTAGAAAGTGTGCTAGTACAATCATACAACAGACGAACAATTAGTTAGCTACAGCATAAATCCAGAAAGTCTAGAGTTTCTGAACATGCCAAAAATGCAAGCCATACATGTGAACTCGGGAGACATGTGCAGGACTCCCAGTTGACTTTGTGTTCCCTCTTCCCAGTTTGCTATTTTTCAGCTAAAAATCGAACCAGATGATTGAGAAACAGGGCAACTAAAACTATTCAGAGTTCCATCTGAAATCCCCCTAACCAGATGGGGAAACAAAGAGGAGAGAAAAAAAATTATCAGACCTCAAAGCGCTGCGATCCTTGACGGAGCAGAGAGGCTGATACGCCTCGACCTTGCCGACGATCCGGGCATCGATCCCTTCCTTGTGGGCGATTCGCTTGAGCTCGATCAGAGGTGTCCAGCCGATGAGCTGAAGGAATCGTCCCCACACAAACAGTTAATGGCGAGACGAGGGGAGCAGAGAACATGAGAGAGGGGGGGGCTGACGAACGACCTGAGTGACATCAGAGGCGATGTGCTCCTGCTGCCCTTGGCTGGAAGCGGACGACAACGGGTTGAGGAGAGAGGGGATCCCCTTCCTCCCGGCCTCTTCTCCCGCCATCGCCATGGATGCTGCTCCAAAGTCCAAACAACCGTGCGTATCCCTCGTTTCTTGGCCACTCGCAGCGTGCTGTCAGTGAAGAAGAAGATCGGTGACTGAAGATTTGCTTCTTTCGAACCGCACAACTCTTTTTTATTAGTAGCTAGCTGCACTTGCTGATTTTTTATACAGTCGACTATTAAATTTTAGTGATATATACGGTCCAGTCGAGCACCACCAGTGAGAGTGTCCATGTCGTCTAATAAATTTGCAAATGTTTGTGGATTGGATTGGAGATTTGCGATTGGTTGGTAGCGAGTCTCAGCATCAGATAAGTGAGTGACATGTTCGGTGACGGCCCGCATAATTGTTTACTGACACGGTTCACGGTTAAGTAAAGGCTGTGTTTAGATGCCAAAGATTCCCTCCAAATTTATGGACGTCCATTTGGTAGCATCACATCCCATCACATGTAAACAATGTTTTGATAAAAGTTCGTATTTTAAGAGTATGAAATGTAGGTAAAAAAATAAACTAATTATATAGTTTAGAAGAAGAGATTCTTTTGGGTCAATTACCCAAATTTGGTAGGATAATATTTATACAAACTCCGGAAATGTCTTTTTTGATTTTACATAAAAATATTAACAGCATTTGATTTTAAGTAGATTTATTTTTGTTACAAAATTTTTTGTTTAAATTAACAATAAAGAATGTCATGCTATGGAGTACTATGCATGGACGTCCATTTGGTAGCATGATATGAAGTGTACAAGCCATGTTTTGATGAGTTCTGACTTCTGACTTTGCTCAGTTTGCTAGAACCAAGGAGGAAGACCTCGGAAGAAGAGATGAAAGGGTCAACTAAACAAATTTGATTTATTATATTACTCCATCCGGTAATTTTTTTGATTATACATAAAAATATTAACAGCATTTGATTTCTAAGTAGATTTATTGTTACACATATTCTATTATTTATTAACAATATTTAACAATATTAGTATCTTTATATATATATTTATTATGTATTTCAAAGGTAGCAACTATGCCACTCAATTGAGGTGAATAATAAACTTATTTAGTTTTTTAAAAATAAAGGCATGAGCTTTGTCGTCCAATTAGGATAAAAGAAACTATGAAATGGGTAGATAAATAAAATAACTAAATTATACAGTTTCAGAAAAAAATATTATTTTAGTCTAAAGTTCTAAAAAGAAAAAATATTCACAATAATGTATTAATATTTTTACTTTTCTAAACTTAATCTAACAAAATAAATAAATTATGAGCTAATTAATTAAGTATATTAAAACCTAATAAAATATAACTTAAAATTGTTTTTTAGGGCTTTCCCTTTTCCGAAGAAAAGGAGCCCTTCCAGAAATTCTCAGTAGCCCAATGGGCCAAAAGAGGGGGTTTGGAAATAGTTTTCAACCAGCAATTGACGCGCCTCGGTATGACCTCATAAGCTGCGTCATTGCCCCAAGCGCAAAGATGGTTTCTGCAGGTCGCCCACCCCCGCATCTTGTAGTCGCCTCCACCTGCCTCCCGTCTCTCCGCTTCCGAGGTGGCACAAAACGTCCGCAAAACGTGACTGCTCACCAGTCACCACTCACGGGGCTATTTTTTGATTTGTCACGGGCCGGAATAAACATGCGCAGTTTCCACTGGCCCGTTTCGTCGTCAGGACAGGGCCCTCGTGCTGCCACTGGGCTACTAGGCAGTAGGCACCGCCCAGCCCACTCGAGCGTTGGCATTTTTTTAGAAAAAAAGAGGATGGTCAAATTTGCTACACTACATGGTTGGTGACATGTAAAAAAAAAAAAAACGGATGGAAGTAATTTTAAAATTCTGTGGGAATCTTTGGACTTATTATTAGTGCAAAAGAAAATGCTTCCATAACACTGAAAAATGGCATGGCATGTTCAGATAGTCAGCCATGAGCCAGCCAAACTATACATGGGATATTTATTTAATTTACGCGCCTCGTCTCAGAAAAATAATTCATCATGTTGACTTTTAAGGCGTCATGTTTGACCACTCGTCTTATTCAAATTATTTATACAATTTAGGAAATAAATAAATTATTATTAAAATATCTCTAATAATAAAATAAGTCACATCAAATTGGATGATGTTTATATAAAAAATTTGAATAAGGCGAGGGGTCAAACATGACATCTTAAAGTCAACAGATGAATTATTTGATGTGGATGATGTCTTCTTTTTCTAGAAAAACTGGACAGGGAGCACCGAGCATGACCGGTTGCCATAGCTACTGAAACTGTCAAGTAGAGAAAAAAAAAAAAGGTTGATCCGCACATATCAGCGGCAGTTGACCACACTTATATGTACAGCGCCAGCACACCTATATGTACATGCATATTGTAATCCTCGTTGATCAATCCATTCTAGTGATTCCACCCAATTCATACTCTTTCACCACCCAAGTGCAAGCTGGAACCTTCTCCTCAACCTTCCTTCCGATGGGAAGGCGAGCCATCTAAAAGCTGTGCTGCTCTTTCCTGTTCCTTCTTTGTTGCAGAGGAAGCTTGGCTGGTTGGTGGAGGACAGAAGCCTTGCCCACATCCTGTCGGTTATCGGAACTCTGTTCTGCTTCTCTGTTATCCTCAGAAGTCAGTGATGCAAAACAATTAGCCATTGAAGCAGAATAAGTCGTGATCAGATATATAGCTTGTGATGCGTAATGCAGTAAAAAGAATCCATGTCCTACAGAGGATGACTTACATAGAAGGGAATATAGCAATGCCGCCCATTTACTTGGCCGATGGTGAAACCAGTATATCCAGCCATGGCTCCATGAACCACACTGTGAGCCAGAAGTGTGCAGTAGACATTATCAGAAGCATTGCTAGGGATGGCACGTATCATGTACGTTGGATCTGCAGTAGAAGAACAGCATCTCAGATATGTGAAACTAGCAATTCTGGCCCTAAAACATGATAACAAAGAAAATCACTGACCTATGTACTTCAGATTAATGGTCATCTTGGTTTTCTTGAAATATTCCTGAATTCACGAATACAACATTGATTAAAACAAGAGCTTATATTGCAGATAAGAGTGAAAAATATGCATGCATATATAACATTAATAGTGACATCATCTGATGCAAAATGGAACTAGAAGAAGTAAACAGTGGGTGGGACATATAAATAGAATATCGAAGTCTCACATTTATCTTCTGAGATAACCAAAGACCAACATCAAGAAGCAGCTCATTGCCTGAAGCATCTTTCCCAATTGACTGCATGGTTTCAGCAATAAGATTCTGTCCAGCACCCTCAGCAACAACAATAACCATATGACCATTGTCCTTCAAACGTTTTTCAATATATCTAAAAAGTCCACCTTCACCTTCCAGATAGAATGGTGATTCTGGGATCAAGCAACAATCCTGACAACAAGGAAAATATTTTATTCCCTATATTCTTGTGTGGAAACATGAAAATACACCTAAAATATTTTTGGCTCAATGGAGATGTTGACCTACCACGTCCCTGCTAGCCAGAGTAGCATAATGTGCAATAAAACCTGCATTATTAGTAAAAACAATGTCACTACTCTCTAATAATTTATGGTAATGAACCAAGTGGGTTCATCTTGAGATCAGTAATGGACCCAACCGCGCAAGGACAACTTTCGGGATCTACTTCAGAGTTCAGATTTGAACTAGATTCATACAATTTGCCCCTTATCCACAGCACTGCCATCGTTGGAGGTGGAAGACGGCTTCAGCAGAGAAGGAATACCCCTCCTGCCAAGCTCCTCGCCATCCATGGCTGCTGCTTCTTGGATTCGCTTCACTGGAGCTGGAGGAGGGAGTAGGCAGACAGAGACGAGTGTATTCTGCAGCTTGGAGATATATTTGTTATAGGTTTGTAGCTGCATCATGGTTCAAAAACTAAAGAAACACGACACAAATGATGGTATTATTATTCACCTGAAGAACAAATGTGGTTCAGAAACATTGATGTTCATGAGATGCATGAAACAGAAAACTAAACAAGACATCAGTCATTTGTCCTTCATCAGTTAAAATAGGGGAAAAAAAAAGAAAAAAAAGTGGTGGTCTGCTATAGAGAGGCTCTAGGCCCAGATTGGGCTCATGATGCAGCGGCTTGTTATCCTCCCACCGTTGGCGGACAGTGATCGCTGCTCTGTGAAGCCAGCCTCACGCCATTCCTGCCACTTTAGGTTTAGAGAGGCCTAAGCTTTTGCTAAAGCCCCGCCAACCACTACCAACTTGGAATGGGCAAGCCAGCAAAGGCACACCATAAGCCCAAGCCCAGGAGCCAGCACTAAGCATCCACACCACTTTAATGCCCCCCACTTGGGTTACAAGCTCTCATTACTGAGCTCGGCGAGAGAGTTGTTGGTTCGAGTATTTAAGCTGGTTTGTGGAGTGTGGATTAGCGAGGTGGTGCTAAACACTGCATTAAGCTGAGGTTACACTGTCAGTCTGTGACACCTCGGAAGTGGGCTTTCCTCCTTTGCTCGTTTCGAACACGGGCCTGAGGTGACACTAATTAAGCAGCACGACAAAAATGAAATGGTCAGTCCACATTTGGAACGCGGGCCTGGTTAATTGTTCATCAGTTATGATTACTTTGTTAAAGGAGGCTGGAGGTTTGTTACTACTTTGATGATTCTGCATGCGTCCTCCCCTTGCTAGAACTCAAAACAAGATGCAAGCTGTGGTTCAAGCAAATAATTGAAGTGAACTGAGTTGAATTAATGTATTCATTCAGAGGCCAAGTGGTTATTTTCTCAAACGAGACACTTTATGATCCAAGGTAGAAATTTGGCAGCTCTCGGTTTATAGTTTGTGGTACAATTCTTTGCTGAAATTTCCGAGCAAAGAAATATTGAAACTAGATAGAAAGCAAACAAGCACAACCAACTACATCAATCCTCTGTAAAAGGTCCCTAGCCTATCCAAGAACATGTCTTTCCTGTTAATGGAATGCACATGCGTAGCAATCTTCCGCGGGCAGGTTCCAAATCTTGAATCCCGGCCGCCGGCCTCAGCAACTTGTTGGATTGGATGGATCGATGATACTAAATTTATTACATGCCGAGCAATAACAGATCACCACTACAGATCTGCAGAAGCGCTGAGATCAATAGGTCATGGCGATGCATTCTTCTCTTACTGCTGCAAAGAGATCGGAGTTCATGTATCTCTCGCCACCACTAGGGAATACAGTGACAATCATCTTCCCTTTGTTCTCTTGTCTTGATGCCACCTAAAAAAAATATTTAAAATATAAGGTAAGGTGAGCAAAGATACGAAAAGAAATGGAGCTAGATCCGGTCAGAAGAATTAGAATTTGCAATAGTGCTAACCTTCAGGCAAGCTGCCAGATTTGCTCCAGATGATATGCCAACTAGCAGGCCCTCTTCCCTAGCCAACCTCCTAGCGTTTGCCATTGCATCTTCGGCATTTACTGTAATGATCTCATCAGTGACTGAGGTGTCCAAGTTCTTGGGCACAAATCCTGGGCCAACTCCCTGAATTTTATGCCTAGAAGGCTTGCCACCTGTAACAAAATCAGCAAAGCTATTATCAAATCAATTAACTCGTGTAGTAAATTCATTGTAAGTGCCCAGTTTACCATTTTTTATTTTTATTTTTTCTTGTAGCATTTTATGATTAGGTGAGGTATTTATTCTTGCAACTTTATACATGATTGCAGAGTTAGCAGTTTACCTGAAATAACTGGACTCTCAGCAGGCTCAACACAAATGACCTTCACAGCAGGGTTCTTCATCTTCAGGTATTTGCCGACACCAGAAACAGTACCTCCTGTGCCTGAACCGGCCACAAAGATGTCTACTTTGCCTGCCGTATCCTTCCATATCTCAGGTCCTAAGTACAAATGGACAGATGAGAAGATGTATCATACAACATGACATTTTCTGATCCAGAACAAATAAATATAACTGCTGCTAATTTTTAATAGGTACCAGTCCATTTAAAGTGTGCTTCAGGATTTGCTGAGTTTGCAAACTGGTCAAGAACATGCACATTGGGTATTTCTTTCTTGAGCTGTTCTACCTTGTCAAGTTGTCCCTGAAAGCCAAGCGTAGGATCTGAAAACAGCACAGCATTAGTCCTGCAAATGCTTAACCTTAACAGACATCAAATGTGCTACTCCAATTTTGACATTGGTCTCAAGGCTCAAGATGACACTATGTGTGCTCCATAGCTGCAATCCTTACCGGTTAACACCAAATCGGCTCCCAGGTACCTCAGCAAGATCTGCTTGTCAAGTGAGTACTCAGCAGGCATGACTGCAACAAACCTGTAACCTCTGGTCAAAGCAATGTATGCCAAACCGATGCCCATATTGCGCTCGGGAGGGCTCAACCAGTGTCTTGATGCCAGGCGAGATCAGCCCTTTCTCCTCTGCATCTTCAATCATTCTGTGAAGAGCATTAGTCACAGTAACTATTGGTAAAGGACCAATGAAATAGCATTGGTTACTTTCTGATAGAGACTAGATAGTAATCTTTGCATCAAAGTAGCTTCAACATTGCAGTTCAAACCCTAGATAATACTACCTCAGAGCGCTGCGATCCTTGACGGAGCAGAGGGGCTGGTAGCACTCCAGCTTGCCAACAATTCGGGCGTTAACATTGTCCTTCTCAGCTATTCTCTTCAGTTCTATCAGTGGTGTCCATCCTACAAGCTGCAGGGAAACTGGGGTTGATACATATGTATATGGCAGTTCAAACAACACTAAAATACATGGAAACAAATTCTCCACAAAAAAAAAAATTGCAAACAAGCAAGAAAATAAACTAAAAAAAGTCAGAAACCGATGCCAGGAGCCCAGGACAGAGAGACTAGATAAGATGGCCTCACCTGGGTAATATCAGAGGCGATGTGCTCCTGCTGCAGAGAAGCGCCTTCAATTTCAGATGGCACCAGTGATTTCAGCAGTGAAGGGATCCCTCTCCTCCCTGACTCTTCCTCCATGCTCTCTTCTTGCTCTTTTTAGTCCTTTCTCAGTGAAACGGAAGTTTCCGGACAGAGTGTTGCTCTTCAGCTATCTCGATCTACTACCTCCTAGCACTACTCTATTTCATCTGCAAGATTAGTAGGATTTATACAAAAGTAAGTACAATTACCTAATAAACTAGTAGTGCTATCTAGTTAGGAGCATGGATCCAGCGAGTGGGCCTGAGCCCCTCCTGCCCACTGCAAGCCCTAAAGCCCTCCCTGAGCCCTGCTTCGTTTTTGAATGCATAGCAGATAGGGGGGGCTGGAGGCTGAAGGTTGAAGATGAAGCCTCTCCTTGAGGCTCATCCACCCCTAAAGTATTTCACAGGCTGTGAGGCTGAGCGCATGTTGCTATCCAATGTGCTCTCAAGTCACAACTATCCAAAATGTCGCCTTCAAACAGTTAGCATTTCCTTGGAAAATTCTCAGGATATGGAGCGTTACTTTCACCGGCTATGAGGTTTTCTGTGCTAAAAAGCGATGCAAAACATAAGCAAATCAGTTCTAAGGGGAATGCAAACATTTGGAGACAAGCACAGTTATGCCTGCAGCTTCGTCGTTTGATGCATGGCTGGCATGTTCATTTCAAATCGTGTACGTTTTGTTGTTTATTTCGTTGTCCATTGACACTCCACTTTGCTTGAAGCACAACATTTGAACTACACAAAAATATATAGAGCCTTAAGCTCACCATATTAGTAGCAACGAGATACAACATTGACTGGACTTTATGTCACTCCACGGTACACCTTTGACAGATCTGAAACACTGCTGTTTCTTACGTTAGGTCCATATGAAAATTATTTGCAATTCAGTGCAGAACTACTCATGGTTATCTAACAAAGCATTCTAGCCGCCTTCAGGAAGCCGGCCATGCTGTACGCAGCATGCTCCATTGAAAAAGGGTGTGAAAGAGTTCAGAGTATAGTGATCGATTGCTCCCCAACATCTGATCCTGCATATTGAAAAGGCCAATGATTTTATTACAGCCATGATGCATTCAAAATGCAGATGCAAAATTAGTGAGCACAATTATTACTTGGCGCAAGCAATGTACATGCGATGGTTTTGTTTTGGAAAGAAAATGTTGATGTGATGTTGCGATGCGACCCAAAGATTTCTAGGCCAAGAAACTGAGAAGGAAAATCATAATCACCCACACTGCACACTTGTTAAGGAACTCTTATGGTAAACCGATGCCAGAATATACAGATTTAAGGCATGGTTGATGGACAAATTGTGAATTCATAATACCGTATTATTGACAAAAGAACAAGTATGCACACTCCACACCTCAAATGCATATTAAGTTGCTCCTTTTCTTCTCTCTCGGCAAATAAAACAGAGAAAATGGACAGCCAGAACATCTACCAATGAGATATGGACTGCATGATAATTTCAGTTTTGCCAAATAATAAAATCCATTGTGCAGCCAGATTGTCATCGTTAAGTACCAGTATTAGCCTGTTAGCACAATGTGATTGAAGGTGCCCAATACATGAACAAGGAAAATAGCATAACTGAACATTTGCAGAACTGCAGGTACAAGAAACCCTTGACGTGCATATCGCATTTTTTTATTTATGTAATCCTATTCAATCTGGGTGACATACAGCATAAGCCTAAGCACTTTTTTACAACAGAATCATGGACCCCAAAATGCTAATTGGACAGGAAACTTGAAACGGATAAAATGGTATGCAACTGGCAAAACTGTAACTCTATAAGCAATTCGCTCAAATATGGCTCCAAGAGAGCAAGTGTGCAACCCACAAACTGATTTCCATGTTGGAATTTTGGCATTATATGATGTGTTTTGAAATTTGAAGTCTCTAAACTTGTAATACAATATAGAGAATGACATTATACTAGTGCAGCAAAGCACCTTTGCCTGTCTAAATCAAGTCAAGAGCATAACCTCCACACTTAGAACAGCTAAATCACACTAGCTTAGTGGCATTTCGACATACGTATATATAAACGATTCGAAATGAACGAGATTATAAACTTAATGGAGCTCTGGATTGCAACTAATATACGTTTCGATGCCAATCAAACGGGAAACTTCACCGGAATAGTATCAAATTATCTACCACACCAATCAGATCACTGCGGCGAGCAGTGGGCGTACCCACCTGGCAGATTGGACGCGGGCGGCGCAGGCTCCTCCTCGCCGTAGATGTGGCGGAGCCGTGACAGGGAGATGGGGGAGGAAGGCTCGGCGGCGAGGAGAAGAGCTCCTCCCGCCAGGCCCACAAGGCGGAGGACATGGAGGCGTTGGTGGCTCGGAGGGAGTTCTTCTCGGCCAACAGGCCCTCGATCTCGCGCTGCTGCTCCGACGACCGCCACCCCAGCACCACGAACGAGCCCAGCAGCAGGCCGCTGGTCACCTTCTCACGGTGCTCCATCAGCACCGCCCTGATCCCCGCGCAGCGCCGCCTCCATCCTCCCTCTCGTCGTCTGCGCAGACTTGCCCCAGTGCCGGCGGCGGCGACCCCTGCGGTTCGTTAGTCGGGCCCGGCCGTGAACCTGAGAACCGCCGGCCCATCGGGACGCATGGGTTCAGTGGGCCGTGTGTTGGGGGCCCAGTTTATTGCATGTTTTGCATTTTTTAGCCAGTGACAGGCACGTGCGCCCTCAAAAAAAAAAAAAAAAAACCACAGCCACGTGCAAGGCACGGGGCGTAGGGGGTTCTTCTCCTCAGCTCCTGGGCGCCGCTGCCTCGCTTGGTAGATACGGAAGCGGGCGGTGGTGGTGGTGATGGTGGCGGCGGCGGCGGCGAGTGCGGACCAGTGGAGGAGGGAGGCACGAGACCGACCCTCACCGGCCTTTTTCGGAATTCTCAGGAGTGGAGAATAACCAATTTTCTCCCACTCCCACTCGCGCACAGTTCCGTTACAACCCACTCGAGCCCGGGCAATCTTCCACCACCACCACCGAGAAACTTTCCCCCGATCTGTCGTCTCCTCGCCGTCCCGTCGGCATGCACGACACTGGCCTCTCCGCCCGCGCGGCCGGCGCGACGTCTTGCTCCTCCGCATCCGCCGGTGGCGGCGGCGGTGGACGGCGGCGACGAGTCCAAGACCCGGAAGGCGCACCCCGGCTTCATCGCCGCGGCCGCCGCCTACGCCCGCCTGCACTTCTCCCACCGCGCGGTCGTCTCCCTGCTGCTCCTTCTCACCGTCGCCGTCGCTGCATTCCTCGCCGGCCGCGCCCGCCCCAGCGTCGACTGCGCGTCGCCACGCCTCGATGCGCGATTCCTCGCCCTCACCGACGCCGCCGCCGCCTCCGATTTTGGCTCCCTCGGCGTTCCCTGGTGTAAGCACTCGCGCCGCTGTTGCCTGTTGCTTTGCTTCCTTTCTTTCAGAGAGAGATCGAGTTGCTTCGTTCAAGCACTCTGTTTAATCGATCGATTCGTCCTGGGAAAAAACAAAAATAATCCTCACGTGCCTGCCTTCTAAAGTCTGAGTGTTTTACAAAGAAATCTGCTCGAAGTGGGCAGGAGCTCCTCTATTCATTTAGGAAGAGGGCAGTCTGAGTGTTTGATGGTTCTCATTGTTACTGCTGTTTGTAAATACTTTTCACTTAGCTTCAGAGATTCAGCTGAAAATGCTGTCTGGTAGTCTCGTACTATCTTTTGATATCTCACTCTCTAAAATGGCTAATTTGTTAGTTTCATAATCTGTAAGGACCAACCCACTGATTTCTACTACATACATGGCATAAGTTGTTCAAATTCTTCTTCAAAACGTCAGTCCATAACTATTGACACTTCTCCTTTAGAAATAGACTTGTTGGCTGTGATGGACAGTTATTTATGTTAGCAGGTTGTTGATACTCTGAATTCTGAAGTGAGATTTTATTTTATTTTTATCAACAATGCCACCCATAATTTCCTTGGTGTCAGTTTATTCAATACATTAATCTTACATTATATGGGATGCCATATCTTATCTTTTTTCTCCATCATAAAAGGCAGATCAAAAACAGGGAAGACTGTGGAATGGACGTCTAAAGACCTACTTAATGGGTTGGAAGAATTTGTACCAATATATGAGACACGCCCCATCAAGAATAACATGTATGGAATGGGCTTTGACCACAGTTTTGGGCTTTTGGTTTATGGCTCGCTGGCTTAAACCGGATCTGATGATTGAGAGTGGTGCTTTCAAGGGGCACTCTACTTGGTTTTTGCGCAAGGCCATGCCAGATACTAGGATTATATCACTCTCTCCCAGGCACCCTGAGAAATATCTTAAGAAGGGACCTGCATATGTTGATGGAAACTGCACTTACCTCGCTGGGAAGGATTTTGTTGATTTTGGAAGCGTTGATTGGGGAAAACTTTTGAGAAATCATGGCATTTCTGATCCCAATAAGGTGCTTGTTTTCTTTGATGACCACCAAAGCGAGTTGAAACGGTAAAATCTATACATTGAACTTTTCTGTTAGTTTTTATCTCGATAATGGTAAACTGTAGTTCTGATTCTATGTACCATGTTTTTTTGTGTTTGCTTACTGCTCTTTTTGTCACCAAATCCTAATACTGAAAGTTGCAAGAAAATCAAGCGATTATTATTTTTTTTGTTTTAATGCTTTTATCTAAAACGTATTATGCATAGGTTAAAGCAGGCGCTAAAGGCGGATTCAGGCATCTCATATTTGAGGACAACTATGATACTGGTACAGGTGACCATTATTCCTTGAGGCAGATCTGTGATCAAGCATACATCAGAGGTTTGTAGCTTTCACCTTAGATTCTAAATGTCCATGGTACAACAGATCTGTGATCAATCATGCATCAGATCTGCATCTTCTTTTAATTAATGACAAGGAATGTATTTGTCAACATTGCCCATAGAGTAATGTACTTGTTTCCCCTTTGCTCACCTTATCTAAATATTCCTAGATTACCCGTTATGGAGCAAAGGGCTTTTATTAATTCGTAGTATTTGTTTTCGCATATTATTCTGTGGTATGTTCTCTTGTAGCCTAAATATTCCTTGTGATAAAATTATAGTATTATTCTAAAAGAACATAGTGATGGTGCACCATAATTGCAAAATCTAATCACCACGTTCTCCTGCATCCAGGTGGTGGACATAGCTGCTTTTGGGATAGTGATGAGGCAAGATTAAGATTTAAACGGAAGAAGTTCTGGGAGAAGGCTGTGGAGATAGATGATCTATGTGGAAAGGATGATGCATGGTGGGGTGTTAAAGGTTACATGAGAGACAATTTCAACCATAGCAATAAGGCCATCTCGCACAAAGAGCATTTTCAGAACGGTAGGCTCGTGGAATCTGTGATGGATTTGTATTGGGAGCTTCCTCCTGTTGCCGGTCCATCCTTAACACATCAAACAAGGTATGACCCAGCACGTGCAGTTGACCCAATCATTGAAGATGGTCGCTATGGCTTGTTTCGAAAAAAATCGGTCTAGCAAGATTGGATGCCTCAGTGTTCAATGGCTACACTCAGATGGCATATGTGCAAATATCAGGTTCAATGTTGAGCACAGACGATGCTTAAAGATTTTTCGTGGTGAGCTTTTTTGTTTTTGGCTAACTGTTGATAGGTACTTGTACACACTGATGCACTTCCATGCTTTGTTTCTTGTGTGACCTTCCAAATATTAATGTTTACCAAATCATCTTCCAAATATTTATGAGGGTTGTATTTCTTGGGTAAGGTCACTACGTTACAATAGCGAACCAAACTTATGTGCTCTTGTACGGATGTGTATATATGGCATTCAAACAGTCTGAAGATTGGAAGTTCTACAATATGTACATAACCATTTAACTTTGGAATAGCAATGTAAAAAATAAAGAACATATCCATCCCCTCCTACTAGACGTGTCCACTGATAGGGTCAAGTGCATAAGATACGATATACGAAAATGGGTTGAGCTTGAACTTGAGGCAGCTCAAGTGCGTTAGATACATACAAAAAGAATGGATTGAACTTGAGGCTTCAAGAGTGCGTGGAACCAAGAATGGGTGATTCTTGAGGTTTCGTTCAGAAGGTTGACAAGACGGGACCATCAACGTCCGAGTATTAACAATACAGGGCTGCTGTCAAAACCATCAATTGTGGCTTAAATTAAGATGATTGCATTGTCAAACAGCGCCTGAATCCGATTTTGGAAGTTCTACGCAACACATCCAGATTTAACCCTCGAAGATTTAATTTTTGTGGATAATTATAGCCCGAAAGCAAGGAACATAATTGGTGTCATTCTCCTGTTCTCATCATCACAATTTTCACCGTCAAGTTAACAAGACGGGACCATCAACGTCTCAATTATATTTACAGGGCTGCTGTCGTAAAATCCCACGCCAAACTACATAAAGAGCAGCAAACGTCCCCGGGCAACTATTAAAACAGATAACTAGAAATCGAATTCAAAGACGGCCAATATGGACCTAGGGCAAATAAAAAGCCATTATTGGCTGAGTGCATAGATAATTACACAACCATATAATATCATCCGATTGCACATAGCTAAAACCCCAAGACACTAGAAGACAACTTGCAAACCAATATCCATCCAACGCAGCACAAAGTGCCCCAGACAACACACCCTCAGCCCTCACCACCTAATAGAAACCACGCTTGAGATATCAACATCTGTCCTACAAAACCCACCAACATAACCTCTACTAGGCAGCTCAATGGAAAATACTGCATCAACCAAACACCAACATCAGGCCGGAAATGGCCAACAGCCCGTTTACTGCTGCTTGCACTCCGCTGGTTGATCGGCATTTCCTTGCGACACCTTCTGCGGCACCTGTAACATGCCATTAGTTAGATATATGTGCATTGATACGATACCTGGAAAATAAGAAAATATGGGGCACTTCAACTTCAGTTCAGCGTGGGAATTTCAGATCATGTACCTTATGTTTGCGACCAGATCCTGACTGTTTAGACAATTAGACATGAAATGTATTAGCAAGAGCAAAGGTCCAATTCCCATATTTAAACAGATTGCATGTCTACTACAGGCCTACCTTCCTTGCTGGCTTGCTGTCTTCCTCCTCGTCATCGTCCTCTTCCTCATCCTCATCCTCATCCTCATCTTCATCCATATCGTCATCATCATCATCCTCATCATCGTCGCCCAAGTCAGCAAAATCATCACCTTGTACAGCCTCACCAGTAAACCAGGAAACTGCATGAGGGATAATTTTATCCCTTATGGTGGTCCTGAAAACCAATTTGGCAATTTCAGTAATATATATCAGTATAAATGGGCAATATAATCGAAAGGAATACTATAAGCAGGCGATGGATTAAAAATTGCTTGAGACATGGGAAAAACTTGCACTTACCCGATGTCATAATCATGCTCCATTTGACCCTGCAGTTCATCAGCCTACAGAGAACATTGAATGCAGTTCACTATGGAGCAATATGAAACATGACAACTCAAAAAAAAAAAAAGTCAACAACAGATCATAGACATACAATTTCTTCATCAATGTCCTCATCATCTTCAGGGACCTGTGGCGGATTGAAAAAGTTGAAGAAACTGTCACATTCCTCAGTTTTAGTAATAGGCTTCGCATTCTTTGAACCTTTCTTGGGTTTCTTTTTTAGAATCTTCACTGTTAGGTTTTTCCCAGGATACCACTCAATTTCAGTTCTGCAAACACATTTGTGTTCAGTAATTCATGCACAAACATGCAGTGATACAGAAGAACAAAGCGACAGTAACATATAGAAGAAAAAAGAGAATATAAAACACCAACCCAATAGCTTTCTCCAAAAATTGGGTCATCTTCATCAACCATGTGGTAAGTTTTTTGTCAGGACAGAATTCTTGAAGAATGGGTTTGTATCAAAGAAAAACTCCAGCTTGAAACCCTTAGGATCCTCGATTCTGGACCACTTGATATCTTTTAGATATTTCAGTGCAGGTTCATCACGTTCTTGGATCTTTAAGAAGAAATCTAGTCAGTATCATAGAACAATGTATGAAAGAAAACAACACAGAAAAAGAAGGGCAGTCTAATTACTTACCTCCTCAGCCAAAACTTCATTTGTTTTCATAGCAGTAAGCAAAAAATCTGGAACTCCTTTAGCTGAAAAATGGTTTAAATACAAATCAGTCATTCAAAATGGGAACTGAACAAGATTTTAAGTTCAGTTTTATACCATCTGGTTCTTTTCCCTCAGCAGCATTCTCACTGGTCGGTTCATCACTGGCACCATCTACCTCCACTACTCCATTCACAATGTCATACCTCTGAGAAAATAAAATAAAACAGGTGAGACAAGCAATTTACATGAAAAAAGGGCATTCACCACAAACTAGATGTTTTTCAAAACTTAGATAAAATAGTATAAACAGAAAAAAATAAAACTAGTCTACCTTTGTGTATAAAGGTTCATAAAGCTTCTGATACTTTGCCTCAAGTGCTGCTCGCTCTTCAAAAACTTGGCCTCAATCTCATCGTGTTGGCTCTGCATCATTATTACCGAGAAAAAAAGTTTGAAAAATTCAGTTCCAATCATGATGGTTAAGTGCAGGCTAAGGGAGAAGAGTGAGATGAGTTTGTGCCCCCAAACAGGCTTTGCACTTTCAACGGCAGAAAAAGAAACAAAAACGAAATTTTATGCTTGTAAACCCAAAAAAAGGAAAAGGTTTGGAAACTGGACTTTGACATAGTTTAGATAGGTTATCACAATTAGTTGTTAATTGTTATAAAAGGAGGCATACAAAATGGTATTGCACTGAAATGCTTTTGAGAGGCTCCCAAATAATGTAAAAGGCCTTGCATAGGATATCACTGAATACAATGGAAACGAATCACTCATTCATTGCACAAACAAATCTAAGAGAAGCTGAAATATACAAATGATGTGCCTTCACTGTTTGCAAACCTATATATAATAATATATATGAGCCTTGTTTCCCTCATCCCCATGATTGCCATTAGGCCTAGGTGCTTCCATGCAGTGGCATTGCAATTTTAATGGCAGCTTACAACAGAGTTCAGGACACATGATGTTTGATGCACGTGTCCTCCTTGATTGTGTTTTGCTACAAATTATGAACACGTGTTCGTGTTCACTGTTACCCCAGCACCCATGTCAGATTCCAAGTGGTATGTTTGGCACGTGCCAAGAAAAATTGCCAAATCAGACAAACGAAGTCGAATTAGACACCGAACCCCCTCTCCCCAACCTGCTGCCACATAACAAGGGTACCGTGTAATAGGTTTTCCTTACTAAAACCAAACAAAACCTGACATCAGTTTAGGCATTTTATCATATTAAAAGTAAAGGTAAATACAAATGCAAAGATTTAACAACTGAACATTTCTTTGAAAATAAAGACGATTGATGGGGAATGAATGGTGTGGGATGTTATTAACAGTCAACGATATACACAATATACCAGAAGCATTTTGGATCAATATTTAAATGATTCAAAAAGGAATGATCCACTCTACATATAATCTTATGTGTTTTATTTGTAACCAACTCCTCGGGGCCAACTAAAATCTCTAAATACTTTAGTTATTAAAAATTGATCATTTAATGAGATGTGCTGTCCTGTCCCAGGAGCAAACGTCAGTTCATTAGTTTTATTCATCGATCAGAAAGTAGAAGAAGCAACTGAATACAGATGTCCTACATGTTTAAATATCATCCAGATGTTGTCTAACAACTACATCTATCAAAAGGCAGTCTGGTCAATCCATCAGATCAACACATTGTAGTCCTTCATGGCCTCAAAGAACTGGGGAAAACACTCAGGCTAACATTATAACTAAGGGAATTGTGTATCATCAGTTCACCCTAAAAGAAAATCAGAGGAAATAAGCTAAGACTTGAAAAGAGATACCACATTCAGATGATGTTGATAAGTAGTTATGTCAGTTCAAAGAGTTTATATCAGATCTGTACAGAAGTGGAAAGCGAAGGGAACAGTCTGGTCAACCTGGATCGCTCTCAAAAACTCAACACGCTTCCTAACATTGGGTGAAAGCGTCTCTAGCACATCTGCGTGCTGGCCTGCCAGGCTCTGCAGCTTATCCTGCAACCGAATCAGATCAACATGAACAAAATGCATGCAAAAGAAATTATACACAAGCATGTATATAGGAAATGTATATAACACGAATCCCAAATCGGCGTACCTTAAGGGCATTGACGAGGCCGGCGCGGTCCTCGGCGCTGAGGGCTACAGGCAAACCACAAATACAACGCGGATCGATTAGGAGGCGGATTCAAGGGCGAGCGTATGCGATGCGATACGGTGTCGGCGGGTGGAGGTTGGTTACCTGCGGCGGCCGCGGGGAGGGAGGCGTTGAGGTCGGAGATATCGAAGTTTTCCTTCTCGCCGCCCATAGTCGATTCTTCGCTTAGGCCCGCCTCGCACTCGATTCGCACTTGATCGCCGCGGCGCCGCCGAGGAGAGAGAAGGGCCTCGCGGAGCCGGGCGGCGGGAGAAGAGAGAGAAACGAGGCCACTAAAACCCTAGTCTCCCGGGTATAAGAAGGCTCGGGCAAGAGGCTCGTGTGTTTTTCGTTTCAGACCTTGGATGTGTGCGAAACTTGCAATGCCACCCAATTTACTTTTTTTTTTAGCATCACCCAATTTACCCCCGAACAGTGAGGAATACGAATAATTCACATGCAAATTGTGTCATGTCCTTGACTGTTTTTGGAACTTTTATTACATTCTCTCAAAAGAAAATAAAAGAGAAAGGGGGCGCAGATCCTCCTAAACCTTAACAATTTCTCTAAAAAGAATACTAAAAACAGATAAGTTTGTTTAAATAATTTGGATTTTGCTAAAAAAAACTTAGAATTGTTTTATGGTTTTGTATCATCATAAAATTGGACAAAGTTATAGCACGACCAGTCAAAGCGTAGTCCTATTCCACGTTTGCGCTTGTCTTCTTCCTCCCGCCCGATTAGTTGTACTCGTGCCACCCCGCCTCCTTACCATCCCTGGCCACTAACTCCCTCGTCATCAACTGCACCACCCGCCATCTACCCTTGCGGCGCCTCCACCATCCACCCTAACCTCCAACGCCAAGAGCCTCCGTGTGGCCACGTCCCTGCCCCACGAAGGCGTGTCCACATCCGGTCAGCGGGAGGGAGGGAAGGGAGAGGGAGGCAGGCGCAGGCGGGGAGACCAAGGTCGCGTGGAAAGGAGGAGGGGGGTAAATCGTCGCGCGACGTCGCGTGTTAAACTTTATGCATAAAAGTGGTACTAAATCAATCCGAGAATAAATGTTTTAGTTCGAATTAAAACTTTAGACAAGGCTTTAAAAACTTGTAGACCAAGAACCTAGGTCACCACTAAAGTCATCACATGGTTAAAAAAAAACTTGAGAAGCAAAAAAAAAAAAAAAAAAAAAAACATCGTCTCCAAAAAAAAAAAAAGATGATTACACTGTAGTTTCCTACAATAAAATCTACAAAATAATACCCATTTGAATCTATTTAGACTCTACTTCATCAAAGAACATTGTTCTAATGAAGCTAAAAGATATTGTTTTCATTCAAAAAAAAAAAACCTCTCACATCAATAATCAATTGGCCATATGAATGAAAAGGAACTAGCTAAAAAATATTGTCGAGAAAAATCTTGAGGAAAAGCATCTTTCAAGTTTTAAACAAGAAAATGTTCCACCCTAGCCGAAAAAGGTTCTTTTTCTCATTTTAGATTTTTTTCAAAAATATATTATTACGATTCTAATAATTTTATACTCATGCTCATTGACCCGGCGGTGTTACGTGATTGAATGAAAAGAATAAAGATACGCATAAAGAAAAAAAATTAAAGAATGAAAAAAAAAGGAAGAAAAGAAAAAAAGACGCAAAAAGACACATTTTGGAAAAGAAACGGCCCATATGCCTCGGGGAGAAGGCCCGTGTCCGCGGGTGCGCTCCCCTACGGCGAAACCCCCGAGTCATTTTGTCCTTTCTCCCCGCGACGACCGAGCTACAGCCGCCGCGGGCCCCCTCGGCAGTGTGTCAGTCTTCGTCGGCCCTTCTCGGCGGCGGCGCCCACTAGGTATGCTCGTCCCTTCTCCTCCCTTTCTGCCGTGCGGATCGAGCACCTAATGCCTAACCTAAGCTATTTGGCTATTTGCAATCGGATCTGATATAGTTGTAAATGTATACATGTACTCTTCAGCTATTTGGCTATTTGCAATCGGAGTAGTATGTAGTATTAACTAGCCTAGTAGCCGATGTCTTTATTTTTACCAAAAACAAAATCGAGTTTACACGTATGTACCTATGCCTTTTACAGGGTCACCGGCCATAAAATTAAAAGTGCGAGATCAACTTGCGATTCTATACCCCTTTACTACATGGTTATTTTTTTCGTCTTTGTTTTGATCTCAGTTTGTGAGATGTAATTGGGGTTACCTTGTGCTAGTACTGTAGGAAGAAGAATTTGGGGAAAGTTTGGCTAGAAACCCCTGTCTCCCGAGCAAAAACCGACTAAGCCCTCTACTCTTTTTTTTTTTTTATTCTGCAAATGCCTCACTGCCTTGCATTATTAATAGGGAGATGCTCAATGCGGGTTGAGCAATCAAGGCTGAGCGTGTGTTTGGATTGAGGGTTGACGTGGGTTAGTGCGGGTTGGGACCCAAGTGAACTTGTATTTGGATGAAAAGTGACGTGGGTTGGGTTGAACCTCGTAAGGAATATACTGTCTAGCCGACCCGCATCCCTCCGCTCGTTCTCCCGTGACCGCCCATCGCGGTCGCCTCTCCCTCACCCGTCGCGGTCTTCCTCGCGCGACGAGAGAAGGGCGACGCCCCGACGCCTGCGCTCGTCCCAGATCCGGCGGCAGACCGGCTTCCCGGCCGCCACCGCCGTCTCGGCTCCCTCCAACCGCCGCCGTCTCGGGCTCCCACCAGCCGTCTCCACCTCGGACTCCCTCCCGCCGGCCGCCATCACCATCTCGGACTCCCTCCCGCCGGCCGCCCTGCCCAGAACCTCCACAGCACGGTCATCCCTCTCCTCCAGCCGGTCCTCCATCCCCTGCTGTTGTGTCGGCCTGCACAGCCTACACGGTCGGCCATCTCATCCCCTGCAACCAAGGTAAGAAACCCTAACTCATCTCTGTATTTTTTTTGTTGGTAGAAATTGCAACTCATGGTTCATCTTGTGTTATTTCTCGAACAAAATTGTTTCATCTTGTTTGGTCTAGACATTTTTTTAGAACCAATGTCATGACTTCATTATTTATTAGTTTAAGAATCAATCTTCTATTGTAGATGGATAAGAGGACAAAGATCGTAACTTTTGCTGCTGCTGCACACATTTTATTGTCAATGATGGCCTTGATTATTCAGACTAGAAAACGCAAGCGTGGTGCAAGAAGGATTGGTATTCCTTATGGGCCTATGGTGGAAAGGGATAGGATTAGACTTGAATATCTGAACAATAAAATTTGGAAGGATGATACAACTTGTCTGAACATGTTAAGACTTAACAGAGACAAGTATTTCCGGTTTTGCCAACTTTTTAGAGATCGTGGTTTACTGGAAGATACTATCCACCTGTGTGTTGAGCAACAAGTGGGTATGTTTCTAAACACTGTGGGACATAACCTTAGGAATAGGTTAGTTGGAACTAATTTTGATAGATCAGGAGAAACAGTGGGCATGTTTCTTTTGGTACTCGTGTAATGCCTTGACTTATATCATGTGAGGCTAGAACTTTATGTAATGCCTTGAACTAATGTTATGTAAGGCTTGAAGTTATGTAATGCCTAATTAAGGCTTGACCTTGATGTGTAAGACTATCTAATTATTATTATGACTTTGGTTAACTCAAGTGAATTAGTGCATGCAAATTTGTATAACATGTGATTTCATATTATTTTCCTGTCAAGGATATGCTTTGAACTTCATTAGAATTGAAGATATTTGCAATGTGTGGTAATCTCACCAAAGAGGTGATCATATTCTTTGCCAACCCTCAACCCTCAAACCAAACAAGGAATGGAACCACTCCAACCCAATATATCCTCCAACCAAACACAAAACTGGGTTGAACCCATCCCTGTAACCAAACAAGAGATGGGTTCACTCCAACCCAGATAAGTGGGATGGACCCAACCCATTCCATTTGGTTCCCAAACCAGACACAGCCCAAGCAACTTACAGGACTCGGGAGGGGGTCAGCCCAAAACCTGAAGCTGACCCGGGTCCCAACTCATACCTAATTGAGCAAGATAAGCTTAGATCATACCTAACTAAGCCCTCTACTCTAGTCCAGTTACCTATTTACTGTCTTTGTTAATGGCACAGATGCATGGTGCAATGCAAGTTTCTTTCCAAGTGGCTAGTATGTTCTTTTCGCGTTAGGTTCCCCAGTGTATTTCACATTACTCGTGTCTACAGCAATGCAAGATAAGCTTAGATCATCTATGCACAAACAGTGAATCAGTTTTACTCTATTCAAGCAGTACCTGGTTAGCCCATATCTAGCCATTTGTCCGATATGGAGTGCAATTAAGTTTTCTTCCCAAGTTCACGGCTAGTATCTTCTTTCTCTTTAGGTTCCCCAGTGTATTTCACATTATTCGGGTCTATAACAATGCAAGATAAGGTAGGACTTGGGTCATCTATGCACAAACAGGGAATCAATTTTATTCTATTCAAGCAGTACCCTGGTTATCCCATATGTAGCTCTCTGTCCAATTCAGCTCCGCAATCATGACAAGACTCTTGAGAGATTAGGTAGTTGTAGTTCTCTCTGAAATAACAGAACACCACGATAGCTAAAGGATGACGCAATGGCAATGAAAATAATGTAGGCCCTGTGATCTTTACTGCTCTTTCATCTGCAATTTATGGCTGAAATGCTTGGAAAAATATACCATGGATTATACTTCCTCAAGGGTGAAGCTTGTGTTAAACTGTGCTGAAATTGCTCATGTATGTTGTAACTACTTCAGGAATATACCATGGAGGTTAGACCGATGGTTGCTCTGCGTGCTGCCCTAGTTGGTGGGATAGCAGCATTTGCGAAGATTGGTGGGGCGATGAAAGCTGCAGGAGGTGTCAAGATTGGTGCAGCAGCTGCAGCTATGACAGCTGCAGCATCAGCTGCCATATCTGGAAAAGACGCAAAAGAAGACACTTCAAAGGCAGAAACAAAATGATATAACCCATGGATTGGCGGAGAGGTGTGAAATTGCCTCTCCAGAGGTTCAGAAGAGAAAGGATGCCATAGTCGATACTCAATAAGTTACTGGAGCAATTTTTCACGCTCCATGTGTTTTTATCTCGGAATAAGAATGACAATCGAGTTTTCCCATAAGTATGATTTTGTGCGGTGCAACAGTTTCAGTTGTTGAATGTTAGTGATTTCTGCTGTGCCACATTCTGGGGCACAATGCATCTGCCTGCCATATTCTGTTTGCACAGGAATATATTGAACTGTCCTGGGCAGCTTCATGTGAAATCCTAGTGATTTACATATGTATAACTGTAGTATCTCCTGTAGAACATTGTAAGTTTTACCATGCTACTAGTTGTATCCATCTGTTTTTTTTTCTGGGCATGGCCCTTATGCAATGATGAATTAATAATGACTTGATGAGACAATGCTGTTCAAACACCAAATGCATATAGAGCACAAACTGGAGCAATTTTTATTTTTATTTTTATTTTTTGAACTGGAAAAAAGATTTCCATAATTCCATTGGCCTCTACGTTAGCCAAATCGCTAGCAACAAGATTATTTGAGAGAGAACAGAAACAAGAGAAAAAAAATAATGCTAGAATGCGTAGAATGGCTCCGGTGGGCCTATCATTTAACCTTGCTCGGAGAATTGTCATGGGCCGATTCGTGGGCTTCAATCCAGGTGAGGTGGCCCGCTCACTGTCCAATTTCCGTCGCACACTACCAGTCTACCACGCTGCAGTTCCCTTTCCGTTCTCCCGGCGGTCACCGGTCCCGCTGCTCCGCTCCACGAAAATGGCACCTCCCCTCGAAGACCTCACCCGGGTACTCACCGAGCTCGCCGCGCGCCTCTCTCAGGCTCCCGCCGGCGGCGGAGCCACTTCCTCCGGGGACTCCCTCTCGGCCTCCATCTCCTCCCTCGCCGCCGCCCTTAACCCCAGTGGCGACGGCGGCGGCGGCGCTACATCCGGAACCAGGGTTCTCGACGCCGCGCTCTCCCTCATGTGCTTCGACCCGCTAGAGGTAAGGCGACTCCCTCGTCGTATTCCGTGTTGGATCGTTAGAATCGTTGGCATTTAGTTGAACCATCATGCTGATGGAATTGCGTGTGGTATGCAGGTGAATAGTGCCCGCGTCGATTGCCTTGTCCGCACCCTCGTCTCCGTGCTATCGGCATCAGTCGCGTGCCGTGTGGTCCGGCCCGATGGGGACGCTGGTGAGGAGATGCTCTGTGTTGGGAGTTCCTTGCCGCCCGTCGATTGCCACGAGCTGCTCCAGTCGTGTGCAACCCTAGTGGAGAAATTGGGGGACTGTGGTGGTGAGAATTTTTTTTTTACAGAGTTCTCTTCCGACACATTGCATCCATGTATAATGTCACAGGAAGTGCCTATAAATGTTGTGGTCGGAGGATGTGACATTCATAATGCTTAGGAGTACTTGTGAGCAGTTTAAGTTGAGAGATCAGCTTATAAATGATATTGTTCTCCCTGTAGGTTGATTATCTGTTTTTTTGTTAATGTTGACACTTTTATTTCTTCAATGTAGATGGAAGGCATTCTTATGATCTGTTGTATGCTGTTGTGAAAACAGTTGTGCTATCCCCTCACTACAAGTGTCTTTTCCCTTTACCATATTATAAGGAAGAGGGAGAAAGAGCATCTCATATGGGAACCATTGCTACGGAGTTAATAAACCATCCTTCCAATCATATCCTTCCTAGTGACCACTCAATCCCGCTAAGGTATGCAGTATGCTTGTAGCACTTGTGGATCATCGTGTGCTGTTAGTAAAGTAAGACTTAAAGAAGTAAAAAGATGTGTCGGTATTGTAGTTTCTGTGCTATTATTAAATGTACACAATTTCTTTGCTGCAAATGTGTAGTTGGTATACTGAGTCCCTCTGATTCCAAATTAAGTCATTTAGGACATTGCCATGGTTTCTAATTGGACACTTTGACTAGTGATTTCTGTCAAAATATGTTATTTCAGAAAAATTGTGAAAGGATTTATAATGTGGATTGAGGAGTGTAGTAAGATCAAGTTTGTGTTCTCAGTATTAATAGCTGTTTATATATTGATTTTGAGAATTTTAAGAAGTTTTGAGTGTTTGACCAACACAGATTCTAAAACAACTTACATGTGGAATTTGAGTAGTGCTTGTAGAGTGCGAAGAGGGGTCTTGAAAGTTTGGAGTGCAATTTTGTGCTTTAGTGGATAATAATCTCTGTAGCAGGGGCGGAGCCAGAACTTAACCAAGAGGGGTGCTAAGTACACTGCAGATCTCATATATGATTAATGCATATTTAGTTCTATGTATATATAGTTGCACTGAGCTACCAAAATAATATATCACCGAACATTTTGTGCTCTAGGGCCGGTGCTGTAGCCCTGGCAGCAGTGGCTCTGTCTGCGCGCCCTGCTTTGTAGTGTTGTTGCTCACCAGCAAACCACTTTCGACTTTTTTTTTTATCTGTAGTACACTGACAGGCAGTACCATCATCTTAATTATGCTTAAGTGTATCTTTGTTGTCACTGCATGGATTTTTAAACATCTGCTTTCTATAATTATGCTTAGGTGTATCTTTGTTGTCACTGCATGGATCATGGAGTGTACTGATTTAGTCATATCTTCTGTCTGTGTTAGGTTGCTTTTATGGCATCTTGATCCATCAATTATTAGGCATGATCTCTCAGCGATGCTCCAGGAGGTAATTAGAAGGCCGTTGCTTTGCCTGAGAATGGAATTGTATAATAGGATGGAATGGCGTAACATCATAATTTGCCTGGTTTGCTCCCCAACAATATTTATGGAGATGAGATCACTATTACACTTCTGGTTTCTAGCAACGTAAGTTCACACCTCAAACACTCATACGAAATGCCATATACTCTTGTTTGCGCTGAGTTTCATGTGTCTCGGTCGCGGTCAATGGGCTTATACACATACTTTTAATCTTACAAATAGAACTTCAGAGCAGCAAAGGTTAAGAGTGGCTTGCCACATCATGGCAATCCACCAAATAGTTATTTCAGAAACTCTGACATGTCACATGACTAAGCATAGGTGAGGGAAAATTAGGAATGTACCAAACAGGCCGTGGGTTAAAGTTATCTTAGGAAAGTGCTTTGAAACAGATTTCTTGATGAAGAGTACCAAACTTATTCCACATTTATCACTTAATTTAAAATTCCAATTTTGACTTTACATTTGTCAAAGAAATAAATTTGACTGAATTTTTAGGTTTCTTTTTTGCATACTTGCTTTCTGTAGCCCTAAACGATATTTTACCAACAACACTAACATGGATGTTACATTTACATACATTGTGGGCTCGCTGTTTAAGGACTGCTTCTTGTAAAATCTCTTTATTCATCCTTTATTTGTGCAGGGGTTTGGGTTCTGTGCTAGAAATTCACAATGCATTGGTATCGTCGGCATTAGACATTCTTCTCAAGCCTATGTCATGGGGAATATCCATAGAATTGGGGCAGAGATTCCCCTTTTCTCATGCTTACTTCCCAAGCCAACAAAGTGACTTGCTTGCGATACTAACTGGACCCTTATCTTGTAAAGCTTTTTTAGACCTAGTTTCTTATGTCAGTGGCTTGGTTCATTTGGACAACACAAGAACTACATGCTCTTCGCAGAAAAACTTACAACTACAGCCATCGAAGGGATTGGTAAAATACAATTCGGCTTGGTATGTGTTTTTAAATATGCAACACAGCTAGATGTTTAGCATTTACCTGACAGAAGTTAACTGCACCTGCTATAACTGTGGTTCTGCAGGTACATGATTATTAATTTCCCTGTTTGGTTCACTTTTGCAACTGCTTTACTTTTCCACAGAGAAGGCTCTCAAGATTATTTATCAGTAACATTGTCCAGAGAGATAGCTGCAGAATCAATAAGTGATGTCATTCTTGTTCAGAGGGCCGCATTTTACCTTTCTTGGGTGCTATGCCCTTCTAATGATGATCAATGCGAGATGCTATCAAACAATATTTTGGAAATATCACATTCTTGGGCTAGGAACAACAAAAAGCGCCAAAGCTACCAAAGTACTGTGAATCATAGGAGGAAACTGCGAATACCCACAGCTGCGGATTCAGATAAATTCCATGTGCCAATAAACACTGTAAACTCCCTGGTTAAAGAATTTGAAGATCGCTGTGTAAAATATTGTAGGAAAACTGCCTTTCCTGAAGCGCAAGTTGGAAAACTATCGGACCTCCATCCCTCATACTTTAACCTGTTGCATCAGTGGATTCCTTTAGGCGTATTGCTTGTATCATCCAGTTGTGTTGATGAGCAGAACTGTGACATCCTTCTGCACTACACAAGCACTGGGCAGGTTCTGGGGTCAAATGAAGCACAAATAAAAACAAAAGATTATGCCACTAATGATGGTTTCTTAGGCAGCTGCATTGGTACTGCTGAGAGATGGGCTTTGATCGGAGCATATCTCATCTTTGGATGGCTTGACGTAGTTGAGGATATGTCCTCATTGACATTTGATTGCAAAGATAGATGTCATCATTTTGTCAGCCAACTCAGAAACAAGACAGGCCCATACCTGCTCAAGTGTGTAAAGTCATTATTTAAGGTGTTGGAACAGGCAAATCAAGATAAAGATTTTGTGATTGATCTTCGTAATAGGTTGTTAAACTGGAATAAGAATGGGCAAGGCTGTGAGATATTTGGGGACATTATCCTTGAAATGAACAAGAGGTTTAATCTTGCTATGTAGCAGTAACCAGGGATTTTATGCAGGTCTTGAATATTTGAACTGTTGAGTTGGACCAGATCCATTGCAGTCTGCAGATAACAATCATTTCCTTCGAGAGGTAAATCGTGTCCATTTAAAGAGTGCAATAAATCCTGTTCAGTTCAAAGATAATTTAATATAATATATGTCAGTACTTAAAAGTTATAGCTAATTTAAAGTAATATGTATGGAATATGTACAAATATGAGATATAGCACTGACAAGTGAAGTAGTAAAGGTTGACTTGCAAATGTAGCTACTGGCTCCAACCTGGAACTTTCCAGTTTCCTCGGTAATTTACTGTCAAGAGCTTTTACAATGCACCCTGTCGACTCTTGTCTGATTGCAAAGTAAGGTTACTTATTCAACTTAATTTTTGGAATGGACCTACTACAAATGGTGCGTTGTTGCAATATGAAAGCTTTTGAGCTGATCATGTAAACATTGAAATATGAAATTGCTTTTGAGGAACAAGTTATTTTACACCCCTTTTTTTTTTTTTCTCTTTGCAAGTGTTAATATAACCTGTTTGCTTACATTAATGCTTGCTCCATGCGTGATATCTAACATCACATGGAGAGGACAGGAGCCAAGACATCTTGAAGGAATCTTAATGTATTGGATTCAAACATAACAACCGAAACGAAGTTACTTTACTAGTTTTAATTGTGCCTTGCCGGACTGGAGAATTTGTTCTAGGAGCTAGTATTTTCCGTCTTACATCTTCAACTTTGCTAATGCGATAAATTGCATATGGTTGTTTAGAACTTACGTAAAAGAAATTGAACTTTGTGAAGTTGCGGATCAGTGTCAAATTTCTGCCGACCCAATTCATTGCTACATTTCTTTCTTTTCTCTCAATCCCTGATTCCAGTAACTGTTCACGTCTCCACACATATGCTGTATCGTGCCACTGCCGTCTGAGGAGCCATTAATAGTGGACCAGCCATCAGCTTGAACTGACAAGAATAATTTAATATTTGCAAATCTTGCTCAAAGTCATGAATGCTAGCTATTGTTCGTAGGTTTATCACGTGCTATTGTTATTCATGTCCCCACTTTTGAATACTTGGTTTCTATTTTCAGGGTTCTAAGGTTTACATGGCTAACTCTTAGTTCAGACACCCAAACCAGATAAATAGTAATGCTGGTGATGGTGCTTTGATTGTACTTCTTTTATTTTTTTCAAGGTCGACCTGATTCCCATGAAGAGGAAAGGAAACATCAAGTACGTGCATGATTGAACTAGTTTCCCTGACCTGTATTTCAGTGCTCCAGGTTTTCATTTCTTCTTGTTCTCACTCGGCTATACATGTTTCTGTTAACGAATCCTTAATCTCTTTCCAGGAACACTGGAACCTGCTTCTCATGCGAAAGCAGCATGTATGACATAATGTATTCAGGCTCAATGTTCATGGTTCTGGTATGGGTTCTGGAAAAGAATAGTCTAATCTGAACACTGCCCTTTCCCACTGCTAGTTGAGACACTTGAACACAAATGGTCTGCAGGAAAACGTGTTATTTCCCTTTGGAGTAAATGCAGGCGAATGAATTGTGTTTCCTTAGGACATCAATATTGATTTCAACTGCTGGATTTGATATATATATACCTGTACCTTGTTGGCTGTTGGCTGTTGAAGGCTTGCAGAGGCTGTTAGCTGTTGAAGGCTTGCAGGGAGTCAGTTTACAGCTTTGCTGTATATCGTTGGCTTTTTTGTGTTTGAGACTATGAATCCGTCGTCAAATTATGCGAAGTTGAAAATGCTGACTACACTTTGTTATTGTTAGTAAATATAGTCAGCTATTCGATTGACAATTCCAGTGTATTTGTTATTGGTTTGTTGCTCACTTCTATTTTTGTGATGATTTAATATAGTCCGCTAGGAGCATGTTCAAACCCGAAAAGTGCTACAGTACTTGTCACATCAAATCTCCTACCGTATGCATGAGACACTAAATGTAGGTAAATAAAAAAATAAATTACATAGTTTGACTGAAAAGTACCGAATCTTTTGAACCCAGTTAGTCTATGATAGGACAATAATTACTAAATACAAACAAAAAGTGCTACAGTAGCTGAACCTAAAATATTTCACCAACTAAACACACTCTAGTTCAAAATGCTCAATCACGATCATTTTAGTACACATAACAGTACTTGTTTACCGATGTATTATGTATATATAGGAAAACTCATATTATATGTGATTAAGAATATTACAAAAATGGTAGGGCGACGGTGTAATTTCACAGGCTAGCTATTCAAGATACTGTTGTTGATTATAATAGCCTTACGAAAACTGCAGAGCCGACACTGTAGTTTTGCTCGATGGAACAGGAAATGAGGAAACAGATGACGCAGGGACACATGCCGCGTATGGTCTACCGTCTGTCGCTGCGGCATCGATCTTATCCTAGGTGACCAGCTCGATGCCCGCCTCGACCATGGACTCCGCCATGAAGACGTTGGCAGCCTCCGACGGGTGGACGGCGTCGAAGAACACGTAGCTGCTGGCGTTCCGGCACGCTCCGGCCGTCGTCGGGCTGCAGAGGTACACCCTCGTCTTGGCCGTCCCCGTCCGGCAACACGTCCCCCTCGCGTTCGCGAAGCCTACATATACCGCAACGACGCATAGCGATGATCATATCATATACATATCAACATGGCATGTGGCATGATCGATCACGGCACACGTACGCACGTACCATAAGCTGCCGGGTCTCGGGCGAGTTTGCGGAGCGGCGTGTAGATGTCGAAGATGGCGAGCTTGAGGTCGGCGTGCCGTCGCTTGAGCGCCTTGACGGTGGCGTTCAGCTTCGTATTGAAGGTCTCGGCGTCGCGGTTGAGCCTCGGCACGCATGCGTCGTCCTTGCCCTCGCCGTACAGCCTGATGGACGCCGGCAGGCAGCCTAGCGGCGGCAAGGACGTGACGCCAATCCGCCGCGCTCCCAGCCTGTACAGCTCCTGCAACAACAACAACAACGCGCAGATCAACAACAAAACAACCCGTTGGCGAAGCTCCTTCAACACAGGACAGGGCATGAATGGTGCTGAGATGCAGAGTCTCTGATCGTACGTTGGCGAAGCCGAGAAGATGCCGACGAGGAGGTCGCAGTACTGGTCGACGTCGTAGCGGCGGGACAGCAGGGAGGCGTTATGGTAGTAGTTCTGGAGGAAGTCGCCGGTGCCCGTGCTGACGACGTAGAGCGCGTCGGCGAGGATGGCGCGAGCCTTAGCGCGCCCGGCCACCGTGGCCAGCTTCGACTGGTACTCCTTGTAGTACTTGAGCTGCTGGGTCAGCGTGATCGCGTCCTGCACGTGTGCACAAGGCCCCAAAAAAACAGCTACCCGTGTCACTAGCCAGCAGCTTCATCAAGCAACAACATATCTAGCGTCTCCTGCTAAAAATGGCTTGTTGCTGCACTCACTGATCCCATGGTACTTACATACATGGCAGCCGTGTCGTCGTAGTAGCTGGACGCCGCGGAGGCGAAGTTGGCGCCGATGAGCAGGTTCTTCCCGGACGCCTGTGGGCTCAGGTACGGCGGCGCGTAGCTCTCGAAGCCGAGTGTTTCAGCGGTGATGTCGGTGACGATCTTGCCGTCGGAGAAGCGGCCGGTGGGCTGGTGGCGCACGAAGTCCTGCCCATACGGCGCGTAGTCGGCCTTGAACACCGCGCCGGGGAGGTAGTTGTTGTTGCCGACATCGATGGTGGAGTCGCCGAACGAGATGACCGCCGGCACAATCGGCTGCGCCTGCGCGCCGCCGCCGTTCGTCACTGTCGCCGCCGACGACGCTACAAGCAGGCACACGACCAGCTGCGTTGTCCCTACTATGGACGACGCCATGTATACACGACAAAAATCTAGCTGCTCGTCTCGACGCATTGGCGACATACTTATATATATGCTATCGTGCTGTATACACGGTGTACGACGCGTCAACGTCGATGGATGGATGGAGCTCGCGGTTCGGTGTGCGAAATTTTTAGTTGCAGCCGTAATGGTTACCTCATAAGTTAGCTAGCCTAGTAGCCTCGTCGTCCAAACTGTACCGCCGTAACTCCTGAGGTTATATATGCAATGCACGTACGTCAATCAAATGCGTGGTTTACTTGTGTACTAATACTCTAGTCTATAGATATGAAAAATTAAATTCTGCACTACTGTTAGCTGCCAGAAGATGACGCGAGTTTAAAAACTTCAAAATGACAGGTTTCGATCTATTACCGGGGGCACAAAGATACTTTACGAATGTCTTTTTTTTTACAACTAATACTTTATACGAATGTTGGGACGCCTCTGAAGACATGGATCGGACGCGTGCGCGCCTGGGGGTTCTTTCAACACATCTCGCTCTCTCCTCCCCACCCACTCATTCTTATCCACGCTTCCTCACCATTTATGTCAAAGCTAAGGTAAAGTTGGAGTACAATGACTTTGGACGAGTGACCTCTGTCTCTTAATCAAAGTAGTTAAGTAGGAGTATAGTACGGTATGTGCTCCCTGTGTCTCTGAATAAATAGATTTTTATAGTGCCTTAAGTCAAATTTTAAAAACTTGACCGAATTTTTAGAAAAAATACATTAAGATTTATGGTATCAAAATAGTATCATCGGATTTTTACAGGTGCTCATTTTATATTATAAATGTTATTATTTTTTTCTCCAAAAAAATTAGATCGTAAGAATTGATTTATTCAGGATGAAGGGAGTATTATTTTTGGCTTTATGGAGGAATGGCCAAAACAGTCCTCAGCTACTTGCAACATGGTTAATTGTATTCATTCACCATACATGACTACTCTCTCCGTCGCAGAATAAGACGTAACAACTTAGAGTATTTTGCAAAGATCAAGGAAAAAATTTAATTCTCTCTCTTCCAATATTATTATTACTGCATCGATGTACGTGTGTCTAGAGACAACATGACTTAAATTATGAGACTTGAACAAATAGTGGTGTTTGCAAAAGATTCTTCAGACTCCTCCTAAAACTAATGGTTTTAGCTCTGATTTCTCTTTTATGGTGACGCACCGCTGGCAGCACTAATAGAAGATTTTCCTAGCGCGACGCGACGGCGAAACTAATCGTTCTATAGGGTCAAAATCATAGCAACATTTACAAAACTTTCGTTGGCAGTCGTTGCAGAAAACCAAGTGAGGAAAAGTTTTTGCAACGGTTTTGCGTTTTGTTGCAATCACTATGCTTATTATTGCAATACAATCATACGTTTTTTACAGTATAGTTGATAAGCAAGTGAGACAAAATTTGCATGGGCTGTAGCCCAGTTCTGGTTGGAACCCAAATACATCTAGCTTTTTAGTGGGCCTTCATCCTTCCTCGTCGCGGACTCACGGTGGTGATCCAAATGAGGCCCAAGCTTGAAGCGGCAGAACATGGAAGATGTATTTGCGGACTCTTCCGGGCCACGATCTTGTTCGCCGACCCCAGCCGCACCCACGGTGTCATGATCAGGCGCGGCAGCTCGAACCGAACCCCAAGTCCGCCTCCACCCTGAACCGCGGCATGACCGAGCGAGGAGATCACCAGCGCGGGGCTCCTTGTGCCGGCGCCCACCGCCTCCGTCCACTTGCCGCCGTCCCGGAACACGCCCTTGTTGTACGCCTCCATCCAGACTCCAGTCCACACGCTCCTCGTACCTCTCCGACCGACCGGCCATCGCCGCCGCCGACGCGATGGACTCCACGGTGGCCTCGTGCGACACGTTCGTGAGCACGTTGCCGAGGTACGTAGCGCGCGGCTCAGCTGGTCCTTGTCTGTGACAACAAATAAGTTCAATTTGAACTGGAGACCGCGCCCACGGGCCACGGCGCGGGGTGTGTCTGAACCCTGTGTTTTCAGACGACTTTGAACGAGTTTCTAGCATTGTGTTTTTGCTAGATCTTGTAATCAAGGGGTGTGTTATAAACCCTGTTGTGTAGAGTATTCGAGTGTGTGAAATTGAGTCGGTTAGGCACTTTGTACGCACCACCACATAAACTGAAAAAGGGCAGTGTCACCCTGTCGCCACGACGGCGTTTGCCCGATTTCTGATTGCATTTTTCTTTTCTGTTCTTGATCCAATCCAATCCAATCCACCATACAGCGTTTGATTGTGTCGTCGTACTTGGCGGGGTCAAGGTGCGTCCGGCCGTTTGACGAACCACGCGAGGCGGCAGTGCGTCTCGGAGCCGCACACGTCGACGCCCACGGCCGCCGCGAGCAGCTTCCAGACGTGCGCGGACGGGGCCTCGAGCTGCGTGTCTCGGCGGCCGGCTGTGCTAGCTGTTGGCCGCGGCACGGAGGCAGGCGGTCGAGGTCAGCGGCGGAGACCACGTACATCCGGCGCACGGCACGGTGGCCACCAGGACTCCAGGAGCGAGTTGGGGAGACTGTCCGGCGCGTACCGCGGCGGCGAGCGCGGCGGGAAGTGCGAGGCTCACCTCACTCGTGGTGGTGGTGGGGCTCCCACGAGAGGCCGCCGGCCGGTGCGGAGCATCTCCGCTCCGCCCAGGCCAATGCGCCATCAGGCCGTGGCCGTCCACGAGCAGGTGGTCCGTGCCCCACACCAGCGCGAAGCCGGCCGCGGCACGCGAACAGCACCATCTGGAGCGACAGCGCGAGGCCCTGATCGAACGGCACCGGGATGATCCAAAAGGTCAGGGAGCGGTCGGCGTCGGCCAAGTCCGACCGCGGCGAGAGTCACGCCAACGTCGGCAGCTCGGCGCCGGTGTTGTTGCATTGCAGGCGATCTCGAGAACGCCGGTGGAGGCGTTGGTGCCCACGCGCCCGACCAAGGGAAAGAACAGACCGGGAGAGGAACGTGGGCAGGGCGGCGTGCACGGCCGTGGCCACGGCGGGGAACCCGGCGGCCGGGGCAAGGTACACGGTAATGAGGTAGATGTGGAAGGAGACGACGATGAGGTCGAGGCTGGTGTACATTACTACTTCCTCTTCTCAGATTTTATCTTGAATAGATGAAGCTGGAGTTCAAGAACCCAAAGATCAGCAGTAATGCCTGATTTGCAATTGATAGCTTAGCAGAATCACAATCATGCTTTGATGTTATCACAGCAGAAACGAATCAATGGCCCTGTTTGGATGCCAGGGTTAGAGTTAGATTGGGTTATTTTTTCCCCAAATAACCCAAAAACATCCAAACACATGGGTTAGATTGGGTTATTTTGGCTCTAACCCACCAAAAAGAAGTAACCCCTCAAGGGGGTGATATTTGGGTTACATTGGTAGAGCCCACAAACCCAAAGGCACACTAACTTGAAAAAGTGCTTCTAACCCTGTTTTAACCCTGCCATCCAAACTGTCTATGGGTTAGAGTTACTTGAGGGTTAGAGTTAAAGTTAGAAAGTAACTCTAACTCTAACCAGGATCCAAACACGCCCAATGATGTTTCACTTTGAATGGTTAAAACATCAATAGCAATGCCATCAATCTTAAGATGAACCAAATGTTTACTGTTTTATGCCGAATCCAAGATGAGCTTAAGCCACCTAATCATACAAGGTTTTCTAATCTCAAAACCATATGGTATAGTTACGGGACAGTGCGTCATTGCTACACCTCATACTTGAAACAATTTCTCCAGAAATGACTAAGGCGAGTCTACAGAGTTAATAACACTGCAATCCTTCTATGAAAAGAAAACAACTAGCCAAATTCATAATGAGCCCTGTGAAAAGACTGCAGCTCTGAATTCCGATTACCAATCGAGTGAATGACGTGCTTAGGCGTGGTGGTGAAAAGAATATATAGTGGATAGCTTTTCCAAAAGTCCACTATCAAAAAATAAAAAGGGGGTCATAACTTCATAACTGCATGGGCAAAAGCACGACGGAAAACAGGAAAATTCCCAAGAACTCCACAAATTTCAACATGGCTTACTAATGAGATGATTGGTAGAAGAACTGAAACATACGACACTCTGCATGGCTGACAGTAAGCCACCGCAACCCAGCATGCATTGGGCGTTTCCTGAATAAATGGGTGTGACAGTTTAATTAACATTGCACTTTTGATATCATGTATTCCTTCCCATTTTCACATTAAATTTTACTGGAATCACAATACATCACCAGGAAATTAGAAAAACTTATAGCCTCCTAGTGTTCTTGTAAACAATTTCACCATTACGCCATGCATTGGAAATTACAGCATCGAGCTTCAGAAGAACTGAAGAAACGAAAATTCAGTGTCAATGTCACTGTCACTCACCAGATATTTCATCAGTAGCTGCAGAAGATGACACAAAAGGTGCCCATATTCCCAATTTCCTACCTAATTAACCTGAGATCTTCTAGAACACAAATCCTTATCAAACATCCATCCTATCTGGGGTAGTTGAATCCAACACACGTCTTCCTACAAATTCATCAGCGCCGCCAACTCCTTGTACAGACTACAGAGGAACATACGGAACAGGGAGCTTATCACCACCACCACCACCAATGCAGCACCCCAGATTATATTTCTACGCACAATAAAGACATGGGTAAGAAGGGTGAAAGAAGGCATTCAGGTGATAATCAGGTTGGGTTGCAAGCATATAAATTTATTTATTTGAACAGAAAACATATCGGTGGCAGATTAAAAAAATGAACTCGACACAAAGCCAGGCATGCATATCAAAGGGTACCAACGGTCTGCAACTGATCAACAGAGATCTAAGTCAAAACAGTCCAGGTCCAGGATTCAAGTTATAAGAGCATATATGAAAATCCCGAAACAACAAAGCACACTATGCTGGAAAAGAACACACCCACACCATCACCGCATGAAATGTTGTGAATTCTAATATAGATCTCTTCAAAATCCGGAGAAGCCAATGATTCACAACTTTTGTGTTAGATATCAGAGCTTGTGTTCTACTATAAATAAAGAAGAGATTCAGGCATTGGAAGCCTGAAGACCATATAAACTGGAACATCTCATCTCAATGAAGAGGATACCGTACTCATTTGGTTGGTATAAGTGACAGAGCATAGATTGTTTCCAAACAAAAAAAAAAAATCATGATCACCCATGTTAATTGTTCTCCATCATGCTCATCCACTGGACACTGGTGATCTAAACGCCACTTCAGAGTTCAGAGAGTCATGCAGGAGCACCAATGTACATGAAACGAATCACAAAAAGAGGGAAGACAGAACACACCATTACCATTTCAGAAAGGTAACGACATTGCAATTCAAATTCCAATGGAAGTTTCATTCATTGCACGATACCCAGTCCATGTTCGAAACCATCTAACACGACATTCCACATGAACTCATCTTATGCATCCTGAACCATATATGACTACCTGATCCCATTCCCTACAGTGCAACTCTAGGCGAACTTTGGTCTTGATCAGAGGACTGCTGTATGTACCAAGACCAAGCAGACTGCATATCACAAGTAACTGTGATCTACTCACAATCAGAAATGGCAAAGGATAAATCATAAGAGCGAGCACATTTTTTAACAGCTGAACAGACTTGAGATGACTACCATCTGGACTTGAATATCCCAAGCAAACCATGATCAAAAGAGATCTATCAAATCACAGTTTCACAGTAGGTAAATCAATAGATTGCTCGAACTAGACATTCAGAGAGCAAGCAACTATTATCAGTAAGTGGATTGAATGTTCCAAGCAAACCAAGATCACTTGAGACACATATGAACTTAATGTACCAACAAGCAGCTACTATCATAATAGATTGCTGGAACTTAATCTATCAAACACAAATGGGTAAATCAACACATTGCTAGCACTGACATTCATAGACAAGATATGCAATGTAATAGTAGTAACCAACCAACCACAGAACAGAGAAAACAGATGCAGAACAGAATTGAACAGAACATGAATAATTTTCCAACTCAGGCAAAACAGCAACGCCACATAAAGCTCCATCAAGAATTCGTTCACCATGCAGCAGTGCGGATACACATTTCATCACGCGACGACATGAACATCCATCAATCCGAGCATCCAACTACCAAAATCCGAGTATCCGACATGAACATTTCATCACGCGACGACATGAACATCCATCTAACAGCTCAACTGCATGCTCAAAATCCTAGCTAGTTGCTAAGAAACTCAGATCAGAAGAAGAGAGCGGACGGGCTCACGCATCACTGCCCTTCGCCGTAGCCCTGATCAGCTGGGATCGTCGCAGGGGTCATCGGTGTGGAGGCGCAGTCGCCGAAGATGCCGCAGCTGTCGTTCGCCTGGAGGTCGGACGCGACGGCCACCGAGGCGGCGAGGTTGGCGAGGTGGAGGCGGGGAACGGGAGGCAGATGGCGTGGACGGCGACGCGCGAGTTGATCACCACGTCAGGTTCCTTGATGGCTATGTAGTTGACCCGGACCTCGTCGGTGGCGGAGCCGGCGCCGAGGGTGATGACGAGCTTCTGGTCCTCGCCGGCTAGGGTAGGAAGTACGGTGCCGGGGCGGAGGAGCAGGAGGTCGGCGCGGGTGAGGCGGTGCCCGGGGACGATGTGGAAGCGCGCCGCCGAGACGTAGCCGTGGCCTCCACCAGTGAAGATGACCTGGTCGTCGAGCGCGAACACGGTGAGGTTGGACAGCTTCTCCAGCTCGGGGAACTTGACGCGCATGGCGAGCGCCACGAAGCCGAAGCCGCTGTCGCGCAGGCGGGATATGGCTTCGCGGATCATGATGCGCACGACGGAGGCGTCGGTCGCGGCGGAGGTGGCTGCCGATCTGGCGCCGAGGTGGTGGCGGCGGCGGTAGTGGTGGAGGTGGACCTGGTGGTGGTGATGCGCATGCGCGTCCGCCTCGACGCAGGAGGCGTGGGAGAGCGGCGGGATGAAGCCGTGGAGGCCGTGCACGACGTAGCGGCCGTCGTCGTAGAGCTCAGGTTCGGAGACCATGACGCCGTTGACGTAGAGGCTGGCGTGGTGGACGGAGAAGGGCCCGCGCTGTGGCTGGGCGGCGACGTCGAGGCAGAAGCCCGCGGAGGCCGACGGGAGCTTCATGGCGGGCGCGGCCGCGAGCTCGGCGTAGGGGTAGTAGCCGAGGGCCATGTGGTCGAGGAGGAGGTGGCGTGCGCGAGCAGTCGGGGCACGAGTGCTGGAGGAACACGTCGGGGGCCCCGAACACGGTGATCGCCCCGGGCCACGTGACGACGGGCGTCGAGTCGGCGAGGAGCGTGGCCGACGAAGCCATCTCGTTGTACCCCAGCGACGCGAGCACCTTGGCGATCTGCTGCAGGCCGAGGTTGTCGCCCGTGCCCGAGGACACCACCCGCGCCGCGTCGTCGAGGACGGGAGGAGGCGGAGTGCTCGCCACCACGTCCTCGCGGTACGCCTCGTTGACGACAGGTGGAGGAGGCGAAGGGATCGTCGCGTCGCGGTACGCCTCGTCGACGACGGGAGGAGGTGGCGAAGGGATCGTCGCGTCGAGGTACGCCTCGTCGACGACGAGAGGAGGAGGTGGAGGGCTCGTCGCGTCGCGGAACGGCTCGTCGGCGACGGGTGGAGGAGGCGGAGGGCTCGTCGCGTCGCGGAACGGCTCGTCGGCGACGGGTGGAGAAGGCGGAGGGCTCGCCGCGTCGACGACGGGTGGAGGAGGCGCGGTCTCCGACTCGGACGCCTCCTCAGCCTGCGGCTGCTTCTGCGGCGGCGCGAGGGAGGGCGACATCGGATCCCCTCGGCGAGGAGGGGAGGAGGGGGCGGCGAGGGGAGGTCGAGGCGCGTGGTGGTTTCGCCCGTGTCCGCGGCCGCGCCCATCGCCGCCATGGCGTCCTCGGCCGAGGAGCCTGGGCGGAGGCCACGGTGGTGAAGAAGGGGTTGAGGACGCGCAGCGACTGGCGTGTCTCCCCGACTCCGACTCCACGCGGTTCTGGCGCATGGACGGCGCGGTGTCGAGGCGGGCGGTGGCCGTCATCATGGACGGGGAGCGGTGGTGGTGGTGGTGGGGGGTGGGGACCGTGGCCGTGGTGCTGGAGGTGGGAGTGGGAGACGGCGGCGGGGGTGGAGAGGAGCAGAAAGGCGAGGAGGAGAGCCGCCATGGCTGCTCTGCTCTGCTCTGCTGCGGGCGACGAGGGAAAAGCTGCTGCGGCTGAAACGGAACGGCACGGAGAGGGTGGTGGGGTGGGGTCCGGTTTATATTGCCAGAGGGGCAGAGGCAGAGCACGAGAGCGGAGCGCTCGCGAGTTGATGAATGTGAATGACGGAAATGCCCCTGTGCTCCTGTGTATTCAAACGGGCTCGGGTTCTCTGCTGTCTTGGCCAGCAAGTAGATCAATGTGAAGGACGAAAATACCCCTCTGCGCCTCTGCAATCTCCGTTTCGGCGGGAGAATTCCCCGAATTTTTTTGGGGTTGTTGATGCTGACTTACGCACGGTCCTCGCGCTTATCTCGTGCTCAGTTGTGTACTGCCATTGGGAATTTGGGATGGTTGTTGGTGCCTTTGTGGAATCGTGAGAAATGCAACGTAGAATTGTGCTTCTACCGAGCAATTTCAAAAACTCAGTTTACTGCGTAAAGATAAAATTACATGAGGTGAAACACACGGGTAGAATCTTGGAGAAGCTAACGTACGCTTTATATTGTAGTTCAAGAAAATGAGAGTTGCCACTTGCCAGAATCTTTAGAAACTAGTAGTACAATTAAAACGACAGTTCACACAATTCATATTCATATATTTTTTTCTAAATCTAAAAACAATAATAAAATTACATGTACGTATCAAACACCGAGATATATATAAATGAAGTGCTCGGAACCTGTGGAGTGCCGCTTCATTTTAGGTATGAAGTTAAAAAATTCCCTCGCGGTCCCGTGACGTCAAAGCACTAGTTAAGAAGCTCGCCCGGGTTCCGTATGGATCAAGCTATGGGCTCGGTTGATATACCGCCCGGGGGTTACGATTGTCCGCCCAAGGCTCTTGTTGGTATACCGGCTCATGGGTTGGTGTAATTTCGCCCCGGTCTTCTCCAAATGGATTGGGGATCGTAGTTCCCATGGGCTAGAAGCTCCTAGTGTCGGGGCGGACTGGGGTTCGAATTTTTTCGGCGGTTTCTTCTTAAAAACAATGCCGGTGGGCGGTCTTTCCCCCACCCGACCGAAGTTTTTATATACAAATGAAGTGCAAAAAAAAAAAAAAAAAAAAAAAAAAAAAGTACCACACAACTCTGGAGGGAACATTTGATTCAATAGCTACAACATAGAACAAACTCTGTAGTTAACAATTTGGAGTTGCAAAACAGGTGTCTGGCTGTCTGCTGATGAAAATTATAGGCAAGCTGTTCTCAAGTAGTGATACCCCTTGAAAGCATGGATTATGCATGATGCCACCTCCACTGACTCGTTTTGCTCTGAAAGTAGGAGTTTTATTTGGAAAATTATTAATGATGAAATGTCTACCTATCAATCTCTCACCACTGTTTGCCTTCACAATGGTGCTTCCACCTCTTTCTGGCATGATCATTGGCTGCCAGATGGCCCTCTCTCTCCCTCGCATGTTGCTCTTTTTCTCTCACACTCTGAGGCCTAACATTTCGGTTCAGTGCATTTTCCAAACTAATTTTGATTTGTACTTGCGCCCCGCTCACCAATGCTGCTAGCTCGAGCTAGAGGCTCTCCTTTCTTGTTTGTAGGCAATACAACTTGATGATCTACCTGACCAGTGGCTGATGAAGCTAACCCAGCAAAGAAATATACCACGAGGGACGCCTACCACGCTCGAATGATGGCAACATGAGCGATGACCTACACGGACAGCGCATCTGGAGTTCGCGTGTGCCTAGCAAGGTCAAAATTTTCTCTTGGTTATACTTCGGATCGGCTCAACACGAGGACAAATCAATGTGCCAAGCACGTTCTTGACACCGAGCTATGTGAGCGTTGTTCGGTGGCTAGCGAGGATAGGAACCACGTCTTCTTCCAATGCCCTATAAGAGCGCTGTTGTTTGGTCCAGGCTCGATCTGTAGAACGTTGCTTCTCCTCGGATGATGCCAATGCCCGGAATGACACGATTCCTTCTGGTGTTGATGTAACAATCTGACCTTTAGTCTTTCAAACTATTCTCTGGCTGCTCTAGGATGCAAGAAATGGCGAGATCTTGGGCGGGAAAGGCCATCACCACGCTCCATTATCTCCTCTATTTTGTGATGATCTTGTAATCTGGCGTAAAGCGCTTTTAGAAATGATGCTGTACCCAAACTGAACATGTGGCATGAGTACCTCTTGTCCTGTAACTCTGTGAACTAGCCTTTGCGCTTTTCGGCAAAGTGCTTGGCGTTTGCTTTTAAAAAAAAAAACATAGAACAAACTCCCCAAAATTTAACAAAGGCCTTGTTTAGTTCCGTATTTTGGAGCACCAAAATACATTGTAGTACTTTCGTTTGTATCCGATAATTATTGTGCAATCATTGGCTAATTAGGGTCAAAACATTCGTCTCGCAAATTAGAACCAAACTCTACAATTAGTTTTTGATTTCATCTATATTTAGTACTCCATATGCATGGATCGCTAGTTCAATGTGACAGAGAATCTTTTTTTACATTTTGGAGGTAACTAAACAAGGCCAAAAGGGAAAAAGAAACACCCCACAAGAGATCCGATGGAAGAGAGTCCACAACTAGCTCAAAACATAATGATACATTCTGTGAGATGAAATTATCCTTGCCATAAAAAACACCACCATAAGTAAACAAATTGTCACTAATCAAAATAAAAACACTGACCAACATTTAAGAATGCATACTCAATCCTAAAACAGCAAGCAAAGTTGGGCCAATTACATAGCATCACGAGGGAACATCCACATTGGGTGACGCTGACCACCACTATGCTGCGGAGTAATTGCAGTCTCTGATAACAAAGGAGTGATGATCTCATTTCTCATGTTGTACACACCAGAGTCACAAAGAGGATCTTCAAAGCCCGCTCGACAGTAGTCACACATGAAGTGTATGCAGTCTTCTTGAATTCCAGTGCACACTCCAGCTGGGAAAGACTTAGAGCAATGCTTCCCAACAAAGAGTGCCTGGCCACCCAACTTACAGACACGTCTCCATTGGCCTGGTTTGGTGCTCCAGTCTGCCTCAAAGACCTCAAATGCCACAGTGCGACCCTTATTGGGACCATGACTTCAAGTATTATCCCAAACAATTTTCCGTACCACCGTCAATAGTCTACCACAATATTCAACTAGATAACACATCTGCGTGTACGATTTCCCATGGGCCAAAGGTTGGGGCAGTGCAAGTGTGTTAGTAGGCCTAGTTATGCATTTGACAGATGATATCATTGGCTCATTATCAATGCCATAATTAATCTCAAATGTTGAGAGCTCACAGTGAGGATCAACACCATACAACTTCCCATTACAGAAAGCAATATCATGAACGATGTCATAATCTCTCAGGACGCTCTCCATGACCGAGCAGGTTCCAATTGATGCCCGCCATATACTATATTTAAAATCACCGTTCAAGATCAGCCCGGCAACAAGGGAACCTGGTGATGAATCCATGGGCGAGGGCACCACCACTTTAGTGAAAAGATGGTTATTGCTGTATACCTTAGGAAGGTCCAGTTTGGCCTTGGAAAAAGGGTCCATCAACGAGCATCCACCACCACGATGCACAAAGAAGAGCCAGTCATCAACGGAACCATAGCAACGGCCATCCTCTGACCCCAGCAATCTGATAATTTTACCATTTGGGATGCTCAGGAAGGTTATGTCAGGCAGGATGAGCCATGGAAGCGGAGGGGCAGGGGCTGCAGCCGAGCGTTGGAGCGCCATGGACGGCACACTGCCCTTAGTCGAACACGATCAGATAAAGAGGGAAGCCGCATTAGGACAAGTCCCAAGAGTTCTGGCTGGAGGTCTGACCAAGATGAAGATTGTGCCTCCATGATGCAAAGTGCAAGCCTGAGAAGAATTACATAGAATCAGAGTTAGCCAAACAACAGACTTAAACGATGTGTAACTAACATGAGTGAAATAGAACCGTATAAGATTCAACAAGGCAGTACATGGTTTTGGATAGTACAAGATATGCTTAGGGTTTAGTAAACTCCAAAGTAAAGAACCCCATCTTTATTTGGAGGACTGTAATTTTGCTAGATTCTTGCAGGATTTCTACACTCTTGGTTGTGATTCTGTATTTGGGTGTTCCCTTTTCCCAAGCACAAAACAAATTCAATTCAAAATAAAAAGCATAGAATCTTTAACTTTTCGATGCTACTCTATATTCAGCATCCAAATGGCAGTCGTTCACTCCCAAATTAAAGTCACAAGTCTACTCTGACAGAACGAGTATTCCAATATTCAAACTACACAAAATTAGCTAGATCACTGCTTCCTTCTATCCAGATTGGGTCACTGGCGTGTACTATAATTCTGATAAACCGAACCATATTGTCAAAAAGCAATCATCAGATGGCGTCGAAGATGCCAGAGCATGACGTACCTCCCCTTGTGGCCTGTGCTGTTGTGCAAGTTCGTGTCGTCCCGTGGGAACGCAATGTCGAGCAAGATTTCGCGTGCGTTGTCCCGCAGCCCGCCACCTTACCTTGGCGGCTTGGCCCCTCCTCCCCCAGGCTGCGTCCGCCGGCCACCGCGGCGCCGCCCTCGCCGTCCTCTCTTGCAAGTTGCGTCGTACCTAGGCCCTAGGGTTTGGCCCAATTTGGGAAGCTGGACCGAACGGCTGGCCTCAGGAAGGAGGATAGTGGGCTTTGTGGCCGCCTGCGTAGTCGGCCGGTTGGGCCGCACCGGGCTGACTTCTCTCGTATCTCAGAAAACAGAGAATTTGACCTGAGTTTGTATGCAAGATATTTTTTAGTCAACAGTATGCAAGATATTTAATAGTTTTTTTATAAAACTACCCACTTCATCCGCTCCGACATGATAAGCGTATTTTATTATAAAAAATTCAATCAAACTTGTTTTTACTGTTAATTTCTCTTAGTGTGCAGGAAAGACGTTCGGGGAATGATTTGTTGACAACAGGGTAACTTTCCTCTGCACTGCAATAAGTGTTCTGCAGTCATCAGTAGCTTTCACTGCAGTTCAAGAAAAAAAAACTGACTTATAAGGGCACAGAAAACGGTCAAAATTTGACATAGCTGAACATATAGCGAAAGTGTTCTCAATCGATCCTATATAGGCACACGAAAAGCAATAGTATGACTGATTCAGTGCATGTGTCTAGTTACAATACATGAGTACAGAACCAGTCGGTGTGTTCTAGTTCAGAACACCTGCATTAATGTGCAGCAAAAAATAAAATGAAAAATCAATTTATCAGGACACGAGTACACAAATAGGACTGTTTCTCACTTCCCCACCTCCTCATACATCTAAAACCATTCTGCGGTTCTTTACAGATGCGATAATAAACACTGATCTCTTCAGAGTCACAAATTGTCACCATTTCTATGCTTAGTCATGGCAATATGGCACTGTCCATCACTCAAACCAATAATCTTAAGTTCCTCACTTCCGAGTTCACTGGACTTCTTTTTATCCTTAAATTCTTCAGGGGACGTTTGGTCTGCAGAAATAAAAGCAGAGTAGCAGTTAGTCATGGAGTTATAAAAATATGGTGAAATGGCACTCAAACTTCAGTCATATACTATGTTTCGTGTTTAGCATGGAGATGTTACCATGTTTTCACAACCACTTGTGTGGACACACTTGACCAACTCAAATAATACATGCAAAAATCACCAAGTGCATACAAAAGAATTTCCTCAAAAAAGTGCATACAAAAGAAATGATCACTGCATGGAATAAAACAGTGCTCGTAGATTACAAAACGCGCTAACATTGGGTGGAAATCTTTGCACTATGCTAAAAGCACGGTATTATCAAGGAGTGAACTAACTGATATGGTATTCACAGCTGAGTCATCGGCTTCCTGGAAGGGAACTGAACATGGGCTGGATTTTCTGAAAAAAGGTCGATTTGGTGGGTAGGGAATAGAGATTGTATCAGAATTTTTTTGGGGTGAAACAGGAGGGGTGGCTCCTCTACTGGAAGATTGTATCAGAATATATAGAGGACAATTGGATTCTGAGGTGCCATTTGTTGAATATTACTGAAAGGGCAAGATGCAGATTACGGTGGTTGTCCATGCTAAGGGGTGAACTAACATTGTTGAAGATTATACCCACCGTGTCCATGCTAAGGGTCCCGTAATCTGCAGATTCCTCGGTTTCTCATTTTGCAAGAGAACACAGAAACCTAGGAAAGAACCCATCTACTATTCTGCTTCTGGAGAGAGCATGCCTTTGTGGAATGATGCAAATTGCAATACATGTCAGTGTTAAAGCATCAGTGTCTGGATCAGTTAGGTTTGTTGTCCTTTATTATCGGCGATCACTGCTGAGCATCCGACATGGAGTCTGAAGACGCATGGCAAATCTCTAATGGCTAGTGGCTGGAAACTGAACAGGAATGTGACACTGGTAAGGAGGAGAGGAAGTGGACTTCACTGTACCGCCAAAGGGATGGGTATATAAAACTGAGTGTTGATGCAGTTTCCCAACATTCTTCAGGTGCATCGAGTAGTGGTGCTGTCATCAGAGTTCACTCTGGGCAAGTGCCGCTGTCAGCATGGAAGGTGAACCAACGTTGCACAACTGCACAGAAGATGCTACAACATGCTTTGAAGGTATCCAGCCTGCTGTGGAATGGATAAAGAAACCTAGTATAATTGAGTCTGATTTCAGAAATATTGTAGATGTTTTACATGCATCGATGAAGAACAGATTCCAATACTCAAATATATGTTTCAGTTCAGACAGAAGTCTACACCTGCTTACACCAATGGACAGGTCAACTTAGTTGGAAGGATTGTTGTGGGAGAACGAATGCTTGAATAAGAGGAAACCCTGCAAGGAAAAGGAGCTGTTGAAGAGCCATAGCTACAAGCACTGACCAATGATATCAGCAATATTTGCAGAAATATGCCTTCTGAATTGCATGCCTTCTGAATTGCATGAACCAGTAAATATTGCTTCCCTGAGTGCTGCCTCAAAAAAAAATATATATCAATAACTCAAATTGCCACCTGAGTGCTCAGGGTTCCTAACCTCTTAAGACCTGTTTGATTGCACCTGTATGATTTTCGTAAGATAGATTTGTTTAGTTTTGTAAGATAGTACTACCAGGAATTTGCTGGGAGGCTGGGAGGGATGGAATCTCACTGCTGAATGCTGACCAACGAGGCGATGAAATGCAGGAATGGGAGGTCCGGCAACCAAACTTCCCGCCGAGACCAGCAGCGAGCGCTCGCCGCTCGAACCGGGCTGCTGTGGCCCGCCGCCGCCGCCGCCAGTGCCCCAGCTGCCCAGCAGAGCGCGATCCGCAGAGAATGCAGCGGTTAGTGTGATCCTCCAAAGGGGCGGCGCCGGCGCTTAGGCAGTCGGCGTGGAGGAAGCCAGGGCGACGGAGTCGTGCGTCGTGGCTTTTCTCCGGTGGCTTGCCGAGGCGGCGGCGCGCCGGCGAGGGCTCGTGTTGGGCTCTTGGGCCCTACCTACCATCGGGCTGGGCCCAGTTCAAAACAATAAAATATAGGACGGCTCATGGGCTCTAGTCTATTTTTTTTATAACAACTGTAGTCTAGTCACGTTCGAAGTGGCGCGAACGCCTCCTCATATCGCTTGGCCACGTGGCCTTGCCCGCGTCGCTTGGCGCCATCTCCGTTCCCGCCAGGTTCTTCGCGCCACCACCCCCGTTCCCGCCAGATCTTCATCTTGGCGCCATCTCCGACCCGGTAACCCACCCGCCGTATATAACCACCGTCCTGATCCGGGTCCCTCAGTCGTTAATCCCCAACCCAAATCACCAGCCACCGAGAAGACGCCGCCGCCGCCACCCTCCCCGTCCCCTTCTCAGGATTGAGTGAGATGGACGCCGCCACCCCGCCGTCCAAGAAGGCCAAGACGGCGACGGCCAACAAGCTGAGGAAGTCCGCCTCTCTGGCGGACGAGGTCCGTACGCCGGAGAAGCCCGCGAAGAAGCTGGCGCCGGCTGCGGCCGCCGAGCAGATCCCGACGCCGGAGAAGCCGGAGGAGATGCCGAGGGCGGGGCGCGCGGCCGCAGCGTGGCGTTCTCCGTCAAGGGGTCCGCCAGGCCGCGCTCGGGCTGCGGCGGCCGACGGCGCAGGCCAAGGCGGAGGATGAGCTCGAGTCCGTCGAGCGGGAGCTCGGCGTTGGCGCTGGGGCTAGCCGGAGCCCCGTCAAGCGCAAGGCGGAGGTCAAGCTGCCGGAGAGGTAAAGATCCCCGTCCCCCGCGATGTGGTTTCGGATCTGGTTTGCGCTTGGAAATCGAACTGGTTGCATGTTTTGTTTTAGGTTCCAGCAACGATGATTCTACTTTTCCCCAATCTGAAAGTTAAACTCTGGATAAAAGGGCAAATTTTAGGATGTTAGCAGCGAATTCATGAAATAGAACATCTAGCTGTGGGTTTATATCTAATGCAGTAGAACATAAATAATTCCTAGGCGATTCGTTCCTTTGGTGATGATATATCTTTACTGGCATTGCAGCTATGAGATGCTCTGTGAGTTCTTCAATTGCTTGAGAGCTCCACCCGGCTGCTCCGTATGAAGGGATCCAAGGCCACTTTCCCTAACATCTGTTCTAGCATTCAGCATTTGACTGAGCGGTATAAATCTTGTCCACAAATAGTCATACAATAACTGCTGTGCTGGATTATTGTTGTATTAATGAGTTTCCTAATTTTGTGACTGGCTATCCACAGGAGATTTACCCACAGCCATCTTGCACAGCTCAAGTACATAATGCCGGAGGCAATTGTCATCAATAAGATCCTTCTGCGTGATGACAAGACATGCTGCATGTACCCTGATCTTCAGGTGAACCTCCTAGTCAGTGCTGTTGAGAACGTCGTCAAGCAAAAGGGGGAAACAGCCTACTTAGCATTAAGAAGGGTCTTTAGGCAGAGGCTTGTGGATTTCTACAGGGAGCACCCTGAGGTAAGGAAACCGTTTTATGCTTTCACACTTGGTTACTGCTTCATCACAAGTTCCAAGGTTGCTTTTCTGATCAGATGAAAGATTATAACAATGTTGCCTCTGTTATTAATTTCAGGGAGATGACATTCCAGAGCATGAGTTGCCACATCCATTCAACCGGACAAGATCGAGCATGCCTCAGGATGAACAAAGGACTGTTCCTGAATCCTCGTCCCCAGTTAAGCCATCTGATGTCAACGGACAGCAGACCGCTGTGATGTCACACATGTCACAGTCATTCAAGAGAAGGTTTTCACAGAGATCTTCAAGCAGCTCGACAACAGCTAGCGCACCCAGTCCACTGGTGAAGGTTGCTTCCACTGTTCCATCGCCATTGAGCAGAAATTCCCTCTTCAGTCGCGATGTTTCTGGTAGTATCTCTGTTGATGATAAATCAAGTGCCAAAGAAGTCTTCTGCAAGTCTGGCGTCTTAGAAAACACCCCTGCAAAATTTGCCTCTACGCCAGTGAGGTTAATGGCGTCTACACCAGACCTCAATACACCAAAGAGACCCATCTCTGCCACAGGTTATGACACTCCGCCTCTGAAAATGGCAAAGAAATCAGCTCGTACGAAGTTGTTTACAACTCCAAAAAAGGATAGTAGTATGGATGGAGAGAACCAAAGTGCAAGCATATCTGGTGCTGATGCTGACGATGAGTTACTCAGTTTTCTTCCACAATCCCTCCTTCAATCGGTAAGTCCCTGCTGATACCTACAATGGTTTCTGAGTTGATTGTTTGCTCTATTATGAACAGAGAATAATGTATGTTTTGCTTACAGGTGAAGGAGAAGGAAGAGAGAGCTTTGGTGGAGAAGGAAACTGGGTTCGCTGATCAGGTTAAAAGGCAGAAATTGATTGCTTCCCTGCCAAGCACATTTGACATCATATTCCTAATCTATCAGTCAAGACAGCGGTCTGTGATGACAAAGCAGGAGCTAATCCACAAGATAATTGCAAGTAGTCCTAAGATAGCAGACAGAAGTATGTGTGAACTCTTTTTCTATCTGATTTTTGTGTGTGACATTTGTTGCCTCAATCTTTTTGCAACTATTCTGACATTGAATGACTATTTTTGTAGGTGAAGTTGAGGAACAGCTGACACTGTTGAAAGAGCTCGTTCCAGATTGGATCTCTGAGAAAATTGCTCGCAGTGGAGATGCCCTGTGCTGGTAAGCATTTTTAAGACACATTTTTGATGTTCAAGTATTATCATTACTTCCTGATCCTCAGCTACTCTCTTAGCATTTTATTATTAAATATGAAAAGACTAATTCATGCACTGTTAATTTTCAGCGTTGATGCCACTTTGAGCCAATCAGAAATTCGGCAAAGACTGTATGCTGCTGCTGAGTAGGGAGAAAAAGAGCACCTGAAAACAGCACGCAAGTCAGGATTCACTCAAGCCAAGGGTCGCGTGAGATAGAAACCTTAGATGAAATAAATGACATGTACAGTTATGCCATACTAACAACTGATGCTTCCTCCTTCTTTGTTCGTCTCTTTGTAAATCCCCTTCTCTGAAGTACTACTGAAATGAAGAAAAAAAATGTTAAGTCTGCTGATGAGTTCATTTGTCTACTGAATGAATGGTTCGTCCTGCAAATCTCTATCTCTGAAATGCTACTGAAATCACAAAAATGTGTCTGCTGACGAGTCCATTTGTATACTGATCCAGGGTAGAAGAAGAATAGGAGCTCACTACACAGGCACACTCATTCTGCTCATGGTTTCAGCAGAGCCTTCCACAGCACCACTGAAATCACAAAAATGTTACGAAGTAGTAGTTTGCTGACGAGTCCACTTGTGAATGACTGTCTTTCAAAAATCTGATATGCATTTTCTGAAAGCAGTGTTATGCTTTTTCTGAAAGCAGTGGTGCTGTTTGGTTCAGCCGAGGGAATGGTGAATTGGTGATGAAAAAGGAGCATGGTTTGGTTGACCTCCCGGAGCCCTTGTTTCAGAAACCTTGAGCTGCCCTATCTGATTTTCGGGTCAATGAACTGGAGCCTGGCATGATGAAGATGATCCACCGTGCCAGTTGCGTCCAAACGTTATCAAGCAATTTAGCAAAATGATCCACCGTTTCGCCTTGCCAGACGCATTGGCATAGCACAACAGAGGACCGGCAACACACCACGATGAGCCTAGAAGAACTGAAACAGTTCATAACACAACACAATTACACAAAGACTAGCTTACCAGTTCAGCATAGAAATAGCCATGACAGAGTAACTCCAATGATACTGACGCAGTGACGCTACACTCCTGATATGAGTATTCCTTCTAGTTTGAACACATAATATCGCCACCACACATACATACATGACTGCCAGCTCTGCTAATCAATCTCATTATAGCTGCGGGGAAGCAGCATGCATCACATACAATACAATAGGCCACAAGCCATAAATAAAATGGTTCTATGCACGACAAATCAGTAGATGGAAACTGCGAGTTAAAAACACTCAGCTGAAAACCTCTATTATTTCAGTGTTGCTGAGCTTACATGTCGCGCATAAATGAAAGTTGCGCATGAATGAAAAATACGGCATAGCCAGATAATAATAATAATAATAATAATAGAAAAGATGAAACATGATGCAAAGCAAGACTTGTCTTGGGGCATATCTCATCAAGATCATACTTGCCTTGTGGACCACCAACATACTGATAGGCAGTATGTTTCCAATTCAGGATATATGAAAAACCAAAATACAAGCACGCTTTGTGGAAAGCGGATTACATAACTTCAGAAGGGAAAAACCATGTTCGCCGACCTCTTCTACCACCTTGTGTCGGCACCACCACCGTCTTGGGCAACAATGGTGTGATCTTCCCACTTCTCATGTTGAAAACACCAGAATCACAGAGAGGAACCACATGAGGTTCTAACTTGAGATAGTCGGAAATGAAGTAAATGCAGTCCTCCTGAACCCCACAGTCTGCAGCAGGGAAGGACTTGGAGCATCTGCCAACAAAGAGTGCTTCGCCTCCCAATTTATTGACTGTTTTCCACTTACGGCAAGAATCTGCAGTCAAGTCTGCCTCAAAGACTTGAAACCAAACGGTACGTGCACGCTTCACATGCTCATCTGTCATGGGGACCAATATTGCAACCTCCCTCCTCACATGCAACAGCTTACCATCAGATTCAACCAGATAACTGAAGTTTACATACACACAACTCTCGTCGTAGGTTCGGTTATGTCTCCTTGAAGCCTCAATGGAGTCAACTATACATCTGGTGGCTGATATTTTTGGCTTGCCTTTGTGGCCCTCGCCGATCTCCAAGACAAACAGATTTTCATCCCTGCCGAGAGCATACAGCTTTTGACCAAAGAACACAATATCAACGATGCTCTTAATATCTTTGTTGCTGACTGTGTCAGTGGCAATTGGGGGCTGGCAAATAGAAATTGTACCATGAAAAAAGCTGTCCGTGGTAAACGCAGCAAAAAACGAATCTGGTGTCAAGGTCACGGACAAGGGCACCGCCAACTTATAGAGAAATGATTTTCCAGAGTAGGCATACCTATACCTCATGGTCCTCATCTCATGACGCCAAATAGTGACCAGGTTAGGAAGCTGTAACTTAACCTTGGAGAAAGGGTTCATCAATGAGCACCGACCATTATTGTGCACGAGGAAGAGCCAGTTGTCCACAGAACCATGGCAAGAAGCACCACTTGGTACAGGCATACGGTGAATTTCACCACTTGGAATGCTGAGGAAGGTCCCATCAAATAAGGCCACCCACGGGAGCGGTGGGGGCAGGGGCTCAAGTCGAGCATTGCAGCGCCATGTGCGGCAGACTGCTCGTAGTCGAACACGATCAGCAAAGGAGGGGAGCCTCTTGAGAACCAGACCCAGAAGCTCTGGCTGAAGGTCTGGCCAAGGCGAAGATCGTGTGCCCATCACCATGCAAGAAGACTGCACAAATAACAAGAGGTAACTGAGGATTCAGGAGTTTTAGCCAAATTAACAGTAAATAAACATAACTATGAAAACAAGTGTCATTATTAGAATCTTTGTACATGTTATCTCTGTTTTAATATACAGGTTATTATAATAAATAAAGTTAAAGTTAACCATAAACAACAAATATAACCATTCGTAAACTCCTGGTGGCAAAAGCAGCAGCATACAGTAACACATGGAACTTGAGAAGGCAACTGCAACCAACCTGAATATCTCTGTTTTTTTGTTTTCAGGTTATTATAACAATAAAGTTAAGTTAATAGTAAACAACAAATTTAACCATTCATAAAATCGTGGTGACAGAAGCAGCAGCATAAAGCAACACATGGAATACGAGAAGGCAACTGCGACCAACCTGAATATACACAATTAAGGTACAACTAGTTAAATGCCCGTGCGTTGCTACGGGAACACAAATATCATGGTAACATATGTACAAGCGCAAGAAAGATTTAAATATGAAACATCGACTTTAATTATCCATAATGTAATAACCTGTACTGCAAGCGTGATGATGGAAACATTAAGATAATATTACATAAGTCTTTAAGAAAGCTACGTATTTAAAATATAACTCTAATGTTTTTGTTGGGCAACATGATCAACTTGTACTTGTGATTGTGAATTAGTCGCACTTTTCTTACCTGGTTCAAAACAAAGCGTCAAATGGATGAATCTACTGAAATCTAAACCAACGTTTTCATCCAAAAACATGTGTATATCAACAATTACCTCCACGAGTAGTGTTTGTCAAGTCCCTTAATGGTGTAGGACCATCACCATTTTCCATTTAGACTTATGTAGAAAAAAAAAACTCCGCTTAACCACTGCATGAGGACGATATAAGTTAGCAAATAGGTGAAAGTACAAGAGAAAGCTATCCAGTTTGATTGGCAGGCTCGTATTATTTGGAACTCATGGATATAGACTGACTCAGGACCAATCAAAAAATAGATATCATTGTGTACAGATCTCCACCGCACATGCCAAACTGTCTCATCGTGTACCAAAGAAATAAAGACTGCCATGTAATTGATAAAGGGAAAAAGAAAAGCACGATCACTACCATATTGTGTTTGGAATATATTTCAATCGACCGACGAACAATCATCACTTGCTATCTAAATTGTCGCAGTAAATTACACTACTGCATCATGCTCATAAAAGAAATAAATTACAAGGGATAAATATATGGTTTTTCAGTAAACTCACATTAGGATCATCTCCAAAGCCTCATGTTTTTAAGTGCAACAGACAACATAAAGGTGGATTGCGAAAAATTCCAGCCACTGAAATGTGCACACGTTCCTCCCCTGCAGCGAAGCGAAGCGAGATGGCTGCTCGGCCTACCCGCTGGTGGTGGCCGTGCTGCGACGTGCCGGAGACCCACCGCCGCATCCTCGTCTCGCTGGGCTGCATCGTGAGCGAGATCGAGCCCATTTACCCGCCTGAGAACCAGACGCAGTTCGCCATGGCATACTATGTCATCAACTATTCCAAGCTTTGCATCTAGGAGGTACTGTACTGTCGTAACCAACACACCACTGCTGAAACTGAACTCATCCATGAACTGCTTTTGACCATTTTTGCCCATATAACTGTGATGGTGCTCACATGGGTTTCGATTAATTCGTGCAGTTTGTGGAGTACGTACGAGAGGATGGTGTACCTGGACGCGGACATCCAGGTTTTCGAGAACATCGATGAGCTGTTCGAGCTCGAGAAGGGCCACTTCTACGCGGTGATGGACTGCTTCTGCGAGAAGACGTAGAGCCACACCCCGCAGTCCAAGATCGGCTACTGCCAACAGTGCCCCGGACAAGGTGGCGTGGCCGACCGCCGAGCTTGGTGCTCCGCCGGCGCTCTACTTCAACGCCGGCATGTTCGTGCACGAGCCCAGCATGGCCACCGCCAAGGCACTCCTCGAGGGACAGGCAAAGCCGCACGTCCGGCGGGCGCGCGCGAGGGGGCACGGCTGGGCTGGCTCCATCGAGTTCCATGACGTGTTGGAGTACGACTCCCCGGCACCCGACCTGGCCTCGACGACGCCGATGCCCATGATCGAGACCTTCGCCGCCGAGGTGCGCACCCCGGCCGCTCACAGCGACTCCTCCAGCGCCTGTCCGCTACCCACCGCCGCGCCGTACCAGTGTTCGACCGCCTCAACCCCTTGGCCGCCACGGGCACAAGCTCGTCACGTGAAAGTGCGGCCGTGGTCACAGCAAAGCATAGGTAAAAGGTTGGGCCTCTGAGCGCTTACCGTGGTCGTGGACGTCGTTGCGATCGTCGGTGCTGCTCGCGGTTCCCAGAATTCCGCTGCCGTCTGCTCGTCCGTTGAAACCGCCGCGAGATCAGTTTCGCCTGGCCGCGCCGCTCGACTCCGGTTGTTAGGGCTAGACGGATCTTTCCGGATGTTGTGGCGTCGCGCGTCGGCAGGGGCGCCCGCGCTGCCGGCTGAGGGCTGCCGCGCTGCCCGCCCTATATATCCCGCCCGGCCGGGAGCCTTCCACGGGGACGCGGCGCTGCGCCTGCCGGAGTGCCAAGAGGCGCCCTCGCCCGCGCTGCTGCACGTCCGATCCCGCCGGCCGGGAGCCTTCCACACGGGCCGCCGCCCGGCGCCGCCGCGGCGTGCGGTCGAAAGCAGGATGGAGGCCCGCGGCTTGGGGAGCGGTTGCGGCGGAGAGGTGAAGGCGCCGAGGATGGCGAGGGCTAGGAGCGTCGCGGTAGAGCGAGGTGGAGCCTTGGAGGTGGGCGGCAGTTCGCGTACGTAGGGATAGCTGGGTGTTCGCGGATGGGATGGACGCTGGGAGGCTTGCTGTTAATAACGGGCGCGGGATTAGGCGCCGGAGACTCTCATAGGGGAAAGGACGATTGCTTTTCCTTCTTTTTAGTAGTAAGATGCATGGACCTAGTAGTATAGTACACGATTATATTTCTTAAAGAAAAATGGACCAAGTATTAGTTCTTACGAATTCTCATTTTACTCTCCAGAAATGTTGATAAATTTTATTAACTAGTAGTACAATAAGGCCCATAGTTCTTATTCCTGAAGAATCTGTAGAACTCCATCGAAATCCTTATGTTCTAGAGAGGGATTTACCGAGTAAAGACCTGGCCACCTAGCAATGAAAAGAATGGCCAATATAAGCACATAATATCCACCGATTTGAATTCTCATTTCACACACAAAACAAAAATGCAGATACCAAATTAATCAAACCACCTCAAAAGGACATGAATATCAGGGCCTCAGGGGATAGGGGCGGGAGACTTACTTTGGACAATGGAGGCCAGTCAGAGAGAAGCAAGGAGACAGGGAACCGAGTCGCGCATACTTGTTGAGGCCTTGCCTCGCCTAACTGCACAACCGCCTTCCGCCGAGAGGGATTCCTCAAAGGAGACACGACGCAAGTCGATTGGGGACCGGGGTCGTATTTGGATGTAGAGACGGGTGGTGGATCGGAGATTTGGATGGCTTTTCCAGTTTCCCCGGCGAGGTTTACGTCGCCGACTCGCGAGGAGGAGCGTGCGCGGCGGGCAAGCGACGGCGAGCAAGGGCTTTCAGATCTTTGGGAGTCTTGGGACTTTGACCTGGTGAAATGTTACGGCCCATTGGCCCATGCTTCTTCAGTCTGCGTTTCACTCGTAGTCGTAGCATCAGCTATCCATTCAGTTTCAGTCCAAAAAGAAAATCAGAAATCCATTCAATTTCCATCTCAAAAAAATATGCAAAAAAAAAGTCGACCGAAAATATGGATAAAAAAATAAAAGTCGTGTTTGATTCTGTAGGCTGTAGCTACAGCGAAACTGCCGGTTTCCATCTCAGAAATCCATTCAGTTTGACACTTTGGCCAGGCCACGCAACATTAGAACAAATCCATTCAGTTCTAGGCCACGCAACATTAGAAGAAATCCATTCAGTTTTCAAAAATCCACGCAACATCAGTTTGACAACAGAGGCTAGAGAAGCATATCGAGCAGGAATTCTTCATAATCATATAGGAAAGTAGAAAAACATTACCATTCCTCAGTTGAGCTGTTGATTTCATAAGGAAATAGATGTATTTGTCAGATGAAACAGTAATTTGATTCATTTGTAAAATTTGCACAACGATGCAGAGCAGGGCATCACATTGTCACCACAAATTACACAGGTCATGAATCAAAACAAGTTGCTTATATAAAAACAAAGACAGGACAAACAGAGCTCCCACAAGTCATCCAGGTGAAAGCTGCTCCTTGCTACAGCATGGGCATAAATAAACATTAACGAAACAACTTTGCGCAAACACATGTCTAGATTAATAATTAAAATATAGTGTATGCAGATAATAGTCTTGGAGAGTAGATATAATACATACTGTTAAATACGGTACAAAAATCAGATCTCTTAAGGCACCGGTAACAAAACTACAGGGGTTACATGAGAGTACATAGTACATAATCCCAAGGCACTAAGCAAAGATAGGCTGAGTCCATCACACAGCATCAGCAGGGAAAACCATGTCAGACTCCACGGGCCAGGCCGATGATGAGGAACTGTTGCAGTCTGTGACCACAAAGGTGTAATCATCCCATCCTTAATGTTGTACACACCAGAGTCTCCAAGAGAATCAGCAGGGAAGTTCAACGGGAAATAATCACACATGAAATATATGCAATCCTCCTTAATTCCATTGCCTTCTCCAGCAGGGAAAGACTTGGAGCACCGCCTACCAACAAAGAGTGCTTGGCCACCCAAATTTTGGACGCGTCTCCATTGGTTGGGCTTGGTGCTCAGATCTGCCTCAAAGACCTCAAATGAAATAGTGCGACTATCCTCAAGCCTCTGGGGAATCAAAAGCCATTGTCTCACCATCAACAGTCTACCACAGCATACAACTAGATATCTGGCAGCCATATATGCCTTCTCTGGCAAGGGCTTGGGCAGGTCAGGTATGTTATCCATGGAGTTAATTACATTTTCTACAGACGAAATCTTTGGCTTACTACCAAGGTCATGACTAACCTCAAATGTTAAGAGCCTGCCACCAAAATCAAGACCATAAAACTTCCCATCAAAAAATGTAATATCAATGAGCCTATAAAATGGATCAAAGAAGCTTCCTCTGTAGAAGTCAAAGGCAATTGGTGGTTGGCAAACACCAATTGTAGTGTGACCAGCATCATCCAAGAACATCACAGCAACAGGGGAATCTGGTGATGAGTCCAGGGGTGAGGAAACAACAAGCTTATACCGACATGGACTGCATGTGGAGTATTTATTAAATGGCTTCATGTCCATGGCTATTTTAGGAAGATCAACTGTGGCCTTGGAAAAAGGGTTCACCAGCGAGCATCCACCATCACTTTTTACAAGGAACAACCAGTTGTCAATGAAACCATAGCAGCAACCATCATAATGTTCAGGCATTCGGATAATTTCACCATCTGGGATACTCACGAAGCTGCCATCACAAAGGATGAGGCACGGGTTCGGAGGGGGCAATGCTTGCAGTCGAGTATTGGAACGCCATGGCGAGCAGACTGCTCTCAGCCGAACACGGTCAGCTAGGGAGGGGAGGCGCCTAAGGAAAAGGTCCAGGAGCTCGGGAGGGAGGTCTAACCAAGAAAAAGACTCTGCAGCTGCCATCATCAATTTCTACAAGAGAAGCCATATGGTTCAGATTTTTTTTTTTTTTTGATGAAAATATGGTTCAGAGTTTAATATAGCAAATGGTTGCAAGTAACAGTAAATGTGTTAACAGTAGAATAAAAATTGGAAGATGGCCAGCAAACCATTATAACAGAAACAAAGTTAACTTGCTCTACACAACGCTCCTTATGCTTGATCATTGCAGTCTCTAAGTCTAGTTGGCAGGAAACAACCATATCCATTTGTTTGGTAACAAATAAGGTACTGCGATTACACTTAGGCTTGTTTACAACTCATGGTGCCAAGCTAAACTGCTAAGTAGAACTCACGACCTTCTCCTCTAACGACAACAAGAATCAACTAGAAGTAGAAGTGCAACGAATTATGAGGCAAATACTATAATCACATTTGCAATGATCTAGTGTCTTCACGGTAACAATGTTGCAAGGTATTCCACTTTTTAGATGCAAAAGCCAGGTGACATTTGTATTTTTATAGCAAGGGCATACCCTCGAGATACAAGAGCATCAGTAAAAACAATTGTGAATTCAAATATATTACTATTCAGGACAAGCCGTGCAGTTTCTTCAAGACAATGCTTCAAACTATGGGTGTACACTACTGGTACTCAGCATTGAAAATAGTTTTGCACAGTTACCAAGCTTAGATAGATAAAACAATTAAAAACCTAGTACCCAAAAGGTAGATCCGCCGCTGATTATGGCCCTAAACTAAACATAAGAATACGGAGAAAGGAACAATGAGGACTTGACACTTACTCGAGGTGATAAAATGGGATGTCGGATAGGGGAGGAGGTGGAGCCAACTCCGACGCCCGCTGCCGCAGCGGCTGACTGCCGGCCGGAGTTCTCCGAGGCTGGGATGGAGAAGGCAGCTACGGATCCACCATTGGAATAGCCTGTGATGGCTGAGGGATGCTGCTGGGGTGCTGGAGATACGGTGGCAGGTGGCCAGAAATTGAGATGGGGTCTGTCGATCTAGGGCGACCAGAGGGAGTTCGCCGTTGGGGTAGAAGAAGCAAAGGTGTGCCGTGCGGGAGGTAGTGGAGTGGACTGCTGCTCGTTGGGGACTGGGACGAAGACCGAAGACCGGACCAGAGAGGCAGAGACGCTTGTCGGTAAAAACAGTCAAAGCGTATGAGGTTTTAATAGTTTTTTAGGAATATCAATCTTTATCTAGAGTAATGATCTCTCTATTTTCAAACTACAAGTTATTTTGATTTTTTTTTTTCAGAAATGTACAATTTAAATTAGAGAGTATTATTTATCATCGTCCCGTACTTTCACATTTCTTCTTCTAGTTTGGAGTTTTTTTTTTTTTTGAGAGCAAAGACCCCACCTGATATATTTTGTCACCGATGCCAGGCAAAGCCGATATATGATTTTGATAAAAAAAGAAAAACCGATAGGTGATGGGTCGCATGGGCCCAAACAAGTGTTTTGCTAGAGTTACATGACAGAAGAACTAAAAGAGGTAGATTACTACACCAAAAACAAAGTCAAGCGTCCTTCTTTGGGAGCCGACACTTTCATGCAGCCGCTGAGCTTCCACATGACCCCCACCTGATATATTTTGTCACAGATGTCGGGCAAAGCCGATAGGTGACAGGGCGCATGGGCCCAAACAAGTGTTTTGCCAGAGTTACATGATAGAAAAAGAACTACGAGGTAGATTATATTACACTAAAAAAACAAAGTCTAGCGTCCTTCTTTGGGAGCTGGCACTTCCACGCAGCCGCTGAGCTTCGACATGTAGCAGCTAGTCGGCGGTAGTCAGGAGGCATTCCTCGGAACACCACATCGTGTTGATGTTTCCACATCTCCCAGCAGATTAAGAGGGGCAGGGAGGATTTGGCTGTCATTGGCATAGGCACGGGAGTGGGCGTCTCAAAACGTGCATGTCTCCATTTAGCGAACATATGGCTTGTTTTTTTTTTTTTTATCTTTTTATTTAACCAAAAAATAGATGAAGACAATAGACAAGATTAATCTTATATTGTACTCTCTCTCTCTCTCATTAACATTCATCACATTTTTTCATGTTCTAAGCCAGCTTTATGCTTGTGTGTTTTTATGAATCCCTCCGTCCCTTTAAAAGTGTCGTTTGAAAAACATGTCCTCCTTACAAACACGCTTCCCGAAAGCAACACTTTCGGGCACTATGTTTTTCAGTGCTGCAGCTGGGGGTGACTTGGCATTTGTTTATTCGGCACTCATCTGGAAACACTGTTATTTCAGTGCTGGAGCTTGCAGCTGGGTGTCGGACTGTCGGTGACTTAACACTTGTTAGTTGGGCACTCATGTGAAAGCTAAGCCAGCTTTAAGCTTGAAGTTCCCAAGGTTTGAAATCTGTTTTGAAAGTGAAAACATTGGACTGCACAAGCCGTAAAATTTACACTATCACTCACCATCTAGTCTAGGTAACATCCGTGACTAGGAGCTGGCTACAAAAACCGAGGCAGGTCTAAGATTCATTTGAGCCTGATTCTGCCCTGGTTCAGAGAGCCCAAATTTGACACACGACAGAGAACATAGCACATAACATAGCAGAGGGAGCGAAAGATCCTAAAAAACCAGAGTGAACGTAGTTGCCTTCTGAAAAAAAAAAAAGAGTAACGGTAACCCAAATGTGTATAGAACTATAGATAGATATTGTCTTCACTTGGAGGGCGAGCAATGAGCGTAGAAGAAATATGCAAAAAAGTAGACCGAAAATTCGAGATAAAAAAGTAAAACTCGTGTTTGATTCTGTAGGCTATACAACGAAACGGTCAGTTTCCATCTCAGAAATCCATTCAGTTTGACACTTCGGCCAGGCCATGCAACATCAGAAGAAATCCATTCAGTTTCATCTCATCAGAGGAAAAAGTACCCAAACACTCTAACCAAATTCGAGACAATTTTTTTTTTTTTTTTGCCTTTCCTTCCTTTCCAAATAATCCAGGAGAAAAGAAAAAACTTGATGCTGCAGCAGCTGCTTACAAATAGAACGGACTCAATTTGGCAAACGACAATAGAGGCTACAGAAGCATACCGAGCAGGAATTCTTCATAATCATATACTGGAAAGTAGAAAAACATTCTAATCAGCTATACGTCATTAGTGATCCAGGCACAACAAACATTATCATTCCTCATTTGAGCTGTTGATTTCTTAAGGAAATAGATGTATTTGCTAGATGAAACAGTAATCTGATTCATTTGTAAAATTTGCAGCCCGATGCAGAGCAGGGCGTCACATTGTTACCACAAATTACACAGGCCATGAACCAAAACAAGTTGCTTCTAAAAACAAAGACAGGACAAACAGAGCTCCCACAAAACATCCGGGTGAAACCTACTCCTTGCTACAGCATGGGCATAAAATATAAATAAACATTAACGAAACAACTTTGCGCAAAACAAATGCAGATAATAGTCTTGGAGAGTGATATAATACATACTGGTAAGTACGGTACAAGAAATCAGAACTCTTAAGGCACTGTTAACAAAACTACAGGGGTTACATGAGAGTGCATATTACATAATCCCAAGGCACTAAGCAAAGATAGGCTGAGTCCATCACACAGCATCAGCAGGGAAAAACCATGTTAGACTCCACCGGCGACTCCACCGGCCAGGTCGATGATGAGGAACTGTTGCAGTGTCTGACCACAAAGGTGTAATCATCCCATCCTTAATGTTGTACACGCCAGAGTCTCCAAGAGAATCAGCAGGGGGGCCCACCGGGAAATAATCACACATGAAATATATGCAATCCTCCTTAATTCCATTGCCTTCTCCAGCATGGAAAGACTTGGAGCAACGCCTACCAACAAAGAGTGCTTGGCCACCCAAATTTTGGACATGTCTCCATTGGTTGGGCTTGGTGCTCAGATCTGCCTCAAAGATCTCAAATGAAATTGTGCGAGCATCCTCAACGTAGAAGGGAATCACAAGCCATCGTCTCACCATCAACAGTCTACCACGGCATACAACTAGATATCTGGTGTCACCCGTTGGCAAGGGCTTGGGCGGGTCAGGTATGTTATCCAAGGAGTTAATTACATATTCTACAGATGAAATCTCTAGCTTACTACCAAGGCTATAACTAACCTCAAATGTTAAGAGCTTGCCATCAAAATCAAGACCATAAAACTTCCCATCAAAAAATGTAACATCAAGTAGAGGCCGAAATGCATCTTGGAAGTTTCCTCTGTAGAAGTCAAAGGCAATTGGTGGTTGGCAAACACCAATTGTAGGGTGATTACCATCACCCAAGAACACCACAGCGACAGGGGAATCTGGTGATGAGTCCAGGCGCGAGGAAACAACAAGCTTATACTGACATGGACTGCATGTGGAGAATTTATTAAACGGCTTCATGTCCATGGCTATCTTAGGAAGATCCACTGTGGCCTTGGAAAAAGGGTTCACCAGTGAGCATCCACCATCACTTTTGACAAGGAACAACCAGTTGTCAATGAAACCACAGCAGCAACCATCATATTGTTCAGGCATTCGGATAATTTCACCACCTGGGATACTCAGGAAGCTGCCATCACGAAGGATGAGGCAAGGGTTCGGAGGGGGCAATGCTTGCAGGCGAGCATTGGAGCGCCATGGCCAGCAGACTGCTCTCAGTCGAACACGGTCAGCCAGGATGGGCAGCCACTTGAGGACAAGTCCAAGGAGTTCTGGCTGCAGGTCTGGCCAAGATGAAGGCTGTGTGGTCTTCATCACCAAAGATCCCAAGCCTAGCAAGAAATGAAACAAGGTTCAGGGTTCACAACATAATCAGAAAACTTAATCATGTGTACTGGCATGTTTAGTGATATTAAGTGCAGTTCACAATTCAAGCAAATAATTTAGCCAGGCGCTCCATTAGGGTAGTGGTCTTGGTTTACAGTTGTTTGGTTGCATGCTTTAGCAGGTACGCTTCTGGTGTATCTTGAGTATGTATCCTTTGGCAGTTTCTCTAACATCACCTCCCTTCTTCACCTCCCCTTCCCCTGGTATTGGCTTATCTCTTAATGAAATGGTACATAACCTTTTGTGTGTTTGAGACAAAAAATATAATGTACATACGGACTGAGGATATCTCAATCGGAGAGATATGTGGGTGGAGGTCCACCTAGGTTCAATGCCTCTTTGACTGAGAACTGGTGCATTATGTTTCTTTCTTGATTTGATAATGTAAAAGGATATCTTAGTTCCTCTTGGGTAATCTTATTATTAACAGAAACGATTACTGTTGTTTCCATAATAAAGACAATGAGCCAGACTAAAGTATGACATATTGCTAAAGAAAACTGAACTTGCGTCTAGTAATTGCAGTTGCAGTACAATATTTAGAAACAACACAATATCGAACTATATGAGATACTATATCCAAAAAAAAAAAAAAATCGACGAAGTTCTAGTTCCAATAATGAAGCAAAACCCCACACCAAGCTATTGTAGTTAAATTAGTCGGAAAAGGGGACAGGACCAGGTCCAAATCTAATGGCACCAACAATCTAGAAGTGAGGCAATAGGAAGGAAGGCAAGAAGGGGACGGACTCGTACCAGGTTCTATATCCTGCTGCGGCGAGATGCGCCGCCGCTTGCGGGAACAGGACGCGACCGGGCGCGAATGCTGCAGCAGCCGGCGGGATTCGCCAATGAGGCAGGCAGCGCACGGGTAGAACAGCTGTGGACGGCAGAGGAGGGTCGGAGGGCCGATCTTCTACAGCTAGGTTTACATCGCCGAGGACGAACAGCGGGTGGCGAGGGTTTCTCTGAACGGCGGAGAGGGGAGAAGCAGCCGACAAAAATGAGCAAGAGCCAAGAGGGAACAGGAGAGGAGAGGATGATTTCACGGCTCTTGGGCCATCGTGTAGGGCCGGCTCTTGGGCCTTCGTGTCGGGCCGAGAATTTTTATTTTATTTTAATAAACCATCTGCCATTGAACAACAGAAACTCCGTATCAGTCTTTTTTTTCCCCTTCTTTTTGCAAATCCTGCAGTACTGATTTAATGTATGAACCCTACAGGAAATGAACCAAATTTCAAAATATGAGAACTTAAAATGTATATTTGACCCCTCTAAACAACCTAAAATAAAAACAAATACGAGTATAAAGTTTCGAGGTCTATAACTTTAATATAATGTTTCCTTCATCCAACTTCAATCGAAAAGGTTATGGTTTTTTTTTTTTTTTTTTTTTTTTTTTTTGATCGGTAGCTATTTCTCTGACAAGTGCAAGTTGTTTCTGTAACTCTTGGATTTTTACCGAGTAATCAGCCTTCACTCCCTTAGATGAACTTTGAATCAATGTCTCCAAGTCCCTAGTCTTGTATATATTTCCTTGATCGCAGAGCTGCTTGCCATTTGTTACATGAGAGTCTTTCCTCGTAGCTTCTGAACAAACTATATGTATAATGTGCCAGATGGAAATGTGTTCGACACTGCCTGGACATGTCCTCAATGAGATCTACAGAAGGTCTTAAATAGTCCTCAATGATAGTTCTTGAGTTGCTTGATCTTGTTTCAGCCAGCCACTTGCCAACTTATCGATAGACGTCTGACAGGTTTTTCTTGTCAGAATGCTGCTGTAGTATGTATTTTCCAAGACTAACTGCCATATCATGCTGCCCTAGAGCTCTGAGCAATTTATGAAAGGAAATAGGTGTTTGGCATAGTGCCCTCATCTCTGTGAAAACAAAGTTCTTTGAGTTCATATAAAGTTCTCTGTGAAAACCATTTTCAGGCCTGCTTCGGTCATTGGCTCATTGCATTAGATGCACTTTACAACAAAAACATCAATGCACAATAAAATCAGGATCTCATGAAAAGTTCAGGATCATAGGAGGAATGGCTTTTCCAAACTAGCCCGGATTTAGTAACTTTGCTTCTCTAAATCTCCAAGAGCTCACAGCATTCTGCAGGCAAAATGCAGTTCGTGGGTGCAAACAAGTGCTTCGTCTTCCTGCATTCACAAGTTCAGACCTATTGGGAAGCCCCCGTGCTGCCACCGCGTGTCCATGAATGCTTTGCACCTTGACGTAGTTCAGCAGTTCAGTAGTTACTGGATCTGCTTCTGGATGAGGAGTACAGTCAAAACGTGTCTTTACAGTGCAAAGTTACTGGATCTGCTTCCGGATTTGAGAAGATGCAGAAGTCTTTTATATAACAATCCAAATATTCAATGATTAGGTTTGCACTAACTCTAGATGCACTAGAAAACATATATATAGATTATTAACTGACTGTCAATAAAAACATACAGAAAATCAACCTAAATGTGACAGAGAACTCACACATTTCCCCTGAAGCTGCATAGAACGATCCAACAAATTTGACGACCTAAAGCAGCAGGCTCCAGGTGGAGAACCAACAACCTAACAGAGAGTCCTCAAAGTCACGAGATCAGTAGCAAAACAAAAACCAGCCTGCTATGACTGGTGATCATCAGGCGACATCAAAAAGTCAGTCTTGTCAGTATTGCTGCGGGCGCTAATTTCAGCATTGGCAACAAACTTGTTTTAAGTCTCATCTTGATAAAACAGACCAGAAATTTCAGGGCACATGAAAGAACAGAAGAAGCTCAGACAGTTAAGGTACTAGAATCAAACTCAAAAAACAAATACATAGTACCAAGCATAGCTCATGCACACAATACACGTGTCATGAAGAGTATATAGATAATAATTAGTACTATGGTTCAACCACAAATTACTAACCGTTCTAACTAGACATCAGAGATAATATTGCAGAGTACATAATACATATTGTTACATAATCCCAATACACTAACATAGCTAACATGATTTGACTACATAGGATCATCAGGAAATATCCATGTTGGACGCCACTGGCCACTGTTATGCTGCGACACTGGTGCGTTCTGTGACAGCAACGGAGTGATCATCCCATTTCTGATGTTGTACACGCCAGAGTCACGAAGAGGATCTCCAGGATATGGCCGACCATAGTCACACATGAAATATATGCAATCCTCTTGAATACCATTGAATTCATCAACAGCAAAAGACATAGAGCAATGCTGGCCAATGAAAAGCGCTTGGCCACCCAACTTATTGACCCGTCTCCATTGGCCAGGATTGGTGCTCAAATCTGCCTCAAAGACAGAAAATCCAGCAGTGCAAAGCCTTGTGGAAATGGGAAGAACATGAGGAATAAATCTCTTAACCCTCAACAGCTTATCACAACATTCAACTAGATATTCCCTTATCTTATACGTTGCTATGGGTAAAGAGGGGGGCAAATCCTGTAAATCATCCATTGAGTTAATTATGCATTCAGTGGATGAGATCTTCGGCCTGTTGCCATGGTCATAACCAATCTCAAACATAAGAAGCCTGTCACCAAAAGCAGCTCCATACAGCTTCCCATTGAAGAACACAATATCAGACAGTTTTGTAGATAGTTCCATGCTCCCACCTCTGGACATGTCGGTAGCAACTGGTGGCTGGCAAATACAAACTCTAGTACAATTACCATCATCCAAGATCAGCACAGCAACAAGGGGTTCTGGTGAGGTGTCCACAGGTGAGGGAACTACCACCTTATAAAACAGAGGATTAAGTTTGGAGTAAGCATTGAACCAGTCTTGACGCCAAACAGTAGCTAGCTTAGGAAGGTCCACCGTAGCTTTTGAAAACGGATTCATCAATGAGCACCCTCCATCTCTTTGCATTAGGAAGAGCCAGTTGTCAATGGAACCATGGCAGTGTGCATCATCTGGTACAGCCATTCGGATGATTTCACCATCTGGGATGCTTAGAAAGGTCCCATCAGGGAGTGTGAGCCAAGGGAGTGGAGGAGGTAGGGACTGTAGTCTAGCATTGGAGCGCCACGGGTGACAGACCGCTCTCAGTCGAACACGATCAGCTAGGGATGAGAGGCGCTTAAGGACCAGGCCCAGGAGCTCTGGAGGGAGGTCTGACCAAGATAAACACCCTGCTGCTGCCATCACCAAGCTCTACAAGAGAAGTCATAGGGTTCAGAGTTTAACATAGCAAATGGTTGCATGTAACGCTAAATAATTTAGCAGTACAATCAAAATATGAAGATGACCAGCAAACTATTAGACCAGAAACAAAGTCCACTTGCTCTACATGCTACTTATCCTTGATCATTGAAGTCTCTAACGGCTAGGCCAGTAGCCCAGCTGGCACGATACAGCCATATGCATTTGTTTGATAACAAGACAACCACAACTACACCTAGGCTTGTTTTAGAGCTCACTAACTCAGAGTGTGAATCTGAAATAGAAGCCACAATCATCGCCTCCAACAACAACCAGAATCAACTACAAACAGGAGGGCAATGAAGAGGAAAACAGAATCACATTAGCAGCGACCTCATTTTCATGCGATAACAATGTTGCAAGGTATTCTCCTTTTGGATGCAAAGACCACAAGACATTTTGTATTTTTATAGCAGGGGCATACTCTCAAGATACAAGAGCATCAGTAAAAGCAATTGTGAAGTCAGACGCTACTATTCAGGACAAGACGTGCAATATCTGCAATACAAATGATTCAGAAACTAAGGGCGTGCACTAGATCTCATTACTGTCACTCAGCATTGAAAATATTTATAAATAGTTGCCTTACCAAACTTAGATAAAACAATTTAAAACCTAATACCCAAAACAAAAGGTACACTGATTACGGGCCCTAAACATGAGAATGCGGAGAAAGGAGCAATGAGGACTTACTTACTCGAGGTGACCAAATGGGCGGTCGGAGAGGGATGGACGGTCGGAGAGGGGAGGAGGTGGAGCCGACACCGACGCCCGCTGCCGCAGCGGCGGACTGCCGGCCGGAGTTCTCCGAGGCTGGGATGGAGGAGGCAGCTACGGATCCACCATTGGAACATCCTGAGATGGCTGAAGGATGCTGATGGGGTGCTGGAGATACGGTGGCGCAGGTGGCCTGGAATTGGGATGGGGGCGGTCGATCTAGGGCAATCCAGAGGGAGTTCGTCGTTGGGGTAGAAGTGCGGTAGTGGAGCGGAGTTGGAGCGGAGACGCTTGTCTTGCGCGTGGTAAAAACAGTCAAAGCGTAAGGCTTAATTATTTGTCTAGGAATATCAACCTTTATTTCCGAATTTATCGGCGTTATGCATTAAGTGGTAGGGCGACGCTCCCGTCAACGACGAGGGCGCCTACGGTGACTTCGAGAATCTCCAGATCTGCCGTACGCTTGCCCGTCATTCGGAGGTGCTTCATAGGGGTAGGGTTGGCGTGTGTGTTCATAGAGGTGAGTGTGCGTGCGTGTTGTAGCGTCTGCGTTATGCTTGTGTAATTCTCAAAAAAAAAAAAAAAATCTAATGATCTCTCTATTTTCAAATTACAAGTTACTTTAGTTTTTCCGGCCATGTAATTAAAAATTCAAAGTAATTTGCAATTTAAATTAGGGAGTATTATTACCGTCGTCCCTTACTCTCACATTTCTTCTTCTATACTAGTTTGGAGATTGGCTTGCTTTTTTTTTTTATCCTTTTAACCTACTCCTTCCGTCCCAAAATTTTGTTCGCTTACACCTCCCAAGAATCAACTTTGGCAAATTATATATTTAAAAATATTAATATTTATCATTTATAATTAGTATCATTGGAAAGATCTTTGGATCTAATTTTTAATTGAATTTATTTGAAGACACAAATGTTGCACGTAGTTTGTCAAACTTGTGGCATGAAAACAAAAAACGACCAACATTTTGGATCATCCATATTTTCTTCAAGCACAGTAAAAAAATCACATTCTATAAACATTTATTCCGTCATCCAGATCTAATGATATTTATTACTGGGTATTATGGATACTTGCATGCAAATAAAAACGATCAACATTTTGGGACGAAGAGAGTAGAAAATAGATGAGGACAATAGACATTTATTCCATCATCTTGTTAGAGCGACTTTTGATGATGTGGTATGCAATTTAATGAAGAGAGAGAGGCAGTAAACGTAGAAACGACGTCTATGTAAGACTCGACGTTTAAGCGCCAACGGTCTTGCGATGTGGATTTCATGCGGCCGTCGCGTGACCACGCGGTAGGCTGCCGTATATGGTGGGGGGCTATTTTTGGGAGCAAATGATCCGGTGAAGAGAAGAGATGAATGATTGGAAGACTCTAGAAACAAAAAGAGTAAGGGCTTGTTTAGATGTTAGAAAAACTTGCAAATTGGAACTCTGTGAAATAAGCATGTAGAAGACGTTTCGTTTGTTTGTGGTAAATATTATCCTACCATGGGGTAACTAGACTCAAAAGAATCGTCTCGCAATGTACATCTAAACGTGTAATTAGTTATTTTTACCTACATTTTATACTCCAAACATATGTCTTTTGGTGTATTTAAGGGCAAGTACATTGGTGTTGTCTTATAACTAGTCTCATATAGTGCCACGTAATTTAAGACGACTTAATAGACTACGTGTACAATGGTTGTCTTTCTAAGTTGTCTCGTAGCAATGCACATTTCCTTAATTTATGGGAGAGTAAAAAATAGGATTGTGAGGTGCATGACGACAACAAGCTCATACAATGGTAAAATAGTTGTCTCATAGTCCTAAATTCTAGCTCATGAGGTCATTGTTTTTCGCAAGCAACTACCTCATTCTCTCTCACCTCTCTCTTTCCTCCACATCATCAAAAATCCTACGTGGCGGGCGCATGAGACGACCTATGAGACCGCTTTACGTGTAGCAATGTACCTGCCCTAATGTGATGTGATGGAGGAGAGTGGAAAAAAAGAGTTAGAAATTTTAGCAATATAAACAAGGCCTAATAAATCCGCGAGGTATTTATATAATCATAATGTGAAGAGTTTTCGCACCGTGAGTGCCCTTAGCATGCAAGTATCCATAATACCGAGTAATAAATATCATTAGATCTAGATGACAGAATAAATGTTTATATATTGTGATTTTTACTGTGCTCGAAGAAAATATGGATGATCCATCCCTTTAATCGGATGGTTAAAGAGGTAGCGGAACTTTGTGCGAGAAACTAGGACCGGAACCGGAATCCTTTTTTTTTTTTTATTTTAAGATAAAAAGAACCGGAATCCTGTGGACTCGGAACTTATTTCTCTAAATCTTTAACTAAATGAGAAAGGACAAAATGGTAATCTGATTTCTCTGGCCGTGTCGTTTCGTTCGTGGCTCGGCAAGACCCGTCCGGCGATCCCAGGTCAGGGAGCGGCCAGGCATGCGCTCCATCGTCATCGTCATGGTCAGCCGGCCAGCTTCGTCGTTGTCCTGAATGCACCAGGAGTCGACCTTGCACGCCCTCTTCACCTCATCAGGGCAGTCAGTCTGCGATTGCCGAGGCTCGTTACACATCCCCTGGAGAAGCTTGCATCTGACGGCCAGGACCGGGAAGACAACACCAATACACCATCCTGGCGAGCCCATGTACATGTACACCAGTACCACTGCCGCACTCTTCGCCATCCCAGAGTCGGCGATCTGGCCGGGCGAGCAATGACGTCCTGGAAGACATTCTGAGGCTCCATTAAATAAATTACTATACTAACCCTACGCTGAAAATAAAAAGGGATTGGTGGAGCTGCTAGTTCCTCTGGGCACCATAAAAAAGTTCTTATAGTAGGGAGCATATCCTATGCACACCAACTTTATATGCACACGTGCACACTAGCGATCTGGGACGTCTATCATCCATCCGGTGGCCAGCAGCAGCAGTAGGTAATTTTACAGAAAACCGCCCGCCGGGCCTCGGCCATCTTGCACGAAGCCCCCCTCCCCTCCCCACGGGCAGGAATCAGGATGCCTCCATCGCTCGAAGCGGTACGCACCCTCGCGCGGCAGGAATCCCGTGCCCTAGTTCTTGTGGTGGGGCAAGCGCCCCACGGAGGCGCCCCACCATGGAGGCTCGGCGAGGCGGCCCATGGCGAAGGAGCGGCGAGGCGCCCCACGGCGGCCCGGCGAGGCGTTGTTTCTCTGTTCGAGGTTGGCAAGGTGCAGGTCCTGTTGTGGATCCCGTCCAATCGGGTATGGAAGGAGACGTTCAGCTTGTGCAGCATCGTGAGGTTGGCAAGGAAGAGGGGGCGTGTGGCAAAGATCTTGGTTCCAGTGATGGCGTCTGTGCTTGTACTCACAGCCGCTGGCATGTACCTTGTTTGGAGAATGTTCAGAGCTTGTCTTGTGAATGTTCAGAGCGTATAGTACTGTAAATTGTGAATGTTCAGAGCGTAGTACTGTAAATTGTTCCTTCTGTGTATTGGCACATGAATTTGTGGTTCGACCATGACAATGAATAGAATGAAATTGTGCATACTACTGTCAAATGATGTTATTATGAATTTGTCTCTGATTCCAGAACCTGATGTTCAAATTCAGCATGCCTGGTGAATGTTACAGTATTCCATAACCTGATGCATGTCTGATTGGACAAGATGAAGTTGATTCGAAAATAAATGACACAGAAAATTAATGGACTCGGATGACAGTGTTTCAGTCAAGCAGTCAGTACCATAATTTGTCAGTACCATAATGTCTGTACAGCAGGCTCTCAATATCAACTAGCAATACCCCTCGTAAAGTTTATTCAGACAACTTAGCAAGCTGGTCTTTTATTTCTGCTTTGCCGGCATTGCCACTCAACACTTTATTATGTTTAATTCCTTTTCTGAACTTAATATGATACTGTGAGTTGCTCTTTTTATTTCTGCTGAACTTCTACTAGCTCTGAACATTCAGATTATCGATGATTTATGGTCACTCATTCACCAGTGAGAATTGATGAACATTCACAGCAGTAAATGTTGCTCTTTCATTTTTGGTAGTAGCATCTAGTACCATGTTTTATGGTTTACAAAGTGTCAAATTTTCATGGTCGGTCATTGGCAAAGAATGTACAGACATTGTCATTACCAAACACAGAATTCTCATTGCCAAACAAATAATGTACAAACATTTTTGATCCATTCTCCATACAATTTTCACTGCCAATACACAGAAGGTACAATTTACAAAGCCATACAACAGGCCATAGCACTGGGCAGCAGTGAACATTCAGAACATTCAGGCCTACGCCAACGCCTACACTGTCAATTGAGTGTCAGCACTGCCAATTTTTATTCTCGATACACAGAAGCTCTTGTTCCAGTTCCCATCCTACTGCTTGTCACCTTCCAACAGATCAACGGCGAGCTGCCTTGGCAAGCACCAAATTGGCCGCACCTGACTGTCAATTGAGTGTCAGCACATAACAATTGAGTGTCAGCACACAAGCATCCTGCTTCAAAGCATCCTGGTGCCCATCAGCTTGCCGCGGAAAGCACCATGCCATAATCTCGGCACCATGCCATAATCTCGAGCTGCCTTGCAAGCACCAAATAAGTCATTAACTCAAATCAAAATTATTGATACAAGAAGCAGCGGTGTACAGAATGGCCTGTATATGAACCCGTAATGTACAGCTTCGTAAGCTGTATCATGCAAGGGGCGGCAGGCCGGCGAGGCGGCGATGGCAGGAGGGGCGGCTATGGCCGGCGGGGTGGCGAGGAACGGCAAGGGCTGGCGGGGCGGCGAGGAACGGCAAGGGCCGCGACGGCGACGACGAACGGCAAGGCCAGAGAGGCGACTCCCCAGCCTGCACGAGCCCGGCTTCCTGTTCGGCGGGGCACCTCCACGAGCCAGGCGAGGAACGGTGGGGCAACCCCCACCCGGCGGCGGCGCATCTCACATGAACAGGAAGAGTGCAGGGGATGCGGATCCAGCCTCCCGTGTGCTGGCTTGAGGGCAGGGGTGTTAGTGCAAAAACAACATGGAGATGAGGGCCGGCGGGCGGTATTTTGTAAAATTTGCATCCCTCGTTCTCTGGTCATCGGATGCAGTATTTACGGTTCAGATCGTTTTGTGTGCTGGACGGCCAGATATAAGCGCGGTGTCAAGCATGGGATATGTTCCCTTTATAGTAATACATATTTGTTGTCATGAGTTACAAACATTTATCTATGTAAATTTAGTTAATTATAATCCTTATCATCATTAAAAGCTAGCAAAGGTTCTATTCTTCAAAATAAAAATAAAAACTTTAAAAAACTGAATAGTATTTTTCTATGAACTCCACTGTGATTTTTTGCTTTGGTATGAAACTTCGCCAGACACACTGGCATAGCACCATACACAGAGGACCGGCAACACACCACAATGAAACCTAGAAAAGCTCGAACAGTTCACAACTCAGTTCAGTGTAGACAATTTTCTGAAGAAATGTTCCATGGCAGAGTGACTCCAACACTGACGATGCTCTGCCTATCAATCTCACTGTAACACCGGTAAAGCAGCATGCATCACAAATAATAGGCCACAAGACATAAATAAAATGGCTCTATGCACGACAAATCAAGAGACCGAAACGGTAAGGAAAAAACATTAAGGTGAAAACATCCATTATTTCAGTGTTGCTCAGCTTACATGTTGCACGTGAATGAAAAACACGGCAGAACTAGATAATAATGAGAACAAAAGATGAAACATGATGCAAAGCAAGGCTTGTCTTGGGGGCATATCTCATCAAGATCATACTTGCCTCGTGGGCAGAGAGACCCATCAGGCCATCACCAACATTATTGATAGGCACAGTCCGGTCTCCAATTCAGGATATATATGAGAAACCCCAAATAACAAAAACGCTTTGTGGAAAGCGGATTACATAGCTTCAGAAGGGAAAAACCATGTTCCATGACCAGTTCTGCCACGTGTCTGCACCGCCACAGTCTCAGGCAACAATGGTGTGATCTTCCCATTTCTCATGTTGAAAACACCAGAATCAAAGAGAGGATCCACATGACGTTCTCCCTTGTGATAGTCAGAAATGAAGTAAATGCAGTCCTCATGAACCCCACAGTCTGCAGCAGGGAAGGACTTGGAGCATCTGCCAACAAAGATTGCTTGGCCTCCCAATGTATTGATTACTTTCCACTTATGGCAAGAATCTGCAGTCAAGTCTGCCTCAAAGACATCAAACCAAACAGTACGTGCACGCGCCATATGCTCAAATGTCAGGGGGACCAATATAGCGACATGCCTCCTCACATGCAACAGTTTACCATCAGATTCAATCAGATAACTGTAGTAAGCATGTATGCACCTCTTGTCACAGGTTTGGTTACATCTCCTTGAAACCACAATGGAGCGTTGTATACATCTGGTGGCTGATATTTCTGGTTTGCCTTTGTGGCCCTCGCCAATCTCCAAGACAAATAGATCGTCATCCCTACTGAGAGCATACAGCTTTCCACCAAAGTACACAACTTCATCAATGTCCTTAATATATTTGTTGGTGACTGTATCAGTGGTAATTGGGGGCTGGTAGATAGAAACTGTAACATTAAAAAAGCTGTCCGTGGTAAACGCAGCAAAAGGTGAGTCTTGTGTCAAGCTCATAGACGAGGGCACCACCAGCTTATAGAGAAGTGAATTATCAGTGTAAGCATTCCTATACCTCATCTCGTGGTGCCAAATATTGGTCAGGTTAGGAAGCTGTAACTTAGCCTTGGAGAAAGGGTTCATCAATGAGCACCGACCACTATTGTGCACGAGGAAGAGCCAGTTGTCCACACAACCATGGTATGAAGCATCACACGGTACAGGCATACGGTGAATTTCACCACTTGGAATGCTGAGGAAGGTCCCATCGAATAAGGCCACCCAGGGTTGCAGTGGGGGCAGGGGCTCAAGTAGAGCATTGCAGCGCCATGTACGGCAGACTGCTCGTAGCCGAACACGATCAGCAAGGGAGGGCAGCCTCTTAAGGACCAGATGCAGAAGCTCCGGCTGAAGGTCTGGCCAAGGCGAAGAGCGTGTGCCCATCGTCATGCAAGAAGACTGCACAAATAACAAGAAGTGACCGAGGTTTCAGATTTTTAGCCAAGTTAACAGTAAACAATAAACATAACCAAGAAAACGAATCATAGTATTGAATCTTTTATAGAATATAGATAGGAAACTACAACAAGTCTGTACTTTGGGGCGGGGGTTTCAAAATCTTTGATATCTCTGCTTTTGTTTTCAGGTTATTATAATAATGAAGTTAAAGTTAACAGTAAACAACATATTTAACTATTCATAAACTCGTGGTGACAAAAGCAGCAGCCTAAAACAACTCATGGAATTCGAGAAGGCAACTGCAACGAACCTAAATATATACATATACACAATTAAGGTATAAAACGTGGAGTAGTTCTTACGAACTCTCATTTTACTCTCCAGAAGTGTTGATTAATTTTACTAAGAAGTACAATACGGCCCATAACCCTTCCAGTCCAGGATTTCTACTTATTCCTGAAGAATCTGTAGAAGTCCATCGAAATCCCTACGTTCTAGAGAGGGATTTAACGAGTTTAATAAAGTTCCAGTAGGGTTGTAAACCCCTCCTGTTCCCTTTAAAGAAACGCAGCAATGATAAAAATGGCCAATATAAGCATATAATATCCACCGATTTGAATTCTCATTTCACACCAAAAAATCCAGATCGAACGCGCAGTTTCGTCATGTAGATGCGATGGTTTGTGGTACAAATTCGTTTTCCAAGTTAATCAAACCACCTCAAAAGTACACGAATACCAGGGGAGGGATAGGGGCTGGAGACTTACTGGGGCCAATGGAGGCCGGTCAGAGAGAAGCGAGGAGGCAAGGAAGCGACTCGCTCTTGCTGCACAACCACCGAGAGGGATTTTTCATAGGAGACACGGCGCAGGTAGATGGGGGTCGTGCGGATCGGAGATTCGGATGGCTTTCCGGTTTCACCGGCGAGGTTTACATCGCCGACTCGACGAGGACGACCATGCGCGGCGGGCAAACGACGGCGAGGGCTTTCAGATCATCGGTGGTCCGGTCGGAGGGACGATCTTCTCCAGCTAGGCTTACATCACCGGGGACGAACAGCCGGCGGCGAGGGTTTCTCGGATCGGCGGTGGAGAGGAGATGAGAGCAGCAGCCGAAAAAAAAAATGAGTGGAGAGGAGATAGGAGATGATGGATGATTCCGCCACTCTTGGGCCTTCGTGTCGAGCCCAGATGCTGGAAAAAAAACAGATTCACCAAAATCATGAGATCAATAGCGAAACAGATGCCAAAAGTATCACGCGACACCAAACCATCAGTTTTAAAACAGCAGCACCTCAAGTACCAAAACTTAAAACAGTATCAGGGAAATGCTCCTCCTTGTTGCAGTATTGGCATAGGGGAACACATTAAAAAAAAAATACTAGAACCAAGCATAGCTCATACACATAATACATGAGTCTAGAATTCAGAAGAGGAGATAATAGTTATTACTCGGTTCGACAACAAATAACTATATCGCACCAAGTAGACATCACATGATATTTCAGAGTACATATAATGTTACATAATCCCAAATTCCACTAGACTAACATAGCTAAGATGGTTTGACTACATAGGATCAGCAGGAAATATCCATGTTGGACGCCACTGGCCACTGTTATGCTGCGGCACTGGTGCATTCTGTGACAACAACGGAGTGATAATCCCATTTCTGATGTTGTACACGCCAGAGTCACGAAGAGGGTCTCTAGGATCTGGCCGAGCATAGTCACACATGAAATATATGCAATCCTTTTGAATACTATTGAACTCTTCAACAACAAATGACTTAGAGCAATATCGGCCAATGAAAAGCGCTTGGCAATCTAGCTTATTGACGTGTCTCCATTAACTAGGACTGGTGCTCAAATCTACCTCAAATACAGCAAATCCAATAGTGTGATGATGATCAAAGAAAAGACTTGTGGAATTGACACAATCATTGCGAATAAACCGTTTAACCTTCAACAACCTACCACAACATTCCACTAGATATTCCCTGAAAGTATGTGCCTCTTCTCCGGATAATGAGTGCGACAAGTCCCAAAAAAAGAACCATCCATTGAGTTGATTATGCATTCAGTGGATGAGATCTTTGATTGCCAAGGTCATAACCAATCTCAAACATAAGAAGCCTGTCACCAAAAGCAATTCCATACAGCTTCCCATTGAAGAACGCAACATCATCTAGATTTGTGCACGGTTCCATGAACCCACCTCTGGAGGCTATGGACATGTAGGTAGCAACTGGTGGCTGGCAAATACAAACCCTAATGTAGTTACTATCGTCCAAGATTAGCACGGCAACAAGGGATTCTAGTGAGGTGTCCAGGGGTGAGGAAACCACCACCTTATAAAATAGAGGATTAGATTGAGAGAGCGCATTGTACCAATCTTCACGCCAATAACTGGCTAGCTTAGGAAGGTCCATTGTTGCTTTTGAGAAAGGATTCACCAATGAGCACCCTCCATCTCTTTGCATTAGGAAGAGCCAGTTGTCAATGGAACCATAGCAGCGCGCATCATCTGGTACAACCATTCGGATGATTTCACCATCTGGGATGCTCAGAAAGGTCCCATCAAGGAGTGTGAGCCACATGAGTGGAAGGGGTACGAACTGCAGTCTAGCATTGGAGCGTCATGGGTGACAGACTGCTCTCACTCGAACACGATCAGCTAGGGAGGGGAGGCGCCTAAGGACAAGGCACAGGAGCTCTGGAGGGAGGTCTGACCAAGACAAAGACTCCGTAGCTGCCATCATCAATTTCTACAAGAGAAGTCATATGGTTCAGAGTTTAACATGGCAAATGGTTGCAAGTAACAGTAAATAGTACAATCAAAATTTGAAGATGACCAACAAACCATTACACCATAAACCAAGTCAACTTGCTCTACACAGTGCTACTTAAGCTAGATCATTACAGTTTATACAGGAGCACAAGTTCCTTCCATTACAAATTATAAGAAGTTTTGGCATTTTTAGATACAAAGCTTTTGCTATGTATTGTGACATACACTATTGGGATCTATATAAATTTTGTTAAATATAATCCTTTGCTATCACTGTTAAAATCTTCTCGCATGTTTCGATCCAGGGTTATTTAGATGGGAACGTACCATTACAATTTTCAAAGTTTTAAGAAGTATACAATTAGTATTTGTCTATTTGGAAACCTGTCATTACAATTTACAGGTTGTTTGACCAAACCACTTTATATGTCTCCAGATTTTTGGTGTGGATTGAAATACCCTTGCTAGTCCCTCCCTTCCCTCTCTCTCACCTACAAGTGGGACCCATGCCTCGTCCAGATCTAGCCCTATGCAAAATACCTGCTACCCATTATTACCAAACTGGACATGAAACACCTGAACTCGAGGTATCTTATTCCAAATTCGAATAGTAATTTGATTACCTGTGATTAGTTTGGGTAGGTTGGGTATTTCATCTACCTTTATCCACATTTCAATGTGCGTTCATTGGTTCTTTTTTTTTTTTTTTTTTTTTTAGTTTTCATTTTTGGTTGATGGTGTTTTGTTTTCCTCACATACAAAAATCTCTGCCTACACTCTTCTTGTGTAGGTATATTTTTTAGATATATACCATAAAATTCCATTGCAGCTGTCCTTAGATAAATAAATTTCTAGAGTTGTCTTAATTTAATTTTTTTAAACTTTGACCATATTTCTAGAAAAAACTATAAAAAAATTATGGTATCAAATTAGTACCGTTAGATATACCATAAAATATATTTTCTTAATGTGATTATTTTATATCATAGATATTTTTAATATTTTATTATAAATTTAGTCAAAAAGTTGGACCGACACGGATTCAATGAATTGATTTATTTAGGGACGCAGGGAGTAGTTGACAAAAGGCCATATCAAGGGAACTAGCTTTCTTGGTTATTAAGTTTTCTTCATGTGATGGACTTGGACTCTCTTGGCCCTATCAGATTCTTGAACATAACTTTCCTTCAAGGCTTATACTATTTATAATTGGCATATAAGGCTGATTGACCTAATAGATCTAGAATTAGTTCCCTACCAAAAGAGTCCAAAGTGTAGTTTCCTAGTCCTAGCCTATAAATATGCAACTTGGATTTCCCTGGTGCCCTCCTTCACAAGTACAGAATTATTTTGCAGGTGTGCTAGGGTTTAGTTTTGTCATCACCATCATTGGTGATCAAGTGCAAAAATCATTGGTATTGAAGGAGTGATCATATCAACAGTCCTTCAAAAGCATTGGGTTGTTTGATCTGATCTATATATCAAAAGTGTGACCTGCCTGCAGTTCAAGATCAAGATTTAACTGCATTCCAGAGGTAAAGTAAGACTTTTTTTTGTGTGTGTGTTTACAGTTCTCCTGAAGACATGTTGGCATGTTCTGTTTGTGTTCCTTATTCAGATTTGCCTCTCTGTCTTCCATCATCTACTTAAGACCTTTCGAATTCTCTAGGGATCTCTTAATTATACTGTTGCGCTTCTCTAGGCATCTTTAGATTAGATCTATTAAAAAAGAATTAAAACCTTACTGAAGAGGGCCAATATATAACACGGTAAAGAAAATAGGATTAACCGTCCCGTCTGTTCGTCTCGCCCCGCGCGGCCTCTTCAGTGCGTTGCCCCGTCGATTGAATTAGAATAGGCGGGGCCGCGAGTGTCCGCACATTTAGCGGCTCGGCGGCGCCGCGCCCTTCGCCATTTGCGTCGCCGTCGCCGGCCCGTGTCCACGTTCTGAGTCGTCAGCCGGCTCGCCGATCGCCGCGTGCTCGCGTCGGCCGTTGCCCTTTGGTGTCCCGGCGACTACTCCACCGCAATAGTCTTGCATTGGGCTTCGGCGGCCACCGTCCAGTGAGGCAAGGGACCCATTTCCTAATCATCTCCATCTGACCACAACTGCATGCAAGTTTTTTTTTTTTTGAATACGTAAAAGATTTTTTTCGTATATTTGCAACTAAGAATAAGATTTTTTTAAGGCTGATCATATTATTATTTTGTGGTTGTAAATTCTGCAGTTATAATCTACCAAATTACATGAAAAGTGTTTCCTGATTTATTATGAATTTCTTCGCTGTGTATTCTCGATTTTATACCATACATGATGTTGCTGGTTTGCAACTGCATCCGCATTACATGTTCACACGTCCTCACTAACCTCCCCCACACATGCCATTTTTAACAGGAACCTCCACGTACGCGAAAGTGCTGACGGACGTGCTACACTAGACATGGACGAGCAGAGAGACACCAAGCCCTTTGTCTCCTGCCCCATCACAGCCACCGCCATACAGAGGAACCTCCACGGCCGTGCTAGCGCCGGTAAACCGACGGCGTTGTCGTCGGAGCACGGTGGCGCTCGAGTTTTCGCTGGCCTGCAACCGCAATCTCAGCAGCCTCATCAAGCAGCAGCGTGCGTCCTGAACCGGGCGCCATCGGAGCTGTCAGGCGGCGGTGTCGGCGACCGGCCGGCAAGTGGCGCCGACGAGGCACTCGAGTGTACCGCCTCGGCTGGTCGTCCTTGCGTTGCACCGCGGTTGAGTAGGAAGTTCTGGAGCGCCGGCGAGTATGATGCGGCGGCGACAGGCTCTGTGCCACAGCCTCCGAGTATGTCACAATGCTGGATTTTTTTGGTGCGAATTCTGTCGTTAATTCTTCGTAGCATGCCTCTATGCTCGATGCTGACTGCTTTACTCCGTTGCAGGCGTGCAGAACCGTATGTGCATCCACCCTGAATTTCTCCACTCCAACGCGACTTCGCATAAATGGCCATTTGGAGGTAAGCAGTTCGCTGGTTTCAGACTCTTCATTTTCAGACTATTAACTTTCTATTGTATTGTGTTGTGTAATTACTTCTTTTGCCTTGTTACAGCCGTCGCAGAGTTACTAGATAATGCGGTGGATGAGGTAATTGAACAGATATATTTTCTTTTTATGGTTGAAAGATTCATTATTGAGGCACAAGCTTCGATTATTTTGGGTTAAGTGTGTGATTAGATTATATTTGGTCAAACAGATAGAAAAGGGTGGTGCTACGAGAATATTGTTGGACAAAATCATTGACAACAGGAATGGATCACCAGCTCTACTAGTTCAAGGTTCTGATTATTATTATTATTATGTTACCGTGACAACATTTTCAACTGATATTTGATTACCAGCTTATAAGCTTCCCTAGTTATTTTTTGATGGAGTTTGTATGAAGTAGTGAGGTTGGGTAATGCTTGCATTTAATGAAGCTTATTTGGAAAATTTGGGTAAATCTAGGTATGTATGCCAATGTAATTTGAAACTAACAGATCAATTGGTTACCAAATAGATGATGGTGGAGGCATGGATCCTAATTCCTTGAGACGGTGCATGAGCTTTGGATTTTCTGAGAAACAATCAGGGTCTTCGATTGGACAATGTATTGCCAACTTTTATGCTATAATTTGCAAGTGACTTTCAAAAAAAAAAAAAAAACGTGCAAGTCATCTCCTGAAAAGTGAAAACCCATCGTCTAACATTTTGACATTTACTATTGTGATCAGATGGAAATGGATTCAAGACTAGCACAATGCGGCTTGGGGCAGATGCCATTGTTTTCAGCCGTTGCATAAAAGCGGGTACCACATAACCTTACTTAGATTTATTTCCTTTTGTGCACCACTTTTCTTTGTCAATTGGAATAATGACAAGTTATTAATTGTCTAGTGAGCCTACACAATCCATTGGTCTCCTATCTTACACTTTCTTAATGGAAACCAGACAGACACAGATGTTGTAGTTCCTGTGGTAAGTTGTGTGCTTTTATTTTTTATTTGTTTGGCATAAGAATGTGCCCACCTCCCACAGACGATACCTTTTCTATTTTTATAGGTGGATTATAAATGCAATCTAATGAAAGGACAAACTCAACGATTGAGCGTCACGGCTTAGAGCAATTCTCTTTGAATTTGTCGTTGTTCTTTGAAATGGTCCCCTTTACAACAGAAGAAGAGTTGATGCAGAATGTATGCTAAACTTGCCATCCTTTTGAATTCTAGAGATACAATATTTTGTTTTAAAAAATACTATGTTATTAAATCCCATATTGCTTAAATACATGCCACAACTCAAATATATAAAATCATTCAAATTAGTAAAATTCAGCAATTTGGTGTAGCTACTACAATCATTAGTATTTATTGTTAATATACATACACTATCCAAAATTTCTAATGATTGTTGCAATCTATGGTTGCTAAGCAGTTTTGTGACATTGGTCCACATGGCACCAAGATTATAGTGTTCAATTTGTGGTCCAACGATGATGGCAAATTGGAGCTCGACTTTGACACGAATCCAGAGGTATGTTTAGCATAATCATTGTTTTTGCTGTTAGAGTAATATACTTAACTTTGATGATTGCTTCTCTTAGACAATTTTTACCAAGCTGATATTTTAAAAATTGCTGTGTTTTGTAGATTGTTTTTGTTAAGAGGATTCTATTTTCTTCTATTTGTTTATGTTGAATATTGCCGGAGTGCATTTTTTACAAGTGTTTGGTGTTCGCTGCTAGGCTGCTCATCAAAGTTATTGTTGCTTGTTTCTATTTCAGGATATTATGATTAGTGGAGCACCAAATCCAGAAGAAATTAGTAACGTTGTAAAAAAGGACTAATGAGAACCATTTGGCAAACCGACTACGCTATTCTCTTAGGGTGAGTGTCATATGGTTTACCACTTCTGCACAATACCTGCGAGTTGGTTGCTGACATAACATTCTGCAGGTATACGCTTCTGTGCTCTATCTGCAGCTACCGGATTACTTTCGAATCATACTTAGAGGGCAAGAAGTTCAGCGTCATAGAATTGTCGATGACCTAATGCATCCTCAATGCATCAGTTATAAACCCCAAGGTTGCGGAATAAAAGAGGTTTGCCTTAGTTTATCTTTTTTATCTTTTTACTTGAGCACATAAACTTGTTGGTTTCTCTTTACCAGAGTTTCATACTTCTGCTCTTGTTTCTTCTTTTTGCATTCTCTTTGCTTTAGGCTGGGGTTCTTACAACTATTGGATTTTTAAACGGTTCTCCAACTATTAACGTGCATGGATTTAATATCTATCATAAAAATCGCCTTATTTTGGTGAGCTTCCTGACCCTTTGCGTTGAATCACTTCGTAAAATAAGATTTACACAATTATGTTTTTATAACATCTATTTTTCTAAAAAAATCTATTGCAGCCATTTCATAGAGTTCTGAGTTCTGCGAGTAGCAAAGGTAGAGGCGTCTCCGAGTACTAGAGGCAGACTTCATCAAGCCCACTCATGACAAGCAGGACTTTGAGAAGTCGCAGTTGTTTCAGAGGCTGATCAACCGTCTGAAGGACATGACTAACGAGTACTGGTAAGCTCCAAGCTAGGTTCCTGATATCTTTTTTCCCAAATCTACTAGCACCAATATATACAATTCTTTTGCTTGACCTCAAATGTCACCACATAAATGTTCGATTCTTCCTAGGGATATTCACTGTCACAAGATTGGATACGTGAAAACGCCACGCCGGAGTGTAGGTGCAGCTCCCACTCCTCCATTGATGCTTCAAATAACAAATGGCACTGATGAACCATCAGAGCAGACCCCACTTTCCTCAACGCCACCCTTGGGATCCCACAACACCTACGTGAACGCAGTTCCAATTGCTTTTGCAACCCCTAGTTCTCACCCAACGCCAGTCAAAGTAGAGCCTGTTGCACCAGGAGAACCTATGGGGTCGCCTTCCTCACCAAACATGCAGACAGCTAAAGTCATGAACCAGACGAGCTCACCTTCCATGGCGCCTAGCACTGGTTCGGCAGAGATAAGGAAGAGGAGGAATGACGATGCCGCTCTGACGGTTGTGATTAAAAGGCAGGCTGTGCAGGGTTTGGCTGGCAGCAGCTCTGCCACTGATCAGGTTAGTAGTGTTAGTACTACAGACAACCTTGCTGTTCATCCATGCTGTAGTATCTTTTTTGTTGTTTGCACAACTGTCGTCTTGATTGTTATGTGATCTCTATGTTATATTTGATTTGTGTTTGACAAAACAAAACAGATATGCCAGTATATGGGAGAGAGCGAGAGCTGAGGGAATTTTCCTTCTTGAAGATGGAAAACCAGATGCTCCATGAAGAGTAAGCCTAACAATTAATCTTGCTTTGGTTTAGTTTCATGCTATACATATTGGATTTGCCAAAGTGGTGTCTAATGAATTTCATTATTTTGCATTTTCTCTCTCTCTGTATATATAGGTGCTTGCATTTTGAGACGGCCGAGAAGGAGCTGCTACTCAAGGTAAAATTCTCTGCCCACATTGTGTGATCTTGACTCGACTATACTATGATGACGAGTCTGACGAACTGAACCGACATTGTGCCAAACAGGAAGAGAATTTGCGGCTCGAAATTGAGAAGGCGCGGGAGCAATACCAGAGCCTACTGGACGAACACGTTTCAGTGTCAGCTGCGCCGACACAGCGTTAGAGTAAGCGTTGCTTCACAAGTCACCGGAGCTCTTAACGACATGTGGTCATATTCAGCATGCCAGAGGACCGAACTAGACATGCATAGTGCAGGTCATATTCAGAAGCTTGATCTCGCCTGGTTTCTTCTCTCTCCCGTGTCCAGAGGAACTCTAGCCTGTACATGCTTGGGCAGAAAAACATATCTTTATCTTTTTGCAAATGAGGCCTTCTGTTTGGCAGGTCAAATGTCTAGCGTGTATATATACTGAATTGCTAAAGAACTGAGTTCTGTAAAAATTTCGGTTTCAGCATGCTAGAGAACTGTTCTTGCTATTTTTTTTAAAAAAAAAGAAGACCCTTTCTTGCTCTGGGGAATTGAGAAGCTGAGTCTTTCGAAAAAAAAAATCTAGATCAGCTCCAGATATCACTCAATCTAGTATTCCTGACACCCCCAAAGGTTAAATGTCTATACGGAGACTTGGTAGGGTATTTGCTAGAGTTCTCTAAAACTCCAGGCATACTCATCTCTACCATCAGTTAACACCACCTAATCTAACAGCTTTCAGCCTCTCCCATTCACTAAGTAGAAAAACATCAAGAGATATCCTAAAACTCAGAAGCAATAAGATAGTTTTTTTGACGAAACTGAAGGAGCCGAGGCTCCTGCAAGCAAGGAGATAGTATCCGGGCCTGCATTTCGTCTTAGGCCGGGCTGATGGATAATTTTGGGCTTAACAATTTTGTGGGGACAGAACTCATTTTGACCAGTTCGACTTCCAGGTGAAGTTCCCAAATTTCTCCATTTCCTCAAGGGTAACTGGATCAAGTTCACCTCAAAACAATAATCTCAAGGGGGAAAAAAACTCATCGTTTATATACAGGCTGATTTCTGCGCAGCATGAAGAATCCGGTCCTCCTCACAAAAACAAACAACACTTATCAGTGAAACTCTAATACGGCAGGAACAAAAATCTATGCAGAAACCTGCAAAATGAACAATGGAACAAAATTTGATGAATATCAAGACAACAGCACCAGTAGAGCACCAAACTTATAAAATTTTCAGAATCATGACATCACTAATACTGCCATTGTTGGTGAAACTACAGCTACATCAAAGTCATCAATGCTGCTGCTGTATCAGCAATGCACAATTTTCAGCAGTTTCAACAAATATTTTTTGAGATACAAGCAACAGCTCTGAACAGAGGAAAGCGGAGCGTAGGATCAGGCTTATCAGATATGCATATACCACAAAACTAAAATACACATGGCTACCTTATATATAACAAAATAAACTCCTGAAAGCTTCAATGCTTAGCAACAGAATCTTCATATGCCCTCTTCATCAAATCTTACAAATCGTAGTCTCAACGTTTAAAAGTATACATAAAAGCATGGACAATCTTGCAGGATATTTAAAAGAATGAAAAATATTGCAGGTTATTCAAAAGTATGAAGACCACTTAGAAGTATTTATTCTAAAATTTTGCAGAACTCAGAACTTGTAAATGTAAGCACACAAAGCCACAAAGACTGAATTGCTGAAACGAGAGCCCTGGAACCCAGGTTCAGCAATACTAACAGCTCTTTTGTGAAGTGAAATGCTCCCCTGCTGCCGCATTGCATACATGATCGAAAACACTAGCATCAACTCTATCTTGTGCACATAATCATCATAACTTGAGTCTTAATTAGAGAATAGCTAGTAATTAATATGGTTTAACAACATCACATGATACTGATAAGCAGGCATCATAATAGAATATATTACATAATCAAAAAGACGCTGCGGAGGCTAAGCTGGCTCGATGATACTGATAAGGCCAAACTAGAGCTATGGCTAGAGCTATCTAAGTTGATCCAAGTTCTAAGATGCATATAAGGATAAACTTCTTCATGATCTGCTTATGTACATGCAAAGCTGAGATGAAGTTATGGCTAGAGCTATCTAAGTTGATCAATACTTCTTCGTTCCAGAGTAGCCATAGACCTCCAGAAAGGCCTTGTGCTGCGCTTTGGTAGAGACGATCAAGCGGACTAGTTTTTTAAAAGTTCCAGGTTCCAGGATTCCCGCCTAAACCCTGGCTTGCTTGTTGAAGATCTTCTCAAGGATAATGTTGACAGAATTCATTAACCTGAGTGCCATATCGATGACGGCGTCGAAGAAGGATAGTGGAATCATCATGCGCACACCGGCATGGGCGAAGCTGGTGGACAACAGCACCCAGATCCACCCTCCCCACTCCAGGAGTGACAGGAGATTTGAAGGTATTCTTGAGGATAATGTAGATGGAGTCCATGAACCTGAATGTCATCTGAATGACGGCGTTGATGAAGGATAGTGGAACGATCAACCGGAAACCGTCCTGGGAGAGATTGGTCAGCAGCACCCAGATCCACCCTCCCCACTCCAGGAGTGACAGTAGGTGGAGCAGGCCGCTGCGGCAGGTAGGGGGCAATCTTGGAGGTCCATTTAGCCATGGGATGGACTGAAGTTGAGCTGCTCGAGTTGCATAGTCTGGCTTTGATCGGAGCGAAGAGGTAGCCAACACATTTCTCCCAAAAGGTTGCAGCCAGATCAGACAGCATTGCCTTTAAAAACGCCTGCAGTGGATGGCGAATGAAATCCCCTAGCGAAGGTGGCACCAGCAGCTGTAGCCACTCGATGACCGCCGCTGATGTGAACATCTCTATCGCCGGTTGAGGGTCGCTAGCGACGAATCCGAGTCCAACGTCAGGAAGCTGGGGTCTTCAGATCTGCCTACAGGTAAATAAGTTATCAGTGCAATCAAAATTTGAAGATGCCAGGGGTATTGGACACCAGAAATCATCAGATCAGAAATCAGTTGAATACTTTTATTTGAGTGTACCGTAGCAAATTAGAATTAGTCTTATGTGTGATATATATATGTACTCCGTAGGTGGCGAACACAAGTTCATATGTTTTGACAAGCTAACTGCGACTGAACTTGTGCTTGTTTATTTGTAGAACTGAAGGTGTGAAACTGACACAGAAACCACAACAACCCTTCCCTCTAACTAGAGCCAACAATATATTTGCCAGGTAAAATTTTCAGATGCAAGCCGGATGGCATTATACACATACATATTTCAAGATTTTTTTTCAGGAAAAAAGTGCAATCTGTCTTCAAGAAAATGCTCAAACAACGAGAGGTGCGCATTGAAGTATTAGCACATCAGAATCAGATGAACATAGACTCCATTGCCGACTAAAAAGAACTAGCTTTCGGACCTGAAGAAAACAAGGACTTGCAGATCTCCTGTGGTGCCGCGCCTACGCCGTCAGCAGAGGGCGGCGGCGCCAGCTGGAGCTCTCCGGTGTGGCTAGGAGGGAGGGGAGGAGTTCGGGAGAGGAGAGTGGTAGAGCTTGCGATGGTGAGTGGTGAGGAATGGAGTGAGCACGGGGAGACATATATATCTACTCAATTTTGAAGCAGCTATATCTACTCCTTGCACACGAAGCCACACGCGTTCCTTCCATCCGAAGCTATCGGGCGGTAGTACGCGGCAGCTAGGAGCGAGCTGGTGACGGTGCAGCTAGAACAGCACACGCAGCCGTGCTGCCATGCCGCGACTGCCGCACGATACACTACTGTAACATGATCAGGTAATAAATTAAATCGTCTCCTTGTTTGTCGCATGATGAGCGTAGCGTATATAGGGCCACATGGATAAATCATTTTGCACTGACTTTTATAGGTTTTGAGTACTAAAGTACACCGTATACTAGTATATTGCCGTTATACACCTTTATACGCCGTTATATACCTTTGGTTACAAATCAGCCTGCTAATGGTTTGGGATTCAAACCGAATCCAAATCAAACCAACAAGATGCTGGTTATTTATCCAAACCAACCCAACCCAACCCACTACTTCACCTTAGCTAACCAAATTAAACCAGATCATTTCTAATTTCACTCTAAACCAAACCAAATCAAAGTGCAAACCACGGTTTTAACCCACTTCAAAACTGATTCATCAAAACAGTTTCAGCATCGGTTTGCTTGCTCCTGTCGCCGATTGTCTATATGTCATGCTGGGTTTTCTCCTCGTCAACACAACCGACAACCGACAACTGAGAGGACCCAATCGTGGTTTTCTTCCCGACAACCATTCTAATCCATGGGCTTAGCCCCAGTTAGAACCAAACCAATTATACACAATCCAAACCAAAGTAAATTGTTTTTTTTCAGAATCCAAACCAAACCCAAACCATTAATAGGACAACCCATTTGCAACAAATCTAAACATGCTCATAGCAAAACCAATCCATTAAAACAATTTGAGCCCAAACATTAGCAGGCTGAGTTACAAACAAACATGTTTGTATTTTAGGGCCTAATTGGCTAGCTAGTATTTGGTTAGCTGTAAAACTTGCCAACTTCTTATATCTAGTTTGCCAAGTCTCTAGCAATCTTTTTTTATCCAACTTTTTGGATTACTAGTTTTCTCTGTATGGTAAATTTTAGTAGCCAACCAATCATTAAACCCATAATAGAGTAGTTATGTCCATGTTTTTTCCTCAAAATTTTCCCACTTTGTGTTAGAAAAATAAATGTTACAACCAAATTATGTCTAATTGGTTTTTACACAAAAAAAATAAACATGTTAGAGGAAAGAAAAGTTAGTCATCCGCATGTCATGTTACATCAAGAAGGAAAGTTTGATCATAGGTGTATCTAATAAATGGTATTTTCCCTATTTCTTCTATACTCTCTAGAGGTAACATGTGTTAATCGACATCTAGCTCGACGATCCATATTTATTTTAGTGTACCATAGCAAATTAATGCTCTTGCCCTCGCGCCAATGATCTTATCAGAGCAAGTATTATGATGAGCGACTAGCCAGCTCATGTCTACGTGGAGGAGAGAGAAGTGAAGAGAGAGAAGAAAATGAGCGTCTCACGACGCGCCCGCTACAGCCGGCGACTAGGCCATGCGCGTGCTGCAATTGGCTCCGCATGCAGCTATGCCATAAATAGTAGCAGGCCCGGCCAGCGTTGCCGCCGGCAGTTAGCGAGTAGCTTACGAAACTATTAAACTTGCTCTCATCCGTTGTCCAATGCGTTTCAACATCCATGTCTTTTCTTCACACTTTTACTTGTTTGTGCTATGTGATCTAGGAATTTGTTTTTTTCACATTGGTGTACCATGCTTTAATGAAATATAATAAAAGTTGTTTTTTTTAAAAAAAAAACATCACATGTTCGCACTTGTGTGTTGAGTGGAGACGATCGGAGGGGGGAGAATTAGTAAAGAGGGCAGGTGAGGAATGGAGTAATGGAGGGGCTTGTGGGTTGATGGGCTGCCCTGTTTGGATATTGGATGGGCCTATTTGGATCTGGGCTTGGGTAGCACTTTCGGGAGCAGCTGCAGCCTTCTAGGATACGGAGCGGCGTGTCCTGCAGCATGTGGTCAGCGTTCAAATCCTGTAGCTCTTTCTGCTGATGTGATTCATCATGTTGAGGTTCAGGCTGTCCGTTGATGAAGGCTTTGTTGCAGAAACCAGAAGCCCTCAGCTTCACTGTCCATAGCTGCTGTGAATGCAGTTGATTATCATTGGTGCACCACAATGCATGGCGTTGGGGAAAATTCCGCACACTGTGCATGCAGTTGATTATCATAGTGCACGAAGGCTACTACTCAGTTTTCAAGCCTAATTTAGCACAAGTGTCAAATTACACTATTGCTCTTTCTACACCTTTAACTCCACACATATGTAAAGTATTATTTGGAAGTTAGGATGGTGTTTTGAAACAATACCAACCACAAAATAACATTAAAATAATATAGAAGGGATCCTTAAATAAGTAAATCATCCATTTAGATCCTCGAACTTGTTCAGTTGTCCGATCCTAGTCTCTAAATGTTGTAAATTTTAAAATTTAATATATACTCATAGAACTTTTGAAAAATAAATCTAAATTCAGTTTTTTTTATAACAACAGTTTTGTTACTAGACTCATAGTGAAATGTACTTTAAATTAGAATAAAATAAATCACTATGTACTAACCATCTAGCCATTGATCCGTGCTAGCACTTTGTGGACCCACTTTGGATACGCATTGTGATCCGTGCTAGCACATTTCTCAATGCACACTACTCTGAGAAGTGTGCTAGCACGGATCACAATGCGTATCATGTGGTTTCACAGCGTGGGGAGCACATGCCCCCGAGAGCAGAAAAACCGCTTCCTTTCATATACAACTTGTACCTAAACGTGGGAGAGTGCATACATGTATGGAAAGTTGCTCACTCAGTCGGTCAGTCCACGTCCGGTCGCATCCCCTTGTCACCCACCGTGTTACCAGTACCACGCCGCCTAGCCCGCTGCCGTCTGCCACGCCGACCCAGAGCCTCGCTTCGTCATCGTGCCGTGCCGTGCCGTGCCGTCTTGCCTCTAGGCAGTTCCCACTGATGCCCGTCGATCACCTGGATGCGCGCCATGCCCGGCCGGCGCTACCTCGCCTCGCTGCCTATGGCGGTCGTCCATCCTTGCGGCGTGTGGATCACGGTCGGCGGTGGTCTGCGCTCGTGCAGGCCGACCGGAGACCTGACCATGCACGTTCCGAGCCTTGACGTGCAACAGCCACCCGTTCCTCTATAGCCGGCCCTGTTAACTACACTGTTCTTCGATTCCTGAATTTAATAAGCAGTCTACACTGTTTATTTCATCCCAATTGGTACAATCTGGTTTTTCTATCTAAGCATTTTGTTCGCATTTCGTACAAATTTCAACTTTGCTGTTAGGATGTAAAACAAAGGTGAAAACACAAATATCATAACGAATAAAGGTAAAAAAACATAAATAAAGTTGTCCTTATTAACACCGTTAGAGTGACTTAACAGCTCTTCATTTTGAACTCGAATGGTAAAATCATAAAGGTAAAAACCGAGGATAAATCATCCTTTTACTTACAAATAAGGTAGAAACGCTCAACCCTCAAATTTTGAACGGGTGCATCAGCAGCCGAGCAATGTGTGCTCTCTTTTACTCCGGGACATTTAATTAAAGAAGTTGTTGGAAGGTTTATTAATATTTAATTATATAAAGAAACTTCCTAAATTACGGTTTGCACTAGATGCTTTTTCCACAAAATGTACTCCTAGGTCCACTTTCATTCCGTATCAAACACACCGGCTCCGTAAACTCCGGCTCTAAAAGAAAGATCTAGACCAACTGCTAGCTTGAGATATTTGGGGCGTGTTTGCTACCTTGCACCTGGCCAGCCCGGCCCGTCAGCCCTGGCTCGCCTAGCTTGAGCTCGGCTCTCATGGTGCAAGTTCATGTGTTTGGTCATGGGCCTGGCTAAACTAAGATTGTGGTTGATTTGCGGCTCAAACTGGTATGGTAATTAACTCTTTACCATAGTTTGGTAGCATTACCACCTCTTTCTTCTTGTCTACATTTCATCGAGCATGTCGTGAGCATGATGAGCAAAAGCAAGTTTGTGCAGACGTGTGTTGACATTTCTTAGCGCAATCAAAGGAAACAGGTATAAAACCCATCCCAATAACAGCGCCAGAAATGCGCCGCTGACATTCCCAAGTAAAACCACCATGTCGGTGATCCGAATGGGAACGTCAACGGGATAGATCTTGCCATCTTAGATATTTCATCCGCAAGCGCACGGATCTATCATTGTAGCATTTCACCCGGAAGTATTCAGGGTATCGTTATTTATATTTTCCCAAAGGAAGGCATGTGTTTATTAGCATGGCATCTGAATAGAGGAACATGTGTTTGCTTAGACCAAATTGTTCATAACAGGGGTAAGCAATAACGGTTTATGGATAGTGTGACACACACTTAAGAATCCACCAGCAAAGGATAAAGAAAATAGATAAAGAATAAATGAATAACCTAATGGAGTAATTCTAATGTATCTAGTCATGGCCATACAAATGAATAGTTAGGATCATATGCAAACTGATTTAGGCATGGTTAGGTCTAGGATACGAGGGGAGACCCCACCCAGAAGTCCCGCTTCCCACCAAGGCATTTACGAACTCCTACATCACATGCGAACGTGGGGGATTTCAAGGGACGGTCAAGGCTTGTCACGACCCCCGCCTACCCCTCAACCGTGGCATGCTCTCATATTCGCAGGGTGTCGTAATACCCGGGCACCATGCCCGCATATCAGAGCACTACTCTTGTCCCCCCAGGATCCCCACTCGTCGAATGGACGGACTAGAACAAGAGCAAACCCGAAGGAACAACGAACCGATATCCCACCTCTAATCAAGTTAGGCATATGATGATCGATGAAGAACTGATATGAACATGTCAAGATTATGATATGTAAACTATATGCTAGTTCATATACCAACACAAGAACATGAACAAGACTATACTCTAGTTCATAAGTTAGGCCAAGAACATAGATATAAGACTTGTAAATAGAAGAATGCTCCATAGAGAAGATATATTACCAAGGCACTTTCTTCTAGGAGACAAGCCCTCCTTACAGCTCTTCTACTCCAAGTGCTAACCAAGAACTAAGAAGAAGAAGAAAGAAGAAGTAGAAGAAGAGAGAGAGGTAGAGGTGGTAGAGAGAGGAAGATTGCTGGTTTCTTTGGACTCCAAGTGGTGTGTGTTGAGAGAGGAAGAGAGGGGGACTACTTATACACTTGGAGGAGGGGCCTAAGTGCTAATTTACACCAAAACCGACCTGGTAAACCTTCCTAATCGAGAGCAAACCGGCCATCCCACGTCGGTAACCCCCATTTGGCAGGTGCATAAACCGCCTCCCGAGGTGGGCCGAAACCGCCTCGAGGGAGGGTGCGGCCGCCGGTGGTGCGTGCGGCGCACCCCCGGCTCGGCCTGGCCCGGTCTCGGTGAGGTGTCGTCCTTCGTCTTGAAAAGTTGTGGGCGGGCTTGGCTCGCCCAATTTTGATGTTTTGGGTCGATTTGCTCACGGGGCTTGTATTTTGCAATAATGCGCTTTCGGATGGCGTACTTTGGTCGGTTTTTCCACTTGCTTTTATTATAAATCTGCAAAATAAAATACTAGACACTACAAGTGGAATTTTATTAATGATAAATGTATATGAGTATAAAAATGTATAGTTTTACTCCCTTTATGGTAGAAAGTTGACGGAAAAAAAATATGTCGTCGGTGACCGTCGACAACGTGGATGAGAGATCTTTGTCGCCGATCGGGAGGTGTCGTCGATGAAGAGCTCCTCCACGCTCGGGGGAACGGCAGCGGCGCTTGGCGGCCGCGGGGTGGCGCCAGCGCTACTGCATGAGCTGCGTCGCGAGGTGGTGGACCTCCTTATTTGCCCCGCACCCGCCCCTACCGGCGTAGAAAATAGAGGTCACGGAGGAAGGGATGAGCGCAGAATAAGGCGGTGACGACCCTCGGCGTCCGAACGCGGCGGGCGCAACCGGCAACAAAGCCATGACAACCCCGCATCCGCCCGGCAACAGCGGGGGCGCGCGCGCGCGCGGCGGTGTCGGCACGGACGCCACGCAGCCCGCGCGGCGCCTCCGTTCGCGGTTCTTCCGGTACCCGCGATGACGCGTGGTGCCACGCGACGCCAGCGGTAGGAGACGCCGCCGCCGTCGTGGCTGTTGGCTTGGGCACGGGAGCGGAGGAGGCGGGCCGCGCGCTGGCGCCCCCCGCGGTGGTGGACGCGGGAGGTGGGCGTGGTGGTGGGACGCCGCGCACCAGCCTCCCGCAGGCGGCCGGAGCTGAAGTACGAGCTCAAAGAGGAGGACGCGGTGGGCGGGCGACGGTGCTCCGCGGAGAACGGTGAGCTCCCCCCGCGAGGATGACTTCGGCGGCCGCAATGACATCGCACATGGATCTCGCGAAGCCCGCCGCCCGTGAGAGAGGCGAGGCGGACGCGGGCGCTATCCTCGCTGCAGCAGCACGAGAGGAAGCGGAAGGTAGGCGAGGATGCTCCCTGCTCCCTGCTGCATCGCTGCCTGGCGGTGGCGGAAACGGGGGAAGAAGGGAGGCGGTGGGTGAGAGAAGAGAAGTCGGGAGGTGACCCGCTCGTCCATCTGGCCCCACCCTCCTCCCCGTCGACATGGCTCCCAAAAACGATCCCCTCCCCCTCCGCGTTTCCCATAGCCAGGACGAAGGGTTGGAAAAGCATGCCGGGGCCTGGCCGCCGGTGGGCCCAAGCTCATCAAACATGGGAGGTTGCAGGCCGGGAGCTCGGGCCAGGCCACAGCTCCGCAGCAAACACGCCCTTGGTGCAGTTCTTGATTGTGCTACGGGCACGTTTGCTTCGTTGTTGAGCTCAACCTGGCTCGTGGCGACCAGGCGAACTCATGCGGGTAGCCAGGCTCTGGTGCTCAAGCAAGCAACCAATCGCCGCGCACCTGCATCCGACCAGCCAGGGCCGGGGAGAGCCATGTAAGCAAACGCACCCTAAAAGCACACAAGGGATGATTACCATACAATGCCACTAGAGAACAGACAAAAAAAAAAAGGTAAAACAATGAAGGCCATGCGGACATAGGAGTATATTACATTTCTCAGACACAGTGAATGTTGGTGTTGTTTCGTAAAGACAAAAAGAACCACAAATTTGTGATGTCTTGTAGCAAAGCAAATTCACAGTCTAACGGCGTGAACCAGCCAATTACACGTTTGTTTTTCAGTGTCCCACAACAAAATTTGTCAAACCATAACATCACAAATTCACTCATCGTTTACAACATGATTTCTACACGCAGCATAAAGAATCCACTGAAACTTAAATAGTTGGGAACAAATCTGAACGACATTTCAGTCCACTGAAACTTAAATAGGCAGGAACAAATTAAAATCTGCTCAGAACGTATACCTGCACAGACCCAACTCAAGCCTGACTGAACTCATTTTGACCCTACCACACGATGAGCGATGGAACAAAATTAGATGAATCAACACAACAGCTCTGCTAGAGCACCAAACATTAAAATTGTCCCGAAACCCACTTTGAGCAACACATTTGTGAAGTGAAATGCTCCTCCTTGCTGTAGACGGTAGTATTGCATAAATGAAAGCACAGCTTGTGCACATAATAATTAAAACTTGAGTCTTAGAGAGTAGCTAGTAATAATTAATACGGTTCAACAACATCATGAGAATACTAATAAGCAGGCATCAGACAATATATAAGAGTACATAATTACACAATCTAAAGACACTGCAGAAGCTAGACTTGGATCAAAGACGGCTAACAAAGAGCACTTGGCCACCCAAATTACTGACATTTCTCTACAGCCTATAGTTAGTGCCCAATGCTGCCTCAAAGACAAAGCTACGGTGAATAAAGGTGGGGGAAGTCGATACATACATATAGGCCAAACTTCTTCATGATCTGCTTATGTAACACAGAAAGTTATGGCTACAACTATCAAAGTTGATCTCTACTTCGTTCCAAAGTAGCCATGGACCTCCAAAAAGGCCTTGCACTGCGCCTTGGTAGAGACGATCAGGCGATGTGTAATTTTAGAACTTCCGGGGTTCCCGCCTGAACCACGGCAGTTGTAGGCTGGCTCCGTTGCCTGTTGAAGACCTTGACATGGATAGGCTCGACTATGATGGCGCTCTTGGCAAAGATAATATCAAGATTCCCGAGTATGGTGACGGCGACTATGACAACGCCTAGACCGGCATGACAGAAAACGAAGTTTACTGGAATCCCCCGCCATGAACCCCCTTGGAGGCCCAACACCAGCCAGTACCACCCGAACCACCCCAGGACATCCAGGACGTAGAACAGGCCGTAGCGGCAGGCGGGCGCAATCTTGGAGGTCCATTTGCGGATTCCAGCTTGGTCCCTCGCCATGGGAAGGACCCAAGTTGAGCTGCTCGTGTCGCAGAGTCTGGCTTCGATCAATGAGAGAGTTGAGCGGCTCGAGTTGTAGAGTCTAGCTTCGATCAAAAGTGAGAGAAGAAGAACAAAATATAACTTCCAGAGGCATCCTACCACACAAAACAAGAGCAGCCCGAAAAAGCTCCGCCATGGGTTGTTGAGGATATCCCCTACTGTAATGGGCACCATCTGTGCCCATTCCTTGACCGCTGGTGTGACCATCTCTATCGCTGGTTGGGGAAACCGACGAATCCGAGTTCCTACTTCCTGGTTGGAATGAAGCTGCTAAATAAGTTATCAGTGCAATTAAAATTGGAAGATATGATGCCATGCATCGAACACCAGAAATCATCAGATCAGAAATCAGTTGAATACTTCTATAATGCTAGTCTATAGGTGGCAAACACCAGGTTCATATGTTTTGACAAGCTAACTGCAAGTGGACTTTTGCTTGTTTATAGAAAGAACTGATGAATGTGTGAACCTGACAAAGAAACCAGTAAACCACAGCAGTTCCCTCTAGTTACAGTAGAACACAAAACCACAAGCGCTCCCGCTAAGCCAGCAGCAACAACAACAGGAGCAGGACAAATTGTGAAGAAAATGCCTTCACGTGTGCAGTGACTAATATTATGTTATAAAGAGCTAATAATTTTGCAGGGTAATTTTTTTCAGATGCATAATGCCGGATGACATTATAAACACATATATATTTCAAAAAAAAAAAAAAAAAAAACAGGAAAAAGTGTAATGTCTTCAACAAAAATGTCAAGCAATGAGAGGTGCAAATTGGACCTTAGTACTAACTAATATGTCAGAATCAGATGAACATATATAGACTCCATTGCCGACTAAAAACACTAGCTTTGGATCGTCAAGAAAGAACAATCAGTGGAGCATTGAAAATTGCAAGATGGTTTTTTAAAGAGTTAAGGCTTGTCTCCTTCAGGGTGAAATCAAGTGCCACTACTCAGTTTGAGCAATGGCTTCAAAGTTTGTAAAGGACTGTGTCTATTTTCTTTCTTTTAAAGTTCCCTAATTTGCTGCCCCCAGGGTTTAGGGTTTAGGGCCAGCTTGTACTCCCTTTTTTTCTTTTCTCTATTACTCTCTGTAACTTGTGTTTATTTACTGTTTCAATAAAGCTCTGCAGGAGCCTCGGCTCCTTCAAAAAAAAAAAAAAAAAAAAAAAAGATTCAGTTTCTTCAAAAAAAAAAAAAAGAAAGAACAAGGGCTTGCAGCTTACTTGGTGAGGCGCGGGGGCGTAATGGCCGGCCAACAGAGGAGTGGTGCCGCCAACGCCGTCAGCAGAGCCAGAGGGCGGCGGCTCTCGCTGGAGCTCTCCGGGGTGTGGGCGTGGCTGGGAGGGAGGGAGGAGTTCAGGAGAGGAGAGTGGTAGAGAGCCTGCTGGTGAGTGGTGAGGAATGGAGTGGGGAGTGAGGACGGGAAATAAAAAGAGAGATTCACGCGTTGATGTCTGACGAATTCCGCGTTGATGTCTGACGAATTCCTGGTTTCACACGCACACGGTACGCCCTGACCGAGGTGACTGCCAAGGCAAGAACAGGGGAATTGCATCGACCATCCCGTGAGCCAGTCACCTCTTTTTCACCGGCCGACGTGTGAGCACTCCACTCCAGTTCCATTTGTGATGTTTGGTGGAGTTCTTTTGTGGTGCTGTAAAAACAAAGATTGATTAAATTTTTATACTTTTTTTTTCGAAAGCGCACCCATTGGCACGTGCTTCATTAAGGGAAAATAGAGTTTTACACGTCGCACACTTTAGCCAAAACAATTGGCCGAAGCGCACGAAAACACACATACAAGAATCACCGGCTAAAACGGTGATGCCTTACGATTGTATTAAAAGTTAAACTAATGCGCGGCGAGTGCTAGGGGCGGCGTCCGCGGCTACAACTCCATATCAGAATCTCCCCGGTGCCCGGCAAAGAACCAGGGCCGCATCAAGGGGAAGATCTCGGCGCATACGCTTCGCTTGCCCGATGAGGCGGCTTCACAAAAGTACTCCCGAGCTTCGGCTGTAACTTCGGGGGGAGGCGCCGCCTCGACTGGCGACCCTCAAGCTTGTTGAGCATCTCCAGCAACGTCGTCCGCTCGGTGCTCCGGAGGAGGGTCGTGCCGGTTGCCGCGACGGAGACGAAGCACGTCGTGCTTTCCAATCCTCGATAGGGACCTTGGACGAGCGGAGGGGCTGGCCGCTGAGGGCGGGCTTGTCGGCGGGAGAGTGATCGGCGCGATGAAGTCTGGGCGGAAGCGGCGGTGGGCGACGTGTGTGCTCGAACCGATCCCCGAGGCGAAAAATTTTTGTATTCAAACAAAGGCTAACAACCATGCGTCTTTTTCAGGGCACGCTAATAAGCAAATATTGTACTTCTTCCATCTTAAATTTTGAGGGATTAATTTTTTAGACATGTATCTAAGTGTATTGATGGTTTTTCTCAGTCGTGCACGCAGCCCTGTAAGAGCACTTACAGTGCAAACTCTATCATAGAGTCTAAGTTTATTAGCGTCAAAAACCAGGTGGGGCTAAGAAGGAGGGTGAAAAATCGGTTTTCGACCGTTGCGGCGCTCCCTTGGCGGTCGCCAGGCGGCGCCGGCGCCCGCCCCACCTTCCCGGCACCTCCCCTCCGTCACCCCCTCCCTGCCTTGTCCCCGCCCCCCCTCCACCCCACCTCCCGCCCGGCGGTGAGCCCCCCAAAGGTTTCACCATCGCTAGATTCCCGTCGATGGGACCGGATCCGGCAGCGTCGCGTTCGGAGTCGGCGGTCCGGCCTCCATCCTCGGCGGCCGGATGCCCCCTCGCGCCGGGGCCCGGTGTCGCCCTTGCCGTCATGTTCGTCGCGGATCTCCGTGATGCCGCCGCCCGGCGTGGGCCACCGCGGATCCCGCCGCCGCTGCCGAGTTCCCCAATGTCGGGGTGGGCTCGGGGGTGCCGCCCGTGCCCCCTCAACCTCGGCTGCGCCGCCGTCGGGGGTCAGCGGCCATGTCACTGCTGCGGATGTCCCCGGGGTCTTGTCGGTGATGGGGATCGCGACACTTCCGACCGTTAGGCTGAGCCGTCCCCTGGCTCACCTCGGGACGCCGTCGCCGGCGCCCGGCGTGTGCCCGCCACGGCGCCCGCCCACCTGCAGGGGCTGCTGGTGCCTCGCGGGCGACGCGCCTCGAGTTGCTCGCCGCTGGCGCCACCGAGTCGGACCGTCACCTGTGGGAGGCACTGTCGCCCTCTCTCGATGGTCCGCCTGCTTGCCGGGGTTGGGAGTGTGGATTCGCCTTCCTCTTCGGCCACCGCCGACCCCGCCGTGGTAGGCACGGATGTGGTGCGTGTGCGGCCTTCCGCTCGACTTTGTCGCCGCCTACCTCCGACCCGTCGCCCCTAACACTTAGCGGCAAGGAGGTGGTTTTACATTCTTTGTACCCGTCGATCTCGATGAGCGCCTCGGCGGCGATGTCGACCCCGGTCGACCTTCTTCCCCCTCATCCGGCGAGGCGAAGCACTGCGCTGGTGGTGAGCCTCCTCGATGATGAGGCGGAGGACTGGAGGAAGATTGCAGACAAGCCTGCCGGGCCGTGCCGCCTCGCTCCCTGGACCCGGCCCATGGCGCGCCGCCTGCGGCAGCGGCGCCTTTGCTTGTCGTCGCGGTTGCCGCCTGCGGAGGGTACCGTGGGTGCTCGGGCTCCCACCCGCCCGTCGTCGGCGCCCGGCGATATGGTCGGGGACTACGGCGATCGGCGGGGCGTGTACCTACGCTCATCGCCTTGGCCCGCTGCTGCGGTGAGGATCTCGGCGCGGCGGCGCCTCGGTCCCTCCTCCTTCGCACCACGCCCCTCGCGCGACCCCTCGCGTAGCCGCCCGGTCGGCGCCCGATGGCTCGCGCTTTGTGGTAAACCGGTCCCGGCGAGAGGCGTCGTCGGCCCTCGCGCCACCCTCGTCATTGGCGGCGGTACCGTGCTCGCTTCGTCGGTCTCTCGCTTCAATCGTCGGCGGAGGGCACATCGCCGCCCAATGCACCTCCCGTCCGCGTTGCCTGCGTCTACCTCGACGACGACCGCCGGGCGGGGGACTACATGCAACTTCACCACCGCCGTCCACTTCGGCGCCCTTCAGCGGCGTGCGCGCGTGCATCCGCGCCTTGGCGTCGGCGATCGTGCCGACGGCGGGGACCCGTGCGCCGCGGACGCCCGTGGGCTCGATCCGTGTGGAGAGATTCTTTGCCCGTCTCAGCGTCACCGACAACATGGGCGCCTTGGGGGCACCTCGCCGACCGGCGACGCGGGCGTCCCGCGGGGGAGCACCTGCCGTCGCGGCAGGCCATGGGCGTATCGAGAGGGCACACCGTTGACGACGGGCGGCGCGAGGCGCGTCGGTGGGGGTCGGGCCATGCGGCCACATGAGTCCTTCACCGTTGTGTCCCCCGCCCCGACCCGCTGCTTTCGGCGGCGAGAGGAGGGGCCTCGGGTTTGGCTCGACCCAATGCTTGATGACCTCGCTGCCTCCCTCCGTCCAGCGCTTCTCTACTCAGGCCACTCCCCGTCGACAGGCTCAGCCATCGCTGATGGAACCGCTATCGCCGCCGCAAATGATCCGACTCTGCTTCGCAGATGGTGAGACGTCCGGGGAGGATGGCGATGTCGTGCCCACGTGCTCCCCAAGTTCGGTCATCCCCGTTGCTGAGGCACCGGTGGCGGAGGATGGGGATGCTACGGCACCGCTTGTGGTGGCTGTGGATCCCCTCGCCACCCGGCCCACGCCTCGCGGTGGGGATGGCTACCCTCTCTTGGCGACCCCCGCTGCTGATGCGCGGGAGATTGTGGATACGAAAACAGCGGCACCGTGCGCCACTACCACCGCACCTCCTGACGTTGTCGCTCCTATGCCTGACGCGCCTACAGTTGCTTCGGTGGAGGCCTACGTCGAGTCCTTCAAGCTCCCTCTGGATCCGCCGCTCATCGGCTCACCGCCAAGACTCCGTGTCTCGCGTGCGGCTACCGGGTGGACTCCCAGACGGAGCGTTTGTCTTGCTTCCAAGAGCGCCTTCAGAGATCCCATTCCGGAGCGGCGGGCCCGCCGCGTCTTGGTCAACAAGTGGGAGGGCAGGCCGGTGGGCGCCCCCTCCCAGACTCCAGACTCCACGATCGCGGAGAGGTTCCTCGGCCACCGTCGACCCGGTCCCGCAACACAAGCGCGAGGTGCTAGATCAGCTCATGCCCATCAGACGCCAGTACCGAGGACGACCCTCCAACAGGGGCCGCTGATCGCCGTTGTTTCTTCACCGTCGCGCATTTGTTCCCTCCCTAGTACACCACTCTAAGCTCCACCGTTCAAGCCGGTGATATCTGTAATGTGTGTCAACCTAGTGCGCGTCTAGACATCTCGCTAGGGATACGTGCTAGGTCGTGTAAACATTCCCACTTCTGTTAATGAAATACGTGCCAATGGTACGCCTTCGGAAAAAAAACCAGGTGGATGGTCTAATTATTATTAGTTTTTTTAAATATGACGTGATCAGGACTAAGTTGATTGCTTAGCTTTACTGAGGGAAAATATCTGGATGTCATGTTTTACTCTTCTTGTACTGTTTGTAGACTGGAATTATAATTCTAGATACTTGGAACCCCTCTCCTCTAGGTTCGTGGTTGTGGTATGTTTCTTTGAGAGCAGAGCAAATTACCCCTATGGTTGTCCTTTAATCATATATCAAATTCACCTTCTATGACAATTACCCCTACTGCTGTCCTTTAATCATGTCTGAAGTTCATTTTGTATGAACTTTGTTTTTACTGTTACCTAGTAATGGAAAAAGGGAGGAAGGTCTGAACGGAGAAAGACCAGTAGATTTGTTTTGCAATCAACTGTGTATACCATACTAGTGATTGAGGCGCGCTCCTGTGCGCGTGGCGCCGAGCCCGGCCTACCCGGGACTGTCCTGGCTCAGCCCGATGCCCGATAAAATAGCTATTGAGCTGGCCCATCACAACCGGCGCCCTGAGGTGCACCCGGCCCATCACGGTTGAGGAGCCCATCAAACTCTTGTTCTAAAATCCAATGGCGGAATTCAGACTTCTAATCAGGGCCACCATTGTGCCAGAGATTGAAGAAAATCTTAAACTGGGCACATTCAAAGGCCCTCAAATTGTAAATGTGGAACCCCACTACCGCCGATGAGACGGTGAATCGAAAGACACGATCACCAAGAGGGAGAACACGAAAGGCACTAGCAACACCCCCAATAGACGCTTGAAGCACCAAAGCCACATGATGAACAGATAAACGAAACTTGCAGCGGCCAAAAGAGATTACAAGAAGGAAGCCTCTAAGACAAGAGGAGGGGTCTATAAAAACCGGCGCATAATGTTTGCGAGAGATCTCTGCGTCAACAACTTGCCCTGGTCTTGGGTTGAGATCGAAAGCAGATCCATGGCGAAAACCCGATGGTCACCAAAGAGGAAGAGCCATGGAGACACCTGAGGAGGGGGACACCATTACGCCCGAGTCGTCTCCGATGGTCGTAGGGGGTATCCGGATGGGGAGCAGCAGCGTGTTGGGGCATTGGCGGGCAGGGGTGGCGACAAGTTTTCCTTATAAGATCGGATTAATCGGCCAGTCACACCTTCGGTGACTAACAAACATATGTCATGATAGGGTTCTTTGTATTTTAGGACCTAATTGGTTGGCTACAAAATTTCTCAAAGCACCATGATTTTGGCTAGTATTTGGTTAGTTGTGAAAACTTGCCAACTTCTTATATTTAGCTTGCCAAGTCTTTAGCAATCTTTTTATCCAACTTTTGGCTTACCAGTTTCTCGGTATGATAAATTTTTGTAGCCAACCAAACCCTTAATAGAGTAGTTATGTCCATGTTTTTGTTTCTCAAAATTGTCCCACCTCACGTTATAAAAATATTACAAACAAATCATGTTTAATTGTTTTTTTACAAAAATAAACATGTTAGAGGAAATTAAGAAACGTTAGACATCCGCATGTCGTGTTACATCAAAAAGGAAAGTTTGATCATAGGTGTATCTAATAAATGGTAGTTTTCCTATTTCTTCTATACTGTCTAGAGGTAGGGCGTGTTAATCGAGATCTAGCTCGACAATCCACACTTATTTGAGTGTACCATAGCAAAGCTCTTCCCTTGCGCCAATGATCTTATGATCCGCTGTCCAATGCGTTTAGATATCCATGGGCTTTTTTTCACACTTCTATCATGACAACTTCTAGTGGGCTAGGAGGCGTCATCATTGTTTTCATAGGTAAATTTGCAGTAACTTTTACTTGTTTGTGCTATATATTCTAGGGATTTGATTTTCCACATGCTTTAATTAAATATAATTAAAGTTGTTTTTTTAAAAAAAAAAAAATCACATGTTCGCACTTGTGTGTTGACTGGTGTACCTAGGGGAGGACTTGCTTGTGTGTTGATGGGCTGCACTGTTTGCATATTGGATGGGCCTATTTTGATCTGGACTAGGATAGCACTTTCGGGAGCAGCTGATCAGCCTTCAGATACGGAGTTCTGCCTGTGTTGGAGGTTGTTGAGACTTGATCGAGCGGCGTGTCCTGCAGCATGTGGTCAGCGTTCAAATCATGTAGATATTTTAGGGCAAAATAGGCATGTTAGTCCTTGAACTTTGCAGCAAGGGTCAACTTCATCCCTCAACTTTCAGATTAGCCAGTTTAGTCGCTCAACTTTCAATTTTGGTCCAAACTCATCCTTATGCTTATATGGGGCTCCATATGGAAACTAATATAAAAAGTTTTTACCCTTAAAGTTTTATATATACTAAAAGCAAATATATGTTTGAGTACATACAATTTATCTATCAAATTCGAATGAATTGCTTTAAAAAGCACAAGCAGATACACTTTTTAGAAACTATATTTTGTGTTAGTTAAAAAAAATATTATTGTGTGTATGTATTAAGAGAGTATGAGCACATAAATGTTTGACCAACATGAGCTAAGGGTAAAAGGGGCATTTTGCATTTGTCTTATGCTAATATAGAGCACCATATCAACACAAGGATGGATTTGACCTAGAAATGAAAGTTTGGAGACTAAACAGGCCATTTTGAAAGTTCAGAGACCAAGTTGACCCGCAAAGTTTAGGGGCCAGAATGGATATTTTGCCATATTTTTGCAGATGTGATTCATCATGTTGAGGTCGATGAAGGCTTTGCAAAAGCCTTAGCTTCACAGTCCTGTGTGGACAGGGCCTCAAAGTCAAGCTGCCTGGGAATATCTAAGAGCTATGCCATTAGATGTTGCTGAATGGTAGTTGTTTTTTTTTCAATTTTGATATTTTTTTAAAATAATCTTCAGGAATGGCACAGTTCAACTTTTATTTTCAAAACTAGCACATTTGGACGCCCCATAGACCAGATGCCCCATAGACCACGGCACGTCAAATCATGCATGGAGGCTCGGGGTGCCACCGTGGCCCCTGTCGCGCTGTCATGCATGGCGCGGCACCCACGCGCCCTGCCGCCTGGCGTGTCTGTGCTGAATACAGCCTGGCCACACACAACCTCCCCTTCCCCTCCCTCCCTTATTCTATTTCCCCGAACAGAGCAGGGGGCGGACGGGAGGGCGACAACACAACCCTAGTTGGCCGGCCGACATTCTTCCTATTAGGACGTCAGCATCCTTGCTAGACACATCAGGGTACAATTCGACAGGACGATCCTTTTTTTCCCACTTTAGTTTCTGATAAGAATTGATCATCTAGCAAAGAATTTTGTAATAATTTATCATGTAACAAATTAATGAAAAATTGAACATAACCGTTAATGCAACTAGAATACTAATAAACCTAAGGAACTAAGCAATGAACCATCTTTATTATACCACAATTAACATACAATGACATCTTACATTTTGGAAAAACACATCTCCCCTAACCCTAGCCCTAAATATGGAACTATACTAACCAAATAGGAAACTAATCTTACAACCCTGACCCTAAAACTAAAATCCACATGGAACTAATCTAACTCTCCTACCCTAAATCCCCATAGCTCCCCCAAAAGAAATTTTCTCCCAAACCCTAGCTATCAATTGAATCCTACTCATCCACCACTAAAATGAACAAAAAAGGGTACAATACCTTCACTGATGCTGAGGACTAGCTTGGGGGGAGCAAAGGATGGAGGAACATTGGGAGGGGAGACCACCGGCCGGCCAACTCGGGCGATGTAGTCACCCTCCCGTCCGCTCCCCGCTCTCGTTCGGGGAAACGTAATGAGAAAGGGACGGGAAGGGGAGGCCGCGTGGGTGCCGCGCCATGCATGCATGGCGGCGCCGCAGCCCCTGCCATGTCGGCTGTAAGTGGGCGCGATAGGAGCCACGGTTGCAGCCCTGCTGCGCCTCCATGCATGGCACGCGTCTGTATTCTCATTTGACCCCTTTGTGGTCGATGATGCGCCCAAACGTGCTAGTTTTGAAAATAAAAGTTAAACCGTGTCAAACCTAGAAATTGTTTTAAAAAAATTGTCAAAATTGGGGAAGAAATTGAATGGTATGTCTACTTAGGGCACAATGCGGCTGTTGGCATTATGGAAAAAATCCGGACACTATGGCCCCGTTTGGCACAGCTTCTCCAACAGCTTCAGGAGCCGTTTGGAGTCATTTTGTGCCAAACGGGCTAAAACAAAATAGCTCCATTGAATAAACCCCTTAAATTGTGCTCTCACAAAGGTTTGAGATACGATGGAGCAAACAAAAAATAGCTTCACCTTGTATTTTATATTTTGTATGTAACCTAAACTTAACCATCCTGCCTTTGAATCCTAATTAAGTTATTAAACCACTTTCATGAAGGTTTCATGTACAACTTCGGCAGAGAAAGCGACAAAAAATGCTAATCACTACAAGTTGCCATTAATTACCTAAACAGGGGAGAGTGCATGCATGCAGCATGGAAAGTCGCGTTAGGCTGGGGTTCTTGCATGCCTGCTACGCCACTGGCTTTGCGCTGCCCACACGCAATGCGCAGGACGACGCCTGAGCCGCGCACCGGCGTTCCGGCTCGCGTGTCCGGTCGCATCCCCTAGACTGACTCGTCACCGTGTTGTTCAGGCGGCCTGGCCCGCTGGCTGCCGTCGTCTTCCACGCCGATGCTCGAGCCTCGCTGCGATGTCGCTTCGTCCCACCGTGCCGTCTTGTCTCTGGGCAGTTCCCAGTTCCCATTGATGTCTCGTCGTCGTCGTGCACTTTGATGCGCGCATGCCCGGCGCCACCGCGTTGCTGCCTATGGCGGGTCCTAGAGGTCGTCGTGCACCTGGAGGCGCGCCATGCCCGGCGCTACCTCGGCTGCCCCCACGGTGCTGCCTTGCTGCCTATGGCGGGTCCTAGTGGTTGTCCGCTGCAGCACGCAGGCTTGCCTCGTGTGGACCACGCTCGCCGGCGATACGTCTGCGCTCGTGCAGACCTGAGACCGGAGACCCGAGACCACTGTCCGCGCCCTGACGTGCAACATCGACCAAGCCAGATTTTTTCAATAAATAAATAAATAGTATTTTTTTAATTATTACCTAAACAACGCGTGCTATCTGAATGAACAAAATTTGTCAAACAATAATCCCAACAAGGAGAAACACACGGAAATAAACCAATACCGTACCCCCAAGTCCCCCCCCCCCGAATGCTCCTAGCGGGTGATTCGGGGGCTCCCCTCCCCCCCCGCTTAGAGCTTCGTATGGCGCCCCCACCTGGCCGTCGCCGTGCCCCCCGCTCGTGGGCGGCAACGGCGCCCCTAAACAATGGGAAGCCGCCACATGCCACCTTATCTCCTACTCCCTTCCTCCTCCCCCCCCCCTCCTTTGCCAACCTCCTCTTCTCCGGGCGACCTCCCGGCCGGCGCGGCGGATCCATGACCCTCGGGGCCGGATGCGGTGGCGGCCTGTGGCGCCGGCGGACCACCGGCGGATCCGCCCTTTGTGGCGGATCCGGGCACCTTGGCCTGTTCCGGCGGGCGGCGACCCTCTTGGGTTCCGGTGTTTGACGGCATGGTGCCGGCGGTCCGCCCGGCTGGATCCGAAGCTCCCCCAGCGGCACGGGCGGCGCGGCCGGCTGGCGGGCGGACCGGGCTAGGCTCATGCTGCGTCGAGGCTGGCCCGGCGGTGAGGCGGCGCGTGCATGGACGGCTCGTCGTGCGGTGGTGACCGCTTCTTCTTCCGTTCGTCGCATTGCGGTGGCGCCACCGTGGTGGTGGGGCGAGGTGGTCGGCGGCCGTGTGTTCGTGGGTTCATGGTGGCACCTGCGGGCATGCCGGGCCACCTCACCGCACGGCGTCGCGTAGAAGGGTGCGTGCAACTCTCATTCGGTTCTGGGGTGAAAGCCCCGTCCAGTTCTGGACGAGCAATGGCAGCGCATTGGCGTTGTGTCCTCCTTGGAGGCATCGCTTTAGAGATCGGCTATGCGACGACGGTGGCGCAACTGCGCCTTTGGCCTTCTTGGAGGCGTCGTTGTGGAGTTGCAGATCATCTTGCAGGTTGGGGTACAATGACCTTGTGGTGCTCTCTCTAGCATTGTCGGTGTTCGCGGACGTCGATCCCCTTCCTGAAGGCAACGCTGCAGTCCACTCGTACGTGATCCTGACTCGCTATGCACCTATTTGAGCTTTACTTTTCACCTCACCTAGGTTTGTTTAGTTGGTGTTAGTTGTAGCTGTAGTATTGGTCGTTAGTTAAGTTCTTCTCGCCCGTGGTCACGAGGGCATTGGCTCTTCGTGACTTAGAGGAGCATTTGGAGGCTGAGGTCGTGTTTCGGCGGATGCTTTGCCGCCGGTCATTCCGGTGGATGTTTTACCATTCTCTTCTATTTAATGAAAAATGTCGGAAAAAGAGAAACTCAACGTTGACAGCTTATAATTCTACATGCGGCATAAAGAATCCGCTCCTCAAAAATCTCAACGACATTTCAGTCCATTGGAACTTAATACTCCAGGAGGGAAAAATCTGTTCAGAACTTATATCTGCACATACGTGGCTCAAACCTGACTGAACTCATTTTGACCCTACCTCACAATGCAATAAGCGATGGAACAAAATTTGATGAATCAACACAACAGATCTAGAAAAGCACCAAACATTAAAATTGTCCCAAAACCCAGTTTGAGCAACACATTTGTGAAGTGAAATGCTCCTCCTTGCTGTAGACGGTAGTATTGCATATACTGTACATCATAACACAGCTTGTGCACATAATCACTAAAACTTGAGTCTTAGAGAGTAGCTAGTAATAATTAATACAGTTCAACAACATCATGAGAATACCTACAAGCAGGCATCAGACAATACATAAGACTACATATTACACAATCTAAAGACACTGCATAAGCTAAACTAGTAATAATTAATACGGTTCAACAACATCATGAGAATACCTACAAGCAGGCATCAGACAATACATAAGATTACATATTACACAATCTAAAGACACTGCAGAAGCTAAACTTGGGACCAAGCTGGAATCCGCAAATGGACCTGCAAACGAACGAGTTACTATTCATCGGGTTCATCGGGCATAACTTTGCAATTTCGTAACCAATGTTCTAACCATGGCCAGCGTCTGTTGACGCCGGCTATGACGATGTGCCTGAAAACGAAGTATATTGGAAACCCCACCACCAACCCATTTGGAGGCCCATCCACACCAAGATCCACCCCCACCCATTCTCCACCAGGCCTTGGTCTTCCAGGATGTAGAGCAGGCCGAAGCGGCAGGCGGGGGCAATCTTGGAGGTCCATTTCCGGATTCCAGCTTGGTCGTCCGTCACCATGGGAGGGACCGAAGTTGAGCTGCTCGAGTGGCAGTGGCAGTTGCAGTTGCAGAGTCTGGCTTCGATCAACCAGAGACAAACCAAACATGCCTCCCAAAGGACTGCTGCCACAGAAGCCAAGAGCAGCTTGGAAAAGCCCCACCGCAGTTCGTCGAGGAAAGCTGGTGTGATCATCTCTATCGCCGGTTGGGGAAACCGACGAGTCCGAGTCCCTGGTCGGAAGCTGCTAAATAAGTTATTAGTGCAATTAAAATTGGAAGATATGATGCCAGGCATCGAACACCAGAAATTATGACATCAGAAAACAGTTGAATACTTCTAGTCGATCTATAGGTAGCAAACACCAGGTTCATATGTTTTGACAAGCTAACTGCAACAGGACTTTTGCTTGTTGATAGAACTGATGAATGTGTGAACCTGACAAACAAACCAGTAACCCACAGCAGATCCCTCTAACTACAGTAGAACTGAAGGTGTGAAACTAACACAGAAACCACAACCGCTCCTTCTAACTAGAGCCAGCAGCAGCAACAGCAACAGGACAAGTTGTGAAGAAAATACCTTCACGTTTGCAGGGTATTTTTTTTTTCAGATACAAAATGCCGGATGACATTATACACATATATATTTCAAGATTTGTTTCAGGAAAAAAAGTGCAATGTCTTCAATAAAATGTCAAGCAACGAGAGGTGCGCATTAGAGCTTAATATGTCAGAAAGATGAACTTGTATAAACTCCATTGCCCACTAAAAACACTAGCTTTGGGCCGTCAAGAAAGAAACGAGGGCTTGCAGCTTACTTGGTGATGAGGCGAGAGGGCTTAATGGCCGGCCAACGACAGAGGAGTGGTGCCGCCAAAGCTGGAGCTCTCCGGTGTGGCTGGGTTGCTGGGAGGGGAGTTGAGAGGAGAGAGTGGTAGAGAGCCTGCTGGTGAGTGGTGATAAATGGAGTGAGTACGGGAAAGAAAAAGAGAGTCCCATTGATGTCTGACGAATTTCTGTAGTAGCACGCTTCACACTTTCACACGCACACGATACGCCGTGAGTCCGTGACCGAGGTAACTAGTCAGTGTTCGCTCTGCAGCTGCCACCTGCGGCCTGCCAAGGCAAGAACAGGGGGAAGCCAGGATTCTGCGACCTGCCAGTGTTTGCATCGATCGTGACAGCGTGTTTAGATGCCAAAAAGCTGCAGTGAAATGCGTTGTAGCGAACTGAAAAGCTATGACGTTTCGTTTGTTTGTGGTAAATATTATCTTACTATTACGTAGCCCAGCTTAAAAGAATCGTTTACCTACATTTCGTACTCGGGCATTTGGTTTTTCTTTTAGTGTATTTAACGCTTCAATGTGATGAGGATGTGATGAGAGTACCGGAAATTTTGGAGAGAACACTTTGCATCAGGACCCTTAATTTATCAAAATCCATCAAACTCGGCTCTCAAATTCCTTCTCTCAGGACTTTTACGTAAGCAACCCTAAAGAGTGAAATAAAATTTCGTTCAAGCCCTCTTCTCCCCATCTCTTCCCACCGCCACCACGAGATCCGGCGCGACCAAGCTCACGCCCGGCGGAACGGCGTGGTCGAAGCTTCGCCGCCGCCGGATCCGCACGCGGCGAGCTCGTGGCGCCGGATCCACGCACGCCCGCCCGCGCTCAACCTCCACCACACGCTGCCCGTGTCGTTCATCATCCGCCGATGTCGTCCGCCGTCCAGCGCGACGGGAGGCGCTGGGCCTGCGCGACAAGGAGGTCGTTCGTCGCGCGCCGATGCATAGGGTTCGGTCGTCGTGCGCCGATGCATAGGTCGATCGTCGTCGGGGGGCTGGGCGATGAGGAGGTCGTTAGTCATCGCGCCGATGCTCCTCCTGTTTCGCCTCGCCGGAACTCACGTGGGTCGGCTGCTGTTTGCCAAATTTGGGTGGGCCGGGCGAACCCGCATCTTCACCGAATATTCTCCTCCCGGGTTCGCTCCGTCCCCTTTGCCTCCATCCAAACACTCCAAAAAATCGGTTGGACTTGTGCAGGTTGGACTTCTTCCCCTACCAAACACACGGTTAAAGAACATACCAAATATTAACTTTTTTACTAAAACAAAGGCTAACAAGCATGTGGATAGTACTTTTCCAGACGCTAATAAGCAAATACTTCTTCCATCTTAAATTTTTGAGGGATTAAAGTTTGTTCAGAATTATATTATCTTATATTTGGCTGGGAATAATCATGGATAATCCAAATCCTATTGTAAGTGGATGCCAGTTATGATCTGATATGGATATAAATTATCTAATTATTGAAAATGGTTTATGAAGTCTTAGAATAGGATTATCTAATTGTTTAAACCTAACAAATATTCTAAAAATTAAGAATGTGAAATAATTATTGTTGCTTGTTATCAACTATTAATGTTTGGTAGCCTTATTTCTTTACTCGCTCCCTTCTAAATTATGAGATATTTTGGCTTTTTTAGATACATAATTTTGGTTATACACTTAGATGTACATTATGTCTAACTCATAGCAAAAGTAATGTATCTAAAGAAGCCATGACATCTTATAGTTTAAAACATGGAGAATAGTTACTACTACTTTAGCACTTAAGTAAGTATGATGTGTTATTAAGGTGAGGGCTAATTGAATAAAATTCAACACTATATTCTGTTTATCATATTTAGCTAGCGAGAAGTCTAGAATTGAATAGTAATTTAGAGTAGTTAAAACAATTTGTTGAAGAGTTTATTGATATTAATGCTGAAGGATATTAAGACACTCTCGAATAATAAGGTCTGCACCGGATATTGTTCCACAAAATGTAGCTCCAATTTTTTTTTTTTTTGACAACAAAAATGTAGCTCCACTTTAATTCCATATCAAACACACAAAACTTCGGCTCTAAAACAATGATTCAATTCGAGGGGCTATTTGGTGTGGGGTTGTTTGTGGTGTTGTAAAAACACACGAGGGATAATTTCCAAACAATGCCAATAGAGAACAGACAAAAACAAATAAGCTTTGTACTAAAAGTAGCTTTATTTTAGCAACTGTACTAAACAAAATGTAGCTGTAGATCACCTCCTGACAAGCCGTGGCCGTGGCGATAGGTTGCTGGGTACAATTTCTTGGGCTGAATGAGCATATCGGCATGCTGGGCTCCAACCTACTACAAACCGTTCCCTGGCAAGCAGTATCCCGACGAGGACCGTCTCAACCTGGCTGGCCAGACGAATACCGAAGTGTGTCTGAGCCAAGGCATGATGATGCGCTTCGTTGACATCGACAAGTGTGGCCTCACAATCACAATTTTGAACCTTGAGATTGCAGGCAATGACTTCACGTGGGAGATGCAAAATGTGATCAATCTCAGTGACCTTTGGGTACAACAAGGCTATCAGGTTGAGCATTTGCCATGCCGTGCACCGGAGTTCCCTGCTGTGGCAGAGAATGACCCAAATGTCCTGTTCTGCATATTGAGGGAACACGAACTTGCTCAACCTGGGAAGGTCTGGATAATCATTATTGACATGAAGCATGCGGCATTCCGGTCATGTTTCCGATATGTTGATGAGCAAATTGTCTGCTGTAATGAGGATCTTGATATGGATAGTGAGAGCTTCTGCATTGCTTCCCCACTGACTTCTCCAAGTACCTGTCCAAGTAAGGAGGTGGCGATGCATCCTTCAAAAAAGAAGTAAGCTAGATATTGTAGTTGTCTTTGTCAGCCTTGAACAACAGCTCCTGTGAAGTTACACTAGTAACCAAATCTTTTTAGGTGACGGGCGAACTCGATTTTGGGTGGCGCGCATGAGCGCCCGTCGCCCCCAAGAGGTCACGGTAAATGGAGGAACATCCGTGGCGGATATTCTGTGCCAGTCGCAGTTAATCAAAAAAAAAAAAAAAAAAAAAAAAAAGCCTAGACGGGCCCCGATCTGGGCCTAGCTCTGGGCCCCGATGCGCCACCGCCTGGTTCCGCCACGCCGCCGCCCGGAGGACCCGCTGCGGTCCCGGATCCGTCGCGCCGCCGCCTGGGATCCACCTCGCCGCCGCCCCGCCGCCTTGATCCGCCTCGCCCGCCGCCCAGATCCACCGCGCCACCACAGGATCCAGGAGCGCCGCCGTCGGTGGATCCTGGAGCGCCGCCGTCGGGGATCCTGGAGCGCGCGCTGCCGTCGTGGAGGGAGGAGGGCCGCCGTGCCGTCGGGGAAGGAAGAGAGGGGTGCCGAGAGGGAGGGGACGCCGTCGGGGAGTGAGTAGAGGAGTGGTGGGAAGACCCAGTTGTGGGAGTAGTGCAGGCGGCCGAGAGGGAGTGAAGGATGAGAATGAGTGACTATGGAGGAGAAAACCTAGACTCCAGCGTATATATGGCCCGATAAGAAGGTCGGTCTGGGCTCAGTTGCGGGCCTCGAGGTTTTTTGCGTGGCGTGCCTTTCTAAAGTGCTCGCCTCGGAAAATGGCCGATTTTACGTGGCGCTTTTTTTTTAAACGCCCGTCGCGGTGAATCGATTTTTTACGTATGGCGGCAAAATTGTCCGTCACGCAAAAAAAAAACGCCCGCCATTTGTAATCGAGCCATTAACCGTGGCGGGCAAATTCAACGCCCGGCCACGGAAAAGATTTTTTTGAGTCACGCCAAAATCATTTCGTTACTAGTGTTATATTGTGATTGATTTGAGATAACAGTAACATAGTTTGGAGTTTTATAGAGAGTCGTTTGTTGTCTAGAAAATTAATTTCATTGCTTGCATTTTGAAGATGCACTTTAGCACTGGTAGTCTGACATTTAATCTGGTACTATTAGATCGATGATGCTCGATTCGATCCTGTCAAAACCAGGTGGTTAGCCCAATGATTATTAGTTTTTTAAATATGATGTGATCAGGACTAAGTTGGTTGCTTAGTTTTACTCGGGGAAAATATCTCGATGTCATGTTTTACTCTTACTCCATTGTTTATAGACTGGAACAATAATTCTTAGATACTTGAGAACCCCTCTGCTCTGGGTTCGTGGTTGTGGTATGTCTCTTCGAGAGCAGAGCACAAATTACCCCCTATGGTTGTCCTTTAGTACTATCTCAAGTTCATTTTTGTATGAAAGTTACCTCTATTGTTATCCTTCAATCCTGTTCTGAAGTTCATTTTGTATGAACTGTGTTTTTACCATTACCTTGTAATGGAAAAAGGAAGGAACGTGTCCAATCAAAGTACAAGTTTTTTTTTCTTTGAAACTCCAATTAAAGAGTGTGTTTAGATCCCCGAAAATTGACATTGTACTCAAACTGAAAAACATTGTAGCACTTTTTCGTTTGTTTGTGGTAAATATTATCTTACCATGGCGTAACTAGCCTTTAAAAGAATTGTCTCGCAATGTACATCTAAAACTGTGCAATTAATTATTTTGTTTACCTACATTTCATACTTTTCGGGACATACGTTTTTTGGTGCATTTAATACTTCGATGTGATGAAAATGTAGGACCGGCCATGTTCAGTTGCTGAAAAGCAAACCCGAAAAGTGGTACAGTACCTATCACATCAAATCTCTTGACGCATGCATGGAGCATTAAATGTAGGTAAATAAAAAAAACAAATTGCATAGTTTGACCGAAAAAGTGTGAGACGAATCTTTTAAACCTAGTCGATTCACGATAGGACAATAATTATCAAATACAAACAAAAAGTGCAACAAGTAGCCAAACCCAAAAATATTTCACCAACTAAACACACCCGAAATTTTGAAGAAAAGTTGGGAACTAAACACACACCCAAATTACAAGTTAGAGCAACGTGTCCTTGCTTGGTACGGGAGTATAGCTAACTCTAAAACCAATTGAAACACATAACCCAATAATTGGATAAATATCAAAAGCCTTTCGTGCCCACACGGGTTAGAGCAATGTGGAATGATATACATATATGTGGAGTCTAATTCTAAGATGATTCAAAGGCATGACAATTGCTAAATAAATCTCCAAGCCGAGTTGTAGATCCCTCTGCAATGAATACGCATGTTTGCAAGTGTAAAAAAAATTCAGAACCATCATTCCACGTATCCAAAGAATGTACCCCATCTAATGAAGACCTGGCTAACCAATATGGGGGGAAAAAATCACCTGACCATCTAGTGCATTTATTTCATTGCTATTGGCATACAAAAGGCTTTAGCAGCGAGAAGGTCGACGGCAACATGATCAAAGCCCGCCGGAGAGAACAAGAAGCCTAATTACATGGAATTAATTGAAGGAATGCACAAACAGTCATCAGCAGCACTATAATTTCTCGAGCCATATCACCTTGTTGCCTCGCGTGCCGTTTGCCAATCGACGCAGTTGCCGGCTGTCGCCGTGCTGCTGAGAGCTGCTGCGGTTGCGTCACAGAGATCGACATGTGGCTGCACGGCATCCAGAATTATTATGGCGGCATCATGGAGAGCTGTGGCTCCACTTGCGATGATTGCGGCTCCATCTCCGTCGCGGACAATAATCGTGGCTCCGTCGCGGTGAGCTCGTTCGCCGCCGGTGGCAGTGGCACGCCGCCGTGTGGGCCTTGCGTTTGCACGTCGTCGTCCTGCTTCTTCATCGTCAGAGTATTATTAGGTGGCAGCAGCTGGGACTTGGAGCCGCCGCGCGTCATCTGCCGGTACGACTCGAGGCGTCGCCGCAGCACCTCAAGCTCGACGGCGGTGTCCATGAGCCGGTTCTCCAGGTCCTGGATCGCTCCGCAGCAGCCGCGCACGGGGTCCGCCGCGCGCAGGTTGGACTCGTACACGACGGTCTCCACGCACACGTCCCGTCTCGGCGGCGGAACCGCCCGGAGCATGCGCTGCAGGTTCTTGACGCCGAACATCCGGAGCGCGTTCCGGAACCTGTCGGGCTCGTCGTCGTCGGTCACGAAGTAGGGTTTCAGGAGGCAGTCCGCCTCGCACCTGCGGCGCTGGTGCCTGCACGCGGCGCATGACGGCGGAGGTGGCGAAGGCGCCGACGACGTGCCTCTGCTGTCAGATTCGTGTGGGGGCGAGGAAGCGGGCGCGCTGCTGCTGGTAGGGTCCAGCGCCGGGGCGAGGACGGACCCGAGTAATACGACGGTGAGGCGGATGCTGACGAAGTCGCGCCGCCAGATGACCAAGACCACGACGGCGCACCTTGCGCCGCCGGTGGTGTTGGCATGCTGCTCCAGTGGAAGAGTAATCGCAGCCAGAGCCAGCCCACGCAGGACGCTGCCGAAGCGCCCAAGTCCCCAAGCCACCACGCCCACTCGCCGCCGGCCACTGCCGCCGCGGCTGCGTGCCCGCGCCCAACGAGCCCTCAGCGGCACCGATAGATCGGACAGCAGTCGGTCGCCGCCAAACTTCTACGCATTCGTAACTGGGTCGAATTTTATATTATTTATTTATCGGCTCAAGTGTCCATCCGTTGCAGTATTAAAAAGATTTTCTAAAAGTCTTATACACCTATATAACAGTTTATCTTTGTTTCCCAAAAATATTAAAAAATAAAATAAAAGCAATAATTATGGACTTTTGCTCTTATTAATCCTTTCCAACAAATTAAAAAACTAATAAAAAACTCATCCACGCGTAAAACAGCCTCCGAACATTTGTTCAGGCCTCGTTTGGCTGCAGGTGGTTTGGGGTGTATCAGCCCACAAACCCGGCCCTCCCGTGGATCACGGCCCACGTCGGGTTGAGCATCCACGCAGGCCCAAATTCGCATTTGGCTGCGAGTGTGTGGAAGCGGATCGCGGCATGATCCACGCCGACCCACTTGTAACAAAAATATCTCCATCGACGCCGTGGAACGGGCGAGCCAGAGCTGAGTCGCGCGTCCTCGCATTGAGGTGGAGGGTTCCTCCTCGCGCCGCCACCTCGCGCCGCCGCCTCTCACCATCACGCCTCGCCGTCCACCCTCTTCTCGTCGTGTAGCTCCTTGTCGTCGCCGTCGGGACCTCGCGCCGGGCCGTCGAGACCTCACATCACGACGTCCGGAGTCACGACCTCCGCCGGAGCCGTCCGTCACCTCCTTGCCGTCGTCATACCGGCACCTTCTCAATCGATCCAGGTTGAAGTTCCTCCTCCATCTCCTCCTCGACGTCATCTCGTTTCCCTTCCTTTTCTTCTCATCCATTTTTTTTTGCTGCTAGGGTTTCACTCCGGTGGCTGCTGCTGCTGCCACGCCGGTGTTCTTCCAGGTGCATCTCTCCTCCACCTTCCACACCTCCTCCTGATCTTCTTGGAACTCATGTTTTTGTAACTCATGTTTTTGTGCTAGATCTACTAGGATATCCAATATTTGTGGGTGTTGTACAAGAAAGAGAAGCTGCTGCTCCCCATCCTTTGAGATTCTCCCATCCTTTGCACCAAGAAAGCTGAATTGTGCCCTCCTCTGCCGCCCGACCAGGTTCAACACCAAACCTCATGTTTTGCTAAAGCTGTTCTGATATGCTAATGCAGTTTATTTGTTCTGATATGCTTTGCTGCCATGAATCATTACTTCTCTGTTTATCTCCAGCCATTGATTGCAGTTAAATACAGTAGTAGTTTATTTGTTCATGCACCCATTGATTCCATTCATATGCTTGAATTTGTTGCAGTTTATTACAGAATTTGTTGCAAGTTTAAATGTTTAACTACTGCAACTTATAAACTGAGGCCAATGCATGCTGCCAATGCATGCTGGTATATGCTGCAACTTATAAACTTTCTTTAATTTATTTCATAATGTGCTGGTATATGTTTATCTCAAACTTGTATTTTCTGTCTTTTGTTCATGACTGTTACAGTTTCAGAAAAAAAAAAACTACTGATCTGCCCAGCCAAGTGTGGAAGCAAGGTACTCCTCAGAAACTTTTCTTGGTTTGTGCAGTTCAGCTTAGTATTATACTGGTTTGGTTCCTCCTTGTGGATGTTAAATTGTGATGCTATTTTGCCCATTAAAATACTGTCAAACTGAATTTATTAAATAACTAGAACTGGAGTTTTTACTGGATTGTATGTTTGCTGTAGCTTGCTAATCTGTACACTAGTTTGTGTGCTTGTGTGATAATAGGAGCAGTAGTATAGTGGCAGCCTGTTTATTGATTTTCTTCATAACTGTTCACTGCCAGGCATGTGTTTTGCTTCAGCTTTGTGAGATTTTACCTGAATACAGGCAGCAACCTTTCCTTTCTTTTTTTATCAAGTAGTTCCAGATCTTTTGTGCTGCATACTTAGGGTTGTTGGCTTACTGATTTCTGATCAAGGCTATTTGAAGCGTCATTCTTGATTAGTTATTTGACGATCAGTTTCAGATGGCCTATTACTATGACTCTGTTAGGTTGTTATCTCAGTTGTGTCCATTGGCATATTAATTTCAGTTTCAGCTGAGCTTAGAAATAGTACAAAAAGGTTCGCTATACTCTTATATTCGTTCATTGAATATATAGCTCTATTCTCTGGTTTCTCTGTTTTGCTACAAGTCAGTTTGACAGTGTACTTTTGTTTCAGGTGATCCAGGGAAAATAGTGTCAATGGAAGTAGGGACATATGCTAGTGTCAGAGTGTTGCTATCAAGAATCAAAGTGATTAATTAATATTGAATAGTGGGTGAAAATATGCTGGTGGAGCTGTCTCCAAAGTTATCAGTTAAATAGTTAGCTGTCTTTTGACTTAGCTATCAAAGTTATCTTACTGTCAAATACTTGGATATTTGTCTGGAGTGTTGAATCTATGAGTTAGTTCACCTATAAATATTTCATAGATATGTACTAAGTTCAGCCATGTGCATGCATGTTACTTTCTCTATTTTCTATGTGAAATTCTATTCTCATGCTTTTTATGTAATTTTTAAAGCATCACTTTTGAAATTAAGTATATTTTGTTTTTATTTTTAAAATTTATTTTGAGTTTATTTTAGCTTGTCACCATGCATTCTACGATGACTAGCTGAGTGGAGTGCATGCGAATGGCTAGCTGAGTGCATGGTGACTGACAGACAAATGCATTGCACCGCACATGTCAGCAGCGGAGCAACCCATGTCCTTCCTTTTGTCAAAAAAAAAAAACCCATGTACTTCCAAACGATGACAGTAGCAGCGGGGCAACTCATGCGTGGAGGGGAAGGGATCGGGTGGTGCACGGGGTTGTACCCAATCCACGCTTGGGTGTCATTACAGGTGTAATCCACACACTTGCAGCCAAACGAAGCCTCAAGGAGAAGACATTCTCATGCAGATGGAAAAATTCCCTGAAGTTTTGCCTCATCCATATATATATAGCGATTATTTTTCTATTTTATCATGTTTTTACTTTCCACGTGTTCCACGTACCCTATTCAAAGATTACACTACTCAAGTCGCATAGCACGCCACCAACATGTGGTCTAGAAACACGAGTGAAGTTACGTTTTAGAAAAAAAAGAAAAGAAAAAAAAATCCTCGTGGCCGCACTTAAATTATACTCCCTCCATAGTTGAAAAAAATGTTTTGAAAAAGGTTGGACAAACATTTGAAACATAAATCATGAATAACTTTTAAGTTGTTGAGTTTAGAAATGTGAAAATCATATCAATAAATTTGTCTTGAAAAATACTTTCATAAAAGTATACATATATAATTTTTTAATAAATATTTTTATAGAAAGGAGAAGTCAAAGTTGCTTTGGAGACCGTATATCGCTGTCCTAAACGTGTTTCTTTTCAATTATGGAGGGAGTATATCCGAAGTCGTGCCGGACGATGGGCGCTGTGGAAGAGGACGGCGACATTTGCCGAGGACGCCCACAACGACGACGGAGGCGCCACGGTCGTTCGACCGGTGCCAACCTTACGGCCCAGGAGCGAGGGGACGGAGCCGGGGGAAAAATTTTAGGTCGGGCTGGATGATGCTCTCTTTGTCTGTAATTTTGTTGGCCTAGTCAAGAAAAATAGCCCATCTTCTCTTCCTTAAAGATCTCAACTCTCCAATCTGGTAGATCTACGACGAAATTCAAGGGAGGGCTACGCGCCGGGGGGGGGGCCTCGAGCCCGCCCCTCCCGAAAGTGCTAGCTCCATCCCCGGCCCTGCAGGGCATCACCGATGAAGGCCAGGTCAGCCGTGGTGAGCCGATCGGGCGCGCTTTCCCTCGTCGAAGCTTGACCCTCTCACGCCGATAATGCACATGGACGCGGTTGTTTACGGCATAGTGGAGGACCCGTTGTCGATGGAGCTCGCCGCCGCTCAATGGTGCTCGGGCCGCCCAGAGGCCTCCTCGGTCTCCCGGCCCGAAGGATGAGGTCCCGGTGGTGGTTACGACAAGCTTGCACGCAGTACTTCAGCGATCTTTGCGAGCACCCCTCGTTGTCACCTCGATCCACGGGCCACACCGAGGCGGTTGTGTTCGACGAGCCCGCGGCGTCATCATGCCCACGGAGGGCGAGGTGGTCACTTCCGCCCCAACAACGGACTTGCTCGAGATTGGCGAGCGGGGACGCATCGCGCGGGGCTCGCGAGGCACGTTCGGTCACCTTACCCAGCCGCCCGCACAGGAGCTCGCTCGACGAGCGATGAATCCACCTCCGCTATCGCCGGTGCGGGAGGAGCTGCGGTGCGGTCTACCGTCGATGATGTGACACCCTCGCCCGCGAAGATGCTCGTCGTCCGCTTAGTTGACCGAGGAGATATCGGTCAGCGACCGCCACCTTTGATCGTCGGCCCCAAAAGTAGCGGTGCCGACCAAGCGGCATCCTCTATCAAAACGAGTACTCGGATTGCCTCCCGGCCCGCTTTGTTGTACATTCCGACCTCTAGGCGTCGCGGTATCGCTCAACATGAGGTTGGGCATCGCACCGCCCGGCGTCAATAGTGTGTCCAACCTCAAAGGGGCACGTGACGCTATCATCGATGGGAGCTTAACGTCGGCCGGATTGAAGCCGTGGATGCGTACTTCATGGCGACCAATCGCTTGTCCATTCGAAAGCTCTCCTAGGGCGTCGCGTGGGCTCGCTTACATCGAGAAAGCAGGAGGGACGCCGCTTTGTAGGTTATAGCGCCGTTCCTTGCATGGTCGTAGTCCTTTATGTAATATCTAACCTTTGTTGTTCGCGGTCCGGCCTTTGACTGTGAGTCCTATGTTGGTGCTTATTTTTAGCGCGTTGTTTATGCGTTTACTTTCTTCTTCTTGATGCAATGATAAGCAAAATTTTTACGTATTCAAAAAAAAAAAAATATATGAGCTTTGTAAAGAATCTAAAACCATACGTGACGCATTTGAAGGGAATGACACAAGAAAATGGCTAGAGACATCAGGACACACGACCGAACGAGGGGACAACATTTAAAATGATACACCATCCAACCCATAAGTATTTGCACATGTAAGATTGTGCATAGAAATTGTAGGGCACCTCCCGCGTGGAGGTCGAACCAAACTGACACACCAAAATGTAGTTCTCTTCTCTCCTCTCGCATGCGTAAGTTGCTTGCATGCACACTAGCCCAGCTTATTTTATTCTCTTGGTTCGAATCGTCTAGCTTTGAAAACTAACAACCATGGTTCGACACACCGGAGTGTCCTCGGTTCGCTTTACCCTACCCTCGCTCCTCGGTTCGCTTTACCCTACCCTCGGTTCGCTTTCTGCATACACTTTACATGTGCGCAGAGGCATGGGTTGACGAAAGAAACCCTGGGTCCAGGAAGGATAGAAGTCTCCAACGCTAGAGACGGCACGACTGGCTGAGTGGCTGGCACTAGTGAAGGTCTAATGTTGTACCCTGAGTATGTCACATACTGTTGTGATAGCCTACGTGTACGTTTAAACATGGAAAAAAAATTGAATCCTAAACATGCATTTCAACCTAGGTACCCTGCTACTTTCTCCGTTCTTAAGAACTTTTTGTTCATAAAGCATGTCACAACAAATAAGTGATATTTTGCACAAATGTTTTCGTTAAAATAAGTGGTCAAACTTGTAGTTGAAAAAGTCAAGCGAATTATAATTTGGAATGGAAGTATACTGGTTTGACAACTCAGGGTAACACGTATGTATTCTGGGCAATGCATAATCCGAGAAAAATCTGTCTCCTCTCAGTTCTCTTGCGTCTAGACACAAAACGTCAACTTGTATTTGAAAATAATATGAGTTCATTCAACTACTTATACCTCCGAAGACATTAATTAACATAAAGAAAAACAAGAAAAAAAGAACAATTTTACAGATATAGGAGTATATGTTGAGAACCCGATCCCCGTAGGCCCCTAACGACATTTGTGTATTTCGATCGATTTCATTTGAAGCAAATTAACCAAACCCATCCATGCGTGCCCCCATCCTATGAACAACCAACGACGACGTTATTAATTATTTCCTATTTTCCTCCCTTTCATGATGCTCATTAGCTCGTAGTCGTAGCTAAGCGACGCTGTATGTAGCAGTCTCTGATCCATCGTGGTGCCCTTTATAAAATTATTACGTGACGAGGATGAGCCCCTCGGTGATGAGCGAGTCGGCGAGGACCTGGTTAGCCGCCTCGGACGGGTGGACGGCGTCCCAAAACACATAGGCCGTGGCGTTGGGACACGTCCCGACCGACTTGGGGTTGCAGAGGAGCACGGTGGTCTCGACCGTCCCCGTCCCACAGCACCCTCGCCGGGCCTCCGTGAACCCCTGCGCCTGCGGGTCCGTAACCAGATCATAGAGCGGCGTGTAGATGTCGAACACGGCGATCTTGAGGTCCGTGTACCGCCGCGCGAGCGCGTCGACGGTGGCGTTCATCTTGCCGTTGAAGCTCTGGGCGTCGCGGTTGAGCCTCGACACGCAGGCGTTGCTGCCGTGGCCGAACAGCGTGATCGCCGCCGGCAGGCAACCCAGCGGCGGCAGCGACGTCACGCCGACGCGCCGCGCGCCCATGCCGTAGAGCTGCTGCACGGTGTTGCGGAAGATGCCGATGAGGCGGTCCGAGAACTGGTCGGCGGTCTGCGTCTTGTATAGGAACGGGTTGATGTAGTAGTTCTGGATGAAGTCGCTCGCTCCCGCGCTGATGATGTATAGCGCGCCGGTGATGATGGAGTGCGCCTGACCGGCGCCGCCGGCCACCGCCGATAGCTTCGATTGGTACTCCTTGAAGTACTCCAGCTGCTGAGACAGCGGGATCGCGTGCTGCAGGGCCGGCCACATTTTATCATTTATGCAAGATGTTGGAGGGTCAGTGGTGAGTGATGAGGATACTTACATACATGAGTGCCGTGTGGTCGTAGTAGCCGGACCCCGCGGACGCGAAGTTGGCGCCGATGAGGAGGTTCTGCCCTGACGCCTGTGGGCTGAGGTACGCAGCAGGGTAGGTAGTGAACCCCAACGTGTCAGCTGCAACAACGCAACCATGCACCACACACCAACTTGTGATCGATTTGCATTCATCAGAAAAGGGAATAATAAGCTTGAAGAACCCGTCGAACAGAGAGTACCAGTGATGTCGGTGGCCAACTTGCCGTTGCAGAACCTGCCGGTGGCGACGTGGTTGGCGAAGTCCCGTCCGTAGGGAGGGAAGTTGGCCTTGATGAGCGTGTGGAGGTAGTCGTTGTTGCCGACGTCCACCGTCGAGTCGCCGAACGTCATCACCGCCGGCACCAGCGGCTGCGCCTCGCCGCCGTGAGGAACGCCGGCCACGAACAAGAGCGCCACCACCAGCAACCACCTCCCCTGCACCTGTAGAGCCATCACCTGATTGCTGCTCTGAAACACACCGACCACACGCAACGCACGTCGTGCTGTGTCTGTGTTGCAAGTGTAATGAAACCGGCCGTGTCTTGTGTGAGCTTTATATAAGTGATGACCAAGCTGTGGTGACAGGCACCCCGAATGGCCGGCCTTAATCAGCAGGGCCCAGCTGTCTGTCACTCGGAGTCGGTGCACAATCTCCTTTCAGAACACCGAGGTGAGCAGGGCACGCACTGTACGTGGCCACGCCGTGTCGAAACGGGAGAACCGCCGAGCCCTGCCCTGCGCTGCAATGCATCCCCGCCATCGATTCGATTCGTTCTCCCATCTGCAATGGCGACTATTTATTAGGGTGATATGATGATAGAGAAACACGGCGGTGGTTGAGACGACGACGACGGCACGGCACGACGCTGGCTGCTCTGCTGCTGTGACGAACTGACGACGCAGGCACTGGCACGCGCCAGAAATGTTGAGGATGAGGAGCGGCAACAGCTACCAGGCAACCACTGGGTGAGTTATTGCACATGTTGTGGGCAACACGGGCATGGATTCTGCGGATGAGGCTGGAGCTCGTGCACGGGGTTCAGTCCAACCGGAAATGTCCGGCAGGAGCAGTGGAATGGAGCACCAGTGGTCCTGTTCCTGTGATGAAGAAGAAGAAGAAACAAGTGCAGAGGATCATTGGAGCTGTTAACTACTTGGAATAATGGAGAATAGATTATACTTGCAGATCCTCTCAAGTACTACAGGGTTGGGTTCCAGCTTGGAAGGCTTTATCACCATTGAATCTGAAAAAAATTTGCCCAATGATGTTGCTAGGCTGCCCCAGCAGACCTGTGAATGACTTCCTTCAATGCTTCGTGCTTGCCAGCGATCTCCATACAGTATCTATACCAGCTGACCAGACATAGTATCTCTTCAGTCTTCACCAACATCATACATTACTCTACTGAACAAGACACGGCCATGTGTTACAACTGTTATGGATAGGAATGGGATCAACTAATCCTAAAAAAATGCTGCGAGTTGGTGCATGGATGCACCAAGAGAATTCCTAGAAACAGCTAACAACATGTCACGTTTTCATCCAAGCTAAGATGAGCCTATACGGTTAGTACCTAACAAGGATCATGTGGATTTTGACATATTATACCCGTATTTTTGTAGATGCCATGGCTTTAAATGGCTGCCCTCCTGTCCACTACTCCGTATATGGTACTAGCTGGCACTATGCTCATCACATTACTTCTGAACTTCTCAGGGTGATAGTACTGTAATTAACATCAAAAAGGTACTACGGAGATATCAACGACTTGCATTGGTTCATCAGTTCATCGATCTGTATGAAATAAAAAACCATGGATGTACCAACAATAGGCTTCAAGATGTACTATAACCTATTATAGTAGAAGAAGAAAAAACTCAAAACTTTAGTGTGAAATTAGGCAAACTGGTATAAGACATGACAGGATAAATCCAGTGAGGACTGACGACAACAAGATCAGGTGAAATTTATACATAGAAACATTTCGTTTCACTTTTTGCAACCATGGCACTATGCTCATCCAAACAAATTTTTCCCAAAATAAGAACAGGATTAGGCATAAACACTCAAGCCAAAGCAAAGTTTTCGCTGCCTAATGTCGAACTTCTGAATTTAGTCAGCCGATGCCTCTATAAATATTTGACTTGAGTACACGTATTCATATGACGGTTAAATTTCTTGAAATTCCTTTTTGCAATGTTATGATGTTCCCTCCATTAATAAACATGGCATGGTAGAAATTAATATCTGCTTATATTAAATATGTTTATATGGAAACATTCAACACACCTTATAAGAATACAATGCCCACTAAATTCAACTAAATTATATACTGTATATCTGCATAACACTAGGTAGATCTGAATTTGACTTAAGACAGTGGTCAGATTGATTTAGATGTGAAAATGACAAGCAAGAAGTATATCAATAAATGCAAAGAGCTAAATTAATTTATCTTCGAGCTCAATTGTTTGAATAGATACTGAAAGGTACATCATATCTAAAAAGATAATCAATATCAGCATGCATCAGTTTCTGCTGTTTCATAGAAGAAAAACAGGGTCTCATCATACTAACTGAATTTTCTATGGTCTTTGAACTAAAGAAAGAATTTCACTTGCATCCCATCATGGTTTATCCAATATCCATCAGGATGTGTTTAAACCCCATCCATGCTGAGATGCAGGGGTGATGACATCATCAACGAAATAAGAATATAGTAAATTGAGTATCCTGTAAACAACAAGAGCGCATATATTCAGAGTTCAGAACTAAAACATGCAAAATGCTAAGGTAACAAGCAAGACAGGTGCATACAGAGAGGTAACAGAATCAATTGTTCAAATCATCCCACGTGGAACAACAAAATGAAAAGGGACATACATATACAAGACAATGTTTAATTAGCAGAAAAAAACAGTTGGGTGTCACATCGGCGTATTCATATTTATACAACAAGACAACCTTCTTAAATTCTTTTAAAACAGCGCAATACAGTTCAGTGCATTGAACAAAAAGAGAAGGGAAAATAGGAAAGACCATTCATCATAGACTAAGTTATGAAGCAGTTGAGCAGGTTTCATCATAATTGGCATTTATTCATAAGAAGAAGAGTTACATTCTTACAGGACCCATTAACTCTTAAATACAAAGGACAATGACATTTGTGCAAACAGCGATAGTGCAGCTACCATCATGAGGAAACATACAAGAATGGAGACATCCTTTTCCTTATAAAACAATGAGTCAACAAGAAGAACATTCAACTGCCACAATCATTACTAAAATGCTTTGCATTGTACTTTGAGGTGCAAGATTACCTGAGCATATTAAGGTTCAGTAACTCGGAAAGCCTACATAATAAACTATATAAAATGCATAACATAAGCTTTACTTCCTCATCCGGTTACTTAAAACCACGCACTCATAACAGAAAAATTGTCACTACATATGGACACATTTGTCATAATGAAGATTAAACACAAAGGGCGAGCAAATCCTTCACACTGTCAATCAATAGGATCAACATCCAAAAGAACTCGTACGATCAGAAAATGGTCCAACATACGAGTGTGGGTTCAGGCCAATGGCCACGTTTCGCACATGCTCTACGGCAGGTTCAGGCCTTCAGCCGCTGGCCCTCTGCGACCTCCTCTCATGCTGCGCCCATGGCAAGAACGGCACCGCCATGAGGCCAGACACCTCCCAAGGCTTCCCACCACCTTCCTCCTGCGCACCATCGCCTCCGTTCGTCATCCCACCATTGGAATCGAACTCCGCACCATCAAGCGCAGACGCGCGTAGCATCACCTCCCCGTCTTCCCAAGCTCCTCTCGCCTTGGGGTCACCATTGCCCACCACAGCCGCCAACAGCTTGCCCGCGCCGTCCTCTCTCTCCACTTCACCCTCCGAATCCGGCGGCTTGGGATTGAACAAGGCGACGCCTCGCCCGCAGCCCGGCGGGTACCTCCTGACGGCCGAGACGCGGGGACGGTCACCGCCGCGGCGGCGGCGGCGGCGGCTTTCCATCCATTCCTCACGCCGCGATAGGGCGCCTCGGCCCCGAAGGAGGCGGTCGCTGGCACTGGGAGGGTTCGTCTTGCCTGTGGTGGGGCGGTAGTGGTGGCCGCGCGCACGGAGGGGTTCGGGAGTGTGGGTTTAGTTTTGGCGGCGGCGGCGGCGGCGGCGGTGGTGGTTGTTGGAAGTTGGTGGTACGGTGGAGGCCCCGCCGCCGCGGCGTTGTGGTGGCGGCCGCAGCCCGGTGGGAAGCGGCGGACGGCGGAGACCGAGGGCCGGCGGTTGCTGGCGAGCATCGTGACGGTGAGTGTGGAGGCGAAGATTGCAGGAGAAGGATTTCATTGGGGTCCGACAGTTGTCTTTTTCCTCCTATTTTTTTCCCCAAACATCAAATTCAAAAAGTACATCTTGAGAACTTTGTGACAAAAGGCGATATTTGTGCCCAATCTCATGCTATAAGTATTTTTTTTACGGCACATGATATAAGTATATTATAAGTTCCTATATTAATAAAATTATTGTTGTTTCCATTCAAAATTACAGTTCACTTTAGATTTATTCTGAGTTAGGACAACGTCTTTTTTTTAAAAAAAAAAAAACTATATTATACCATCTACAACTAGAAATTATACCAAACAAATAAGGCCTTTATATATGGTGTATAAATATGCTCATAAAACCTAGCATCTCCGGTTCTCCCCACAGATCTGAACTTTGGTAGCGCGATGATGACGATGGTAATGAACTACGAACAATGACTATATGCAGCAACTGTGCTACTAAAAGGCAGGCAATATGATACAAAAGGAAGAATATGACAGATGCAAGTTAGTACGCCAAGGGCTCAATAATATGCATCTTTTTTTTTTTTTTTGAGGAAACGATAAATGCCTTAGTACGGCTTTGCCAATCATTATAACTTGCTAGCATATTTCTGAAGGCTCCACTAAAATAACTTAGCCCTCTATTTACAACATTAGATAACACGAAAGTCAACAGTAAATTAGGAAAAAAAAAAAGGGAACAGTATGATATATTTTAAGTGGGGCACCCGCAATTCAATGCAGTACAAGGAGATTTCTAAGAGGATAAAACATATAGTGCTAAACTACTAGTGTACTGATCAACTGAATAATTAGCTCACTTTTTTTTTTTATTGGAAAACTGGATTAAAAAGAAGAGCCAGTATATTTTGTTCTCCTGGGCCAAACACGCTACGTGGATAAGACCAAAACCTGCTAGCATCTAGGCCTGCTCGATTCGAGGCCCAGACGAATTTCTAGGCCCAAAACAGGTCCGGACCGCGTTTACTTTTGTCTGCTCTACTCCAGTTCACCCCGCCGGCCTCTCCTCGCCTGCTCTCTCTCTATCGGCGATGGCTGGGCGACCGCCGCCGCTCTACTCCAGGTCTTCCGGGCTCACCGATGCCTATGGCAGGACCTATCCCAGCGAACCAGGTATGCCCACCCCTTCTCTTCCCTTCCTGAATGAATCCTGATGCGCGAAACCGAGCACCCAAACCCTAACTACCCTAAGCTATTTGCCCGTCTGTCTGTGTTCGGATCTGATCTAATCGCAAGTGCGTGTATACATGTATACGAATTGTTATGCCTACTAACTTTGATTTTATTTTTTTTTAAAAAAAACATCGGGTGTGGTGTGTATTTGTATACCCATGCCCTTCCCTTTACTCGGCCCGCACTGAAACTTGGTAGAACAAATTCAATTCATGTGTAGTTATTACTGACCATGGTCTGTGATGTACAATCGCAAGAGTACTGTGTAAGACCGATTTTTCCTGATGACTGTTTTTGCATGATGGAAGTATTACTCCCAGCATCTACATTAATATGTTAGCTGTTGGATATTTTGTTTCTTGAGTTTTTTGACATGATGACTGAGTGAGTGACATTGGATATCTGATTGCTATACCAAGCTACTAATAAGTAACGTTTTTGAGTGTTACGTTTTGAGTAAATTATTAATTTAGTTATTTGTAAGACTACTTTTCAGGCCGAGTTATACACTTATACACTATGGAGATGATTATAGTACTCTGATACAATTCCATGCAATGAGACATCCTTCATGCTTTTTTTTTTTTTTTCTTTTTTTTTTTTTGTCTTGAGTTTTGCAATGATGTTTGTTCTTGGATTAGAACTGATTGATTTTTTTTGGGTTTCACTGGCTAACTTCTTAACTTCATTTGATTGGCAGATCCCCGAGCTGTTTATCCTAATTATCATGCACCCGAGGGCTCTATAGCAGCTTATTATGCTACTAGACCTTCTGTTCTACCGGGTGGACCAGATGGTCTTAGAAACGATGTAATACAACTCAACTTTTGGAGGATTCAGAGGCCTTTGTTTGACAAATAACTTAGTTTTGATCTACAGGTAATGTTGGCACATAGACCGTATGGTTATGATGCTCCAGGAGTGACCACTCCTGCTTTGGCTGGCCTAACTGGACCACCTGTTGGGGCTGTGGCACAAGGGTCTAGTGGTTTGGATGACCCGTCTTTGGCTGGACTGAATGGACTAGCTCCACAAAGGGCACTGGGACCTAGTCTTGCGAAAAGAAGAACTGGATGTAGTAGGGAGACGTTCTTATGTAGGCACAAGTGCTAGTATTCCAGATGTTGAGCACCACAGCTCACTTGCAATTGCAAACTGTGATGGGCCCTCGGAAAATGAATCCAACATTCTTTTTGTTGATTGTCTTCCTACTGATTGCACAAGGAGAGAAGTAGCTCGTATCCTTCCCGCTTAGTATTATTCTGCATCATATTTCTTCATCTTTATAAGTTTCATTTTGAAAGCCTTGACTTTTGCTGGAAGATTTGTTCCGTCATTATGATGGCTTCAAGGACATCAGAGTAGTGCACAAGGAGCCCAGACGTGTAAGTGCTTGCCTTTTCAATGCATCATCTCTTCTCACTTGTAAAAACGGTTTTAATTCTTCTTTTGCTAGAATGCTACATGCGCATTCTCTTGTGAATCTGAGCATTTGCACTTGATTTCTTGGCTTACGTTAAAGATATGGTTTATATAGTGCACTCATTTTCAAAAGAGCTGCGCTTATTAGGGTAAGAGGGGCGCACAAATTATGAAGATGAAAACAAGAAACTACGCAAGCCACAAGGGGTCCTCATATGGATCTGAGATGCTTAGCACCCATTTCTACCCACAGCCTGACAATTATCCTTGACTTGGCAAATGAGTTCTGTCACAACCTTTTTCCATTTTGTTGGAAGATTAGAGATCCTTGCATTGCTGTCGTTTCATATTGTGCTGATGGTTGTCCTTATTACTGCATGTCCACTTGACATAGATCCATTTTGCCATGTCCATCACATTTAGAGTGTTTCTACTTTCCAGTAGCTGGCCATACGTCCATGACATTGTGAGTCCACCAAATTGGGGTTATTTCCTCTTGGTGTGGTTGTTTTCTAGGAATGGTGCCTGCGTCTAGACTGCTACTGCATTCCAGACATCTAGGAGTGATGCAGTTGAGCACAGATGATAAGGTGTGGCCAAGGATTGTATGCATTATGGGGCAAAAAAAATTATTTTGGGGCCCTGCCCTGGCTAGTACCCATCAGCTGGCAATATCTTTCCTTGGACTACTAACCAAGCAAAGAACACGCATTTTGAGGTGGTGGTGGTGGTGGGGGGTGTGTGTGTGGGGGTGGGGGGGTGGGGGTGTGTCCAAGGCTTATATGATCTTCATGAAATCTGGGCTAAAAAAAATAGATGTACTAAAAAATTAAAGCGTCTTATAGTTTCGAATGGATGGAGTAGTAGGTATCTAGGGATATGGTCATATGAACAGAAATTATGTTAAAGTTACACTCACAGTAAATAATCCAATTACTCCCTTAGGTTTGACTAAAAAAAAAAAAACTCCCTTAGGTTGGGCTACATCTAGATAATCTCCTAAAATAGTCTATATCCCTTAATTAACAAGGTTTCTGTTTTCTAGTTTTCTCCTTATCATAGTCATTTACAAATTTTGTGAAGTGTTAGAGAATGTTAAAAATGCATCATAAGTTTTGCATGTCCACTTGACATAGATCCATTTTGCCATGTCCATCACATTTAGAGTGTTTCTACTTTCCAGTAGCTGGCCATACGTCCATGACATTGAGTCCACCAAATTGGGGTTATTTCCTCCTCGGTGTGGTTGTTTTCTAGGAAGGGTGCTTTGCGTCTAGACTGCTACTGCATTCCAGACATCTAGGAGTGATGCAGTTAAGCAGAGATGATAAGGTGTGGCCAAGGATTGTATGCGTTATGGGGCAAAAAATTTTATTTTGGGGCCCTGCCCTGGCTAGTACCCATCAGCTGGCAATATCTTTCCTTGGACTACTAACCAAGCAAAGAACATGCATTTTGAGGTGGTGGTGGTGGTTATGATCTTCATGAAATCTGCAGTGGTTTTGTTTATGACACTGAGATCGAATAAATATTCTTTCCCTACATGGAAACAAAACAATTTTTTAATGAACATATATGGAATATGAAAGTACTTGTGCAATATATTTATTGTATGTATGTAAAACCACTGTCAAGTGCACGCTACTCTAATGTATTTCTTTCTAGGCCATTTCTTCTAATCCTTAGGTGCAGACGTTAACATCTGCTGCTCGTTATGTAATCACAAAAGCACAGAGCCTTATTCCATACTTTGGTGACTTATTACTGTATTAGCGGTGGTGAACTTTCTGGTGCCAGCTTTTTAGTGTTATTTTGGATTAACTTAATGCATATTATTTTCATGCTGCTTCTTGCAGAGTGGTGACAAGGCTTATGTTCTGTGCTTTGTGGAGTTTGAGGATGCAAAAAGTGCACGCTTTGAACCTATGAAAAAGTTACAAGGTTCCAGTTCTATTTCCTTTGGGCTTTCTGGTTTGTTCATGTTTTCATTCTGCATATTCTTGTGGTAGAGTGGAGGCATATTCTTTATTTGCACAATATATAGTTTAAATATGACCTTTCAGGGGTAGGAAACATACATGCAGTCATCTTAATGTAAATCCTTTAATATCCTTGCTGTGCATGGGTAGATTCCTTTCCAGCAGTCTAGGGACAGTAAGCCTATCTCTTTTAGCATGTCAAGTATCAGATAAGTTTGCTGAGACCAACTTCCACCTGACTGATGGTTTTATTTTGCAGGATACCACTTTGATGAACGGAAGCCTGACAGCCCTCGTCTTATGATCCAATTCGCCAGGTTCCCGTTCACTTTGCCTGCCGCCCAAGATCATCATAGGAAACGGTAGCAGTAGATGGTCTATGATGAGCCTGTATGTAACTATTTTAGTGAGCAGTTAAATGAAGATGCCTACCGTCAGGAGTCTCGTGTGAACAAACCAACGCATGGAATGATAGGAAGGAATGTGCCTTCTTTTTCCATCAAGGACCTTCTGTTTCCATCTACCATCAAATATGCTGGCGATAATGGGCATGCAATTTATCTGGTGGTGAGCAATGTACATGACGGCAGGTAAATAAATGCCAAAAGCTTCAAGTATTCTATCTATGAGGATGACACCTTTGTCGTGGACGGTGATCTGATCCCAGTACCTCCACCAAGATCCAGACTCCAGAGCTGTCACTCTTTAGGCAAGTATTTATAAGCAAGTTGCTGTCCAAGTCTTTGGTATCCAGCCCGAAAGCCTTGGCCAGATGTCACGGTCACTCAGCTCCACATCCTTGAGAATCTGAAGGCGGCGTGCCGACGACGGAGAGGTCAACGGCGACCCCGGGTCGGCGACGAGGACCTGCTTGTCCGGCGCATCCCGCCGTCGCCATCACCGTGGACGGGAAACTCGCCGGAGTCTGAATCTGTGGTTCTGGGAGAGGTGGAAAATCTTGCCGCAATTTCCAGGCTACCGTATCCGTCGCCAAGTGCCAACGTGTTTGCCGTGGCCACCAGGCACCAGTCTCCGGTGGCTTGGTGACGTTTTGCTTGTGAGGTCAGTCCGGCCTGTCCCTGTTGCTGGTTGCTGATGGTAACCGAACCATGGTTACAGTTGCTGCTTGTCAGTGCCACCCATGTCTGAGTTTATCCATCCAATCCATCCATGGTTCAAGGGGCCATCCGATTTTGGCGTTTGCAGAGACGATAGGGGAGGGAGGGATGACACCATCATAGATACCACTTGCACAGTTTGATGATGTTCCACGGCACTAGAAAATGCACTGTTTGATGATGTTCCAGGGCACTAGAAAAGCATGTTGCCAATGATTAGTGTAGATACGGCGGTGGTGGCGGCGGCGCCGCTCTGGGCCGCCCAATCCGGGACTCTGGAGGTTGGAGATTGGAATGGTGCAGCCCTGTCATTGGCACGAAAGCTATCTTATCTGGTGCCGTCCATGCCAGGGCATACTGACGCTCGCTTCCAGGATCTAGAGAAGGTAGTAGAGGTACCATCAAGCCTTGAGTCTTGCAAAAGTAGACAAAATAGTCGTAATCTCAAAAAGTAGACAAAATAGTCAAAACCATCTTCTAAGGACACTCGCAATTCTCCTTACTCCTCTCCATGAAAAACATTAGCTACAATGTTTTTTTCTCGCAACATAATAACATTAGCAAGGTTATCAGCCGCACAAACCATTAGCCAAACCGTAGTTAAACTTTTTTTTTTAAGAAAGACCTACTAATGTTAGTCAGCATATTAGGGGCCCATTTAGTTTGTGCTATTCCTCAAACTAATTAATTAATTAATAGCGAGAGAGAGTCGAGAAGGAGCTCACAGCTCAGGGCCCACAATCAGAGGTCAATGTTCACCTAGTACGAATGTATGTACTCCCTCCATATGATGGGGTTCTGTAAAAGATTTCGATCAAACATTTATAATATAAATTATAAATATTTTTAAGTTATTGAGTTTGAAAATATAAAAAACATATCAACAGATTGTCTTGAAATTACTTTCATAAAATTATACCCATATAACTTTTCAATAAGTATTTTTATAGAAAAGTGAGGTTAAAATTGTGTTTTGAACTCGGTGCCTCTTATCCTAAAGCCCATCATCTGTGATATGGAGGGAGTACAATCAATCCTTGTCCTTCTCGTTGGCTCATCAATCTTCACCAAAAACCTTGTCTAGATTTCATTTCACTCCTTTTTGTGCTCAAGGTTGGTTTTCAATGGCATTGACTCGACAGCACACGTGCCGGATACCAATTATGCCGCGCTTTCAGATTTGAGAATAACGGAGAAGGAAAAGTAAGCACAAGTTCAGAAAAGCAGAGCCTCAAAAGGAGAAGGTGCCAACCACTTCAGTTCAGCTCCGCACAGCCAGCCCGTCGGTCCACTCCCCTCCTTTCCCCGCGCGGCGTCTGCTCCGTACTCCGGCGACGCATCCGGCGGCGCCGCCGGACAGAGTTCCGATGGCGACGCCACGGAAGCCAATCAAGCTCACGCTGCCGTCCCAAGAGTCCGCCATCGGCAAATTCTTGTAGGCTTTCTTTGCAGCTTCCTCCTCCTCCTCGCTTCCTTTCTTGGTTCTGCTGATTGATTAATTAATCTCGCCCGGCGTTCCTTTCGTTTGGGTTCCGGCAAAAGGACGCACAGCGGGACGTTCAAGGACGGGGATCTGCTCGTCAACAAGGATGGCCTGCGCATCGTCTCGCAGAGCGAGGGAGGCGAGGTAAGTCCCCTCCCGCACCCGCACCAAGGACTCAAAATCCCGTCTTGGTGTCATCCGTCTGCAATCGTAGGATCGTCGAGATAGCTGAAATTGGCTGGCTCTTGTATTCGTTTCTGTTGAGAGCGCCGGAGTATGAATGAATGATTGCTTTGGCAGCAGGTCAGGTAGAGATAGGCGTTCTGGATTCACATTTTAATAAGCTCTGTTTTGTTCCTGGAATTGGTACGCGTACGCCCTGTGTCCCGGAATCAGTGCGTTGCGGCTAAGTGATAATTCCGTCGCTTTTTTTTTTTTATCATATTTCTTCACGGTGATATAAAGCAGTTGGCAAGCATGGAGATATTTTAAGCAAAGTTCTGCACTACTAGCCTTTTCACTTCACGAAAGTTCCGTAATAGCATGTCTGCAGATGCTGTCGTTTCCGTCCCCTAAATTATCTAATCGAGATACTGATCTGGGGAAAACGATATGTAGCCTTGTGGCATCTTTAGGACTTCTTCAATTTGATGACTGGGCTGCCATCCATTGGTACTCTAATTAAGATACTAGGTTATGGAAAACGATAGACTGGGCTGCCATTCATTGGTACTCTAGTTTATTTATGGAAAACAATATGTAGCTTTGTGGCTCTTGACAACTTCTCCGATTTGATGAGTGAGACACAAATAAGGCACTAGCAATAAATATCTGTACGTGTTATGGCCTACTGGAATTATAGATGTATCTGTTAGCTGAATTTGTTCTGAATGAGACACAAATAGTGGGAAGAATGTTGTCTCATACCTTTGGTGGTGTTTTACTTTTTATGTACCTATAAAAAGTTTCTGATACTGTTCCTACATTTTTCCTGACTTGGTCAAAATGTTCTCCAGGCTCCTCCTATAGAGCCACTGGATAATCACCTGAGCTTAGATGATCTAGATGTTATAAAGGTGATCGGGAAAGGCAGCAGCGGAAATGTGCAATTGGTTCGCCACAAATTTACTGGCCAGTTTTTTGCTCTGAAGGTATTTCCGACACATTCATTCTATCATGCTGCTCATTTATGGTGCTTTACATCTAAGAGTTTTAGAATGACCTCTGTATTGTATCTACTTTGTGTACTCTTCCTAACTGTTGTAAAGGGTCTTCGCCTTCATCGGTCTGCCACTGTCCTTGCAGGTTATACAACTAAATATTGAGGATAGTATTCGCAAACAGATTGCCAAGGAGTTGAAAATAAACTTATCAACACAGTGCCAATATGTTGTTGTGTTCTATCAGTGCTTTTATGTCAATGGCACCATTTCTATTGTTTTGGAGTACATGGATGGTGGCTCTCTTGCCGATTTCCTAAAGACTGTTAAAACCATTCCAGAGGACCACCTTGCTGCAATTTGTAAGCAGGCCAGTGACATGTGGCAGAAGCTAGCCATATTCTCTTTGCTACTTATGAACCCTGCATTGAAACTATACCTTAGCATTAAAACTATACCTTTATTCTGCAGGTATTAAAAGGACTGATACACTTGCATCATGAGAGGCGCATTATACACCGAGATCTGAAACCATCAAATATATTGATAAATCATAGGGGTGAAGTAAAAATATCGGACTTTGGTGTAAGTGCCATTATTTCTAGTTCCTCTGGACAACGAGATACATTTATCGGCACATACAACTACATGGCGGTGAGTGCATATTTTTGGGTTCATAAATGCCTCTCCCAGTTTGCCATGAAATAGTTATCACTTTATTAGTTCTCATGAACTGAAGCAAAATTGACAGCCTGAAAGAATCAGTGGCAAGAAGCATGGCTACATGAGTGATATCTGGAGTTTGGGGCTAGTAATTCTGGAATGTGCAACAGGAATTTTTCCATTTCCTCGTCGTTGAAAGCTTTTTTACGAACTTCTTGAAGCTGTTGTTGAAGATCCACCACCATCTGCACCATCAGAACAGTTTTCTCGAATTCTGCTCGTTCATTTCTTCATGGTACTGATAATGCTCCATTTATAATCGTATTTAGAACATTCCTTCGCTAATGAAATTAAATGAGACCTGTTAGCAATTTGTTTTCCTAACATAAACCTATCTTAAAACACCATAATAGAGGGACCTGCATTTGACCTCATGGTTTTATTGCTCAAGTCAAATTTCATACTTTGTACATTACATGTGGGTGGGAATTCTTTTGGAAGGTAACAGCAAGAAAGTTTAGTTCATATGTTGTATGACTTGTTTCCATCTGTCCTTGATGTGTTTTTGGTTATTCTCCATCTGTGGATTTTTCATGTGATCTGTCTGGAGGATACTATGCCTGATCTATACATTTTCATTGTGATTTTCAGTATCCAGAAGGATGCTAATGATAGAAAATCAGCACAAGTCTTGTTAGTAAGTAAAAACCACCTTCCTACCATGTTGTTCCAAGGCATCATCTGCAAACTAGGCTGTCTATCTTACTCTTCCCTGCCTTCGATGCAGGATCATCCGTTCCTCAGCATGTACGATGACCTACATGTTGATCTTGCCGCCTACTTTACTACTGCCGGATCTCCACTCGCCACCTTCAAGTAATAACAATATCCTTACAGTTTCTCGGCATCCATTTATGCATAGAAGTGACACAATTGTATATTTTTACAGTTCAAGGCAACTCTGAAAGGGCACGATGGCAAATGGCAGGCAGTTTCTCATCTGCTGAAAGGACTGGGCTGGTAAACCCTTTGGCAGTTGATCTGTGTAGGGCTGTAGTAGCTTACTGACATGAATGTTACGAGTTTTCCCATCTTTTCCATCACTTTTTGGACCGGGCTTGGGGTGTGTAATGAGCTGTAATGATCTTGTGTGTGTCAAGCTTGTGATTGTCGCGTGGCATTGGCATCATAAGACACACATGATATATACATGTATAGCATTCTAGTTTCAATGAGCACTGAAGTTTTGCCTGTCTGAATATCAGCAGTACCTTTGGCTCTTGTTTGTTATAATATATTGGCTTCCTCATGTACTAAAAAGGCCACCTTAACTAAAACCCTATATTGGATCGACTATTTTCTCATTTCGAGCATGTGATAAATCCAGATGATCTTTCTACCGTGTTTTCTATAGTTACCTGTTTCTACATGTGAACCAGAGGATAAAACTGTGTACAGAAAAACTGATCTCGTCGCCAGATGAACTACCTGTGTCAGTGTCTGTATGTCTCCACCTGCGGGTTGTTTGTTGAGAAGCACTGCATCGAGGTTCGCCACTAGTAATATCTTCTCTTCCCAGCGGGTTACTGCAAGGCTTCACTAGTCAGCGAGCTGGATTAGAAAATGAACCATCAGACAATCTCTGTGATTTTTTTTCTTTAGAAAAATAGTCTATGTAACTATCTATTTGTGGATAACATTTTATGGGACAAATTTTATGACAACTTTTATCATGACTTTTTCAATATAACTTTTTTTTCGTGATTTTAGTGACAAATTATCATGACAACTCTTCTACACATTTGCATCCTAGTGTTTGTTCATAATTGTCATAATAATTTCTCAACATATTTTTTTCTAACTAAACTTTTATGTAATTAATTTATGAATAACATAACTTTTTTTGTTATTCAATTATACACAACTTATCTAGCATAATACTTTATATGGTTTATTCTAAATAAACTTCTCAACCCAAAATTACTATTCATATTATAGAACAAAAATGGACATTATTATAAAAAAAAAATAAAAAGGAAAGAGGAAAAATGCAAAAGGAGATAAAATGAGATGGACCTGTCAGATCAGATGGATACCACGGTTGTGGAATCGTTTGCTGCCGAGGCGAAGGACTGCTAATTTGGATTTTGGGTTACTTTGCTTGTCAATTTCTGACCAAGCTCGCCGTGTGGGCGCCGTCTTGCTGTCCCTCTCTGCTCTGCTGCGGTCACATGGTTGGTGATGGACCTGATGCTGCTGCTGCGCCCGGTCTGGGTCGCCGTCGTGGCGGCCGCGCTACATGCCGTTCACTTCGTTAGCGACGGTTTTATCGTGCAACGACCCATGCTTCGCCAGTACTCCTCCTCCGTCCCAAAATAAACGGCGTTTTTCGCTCGGTAAAACATATGCCGGCAATTATATATTAAAATAGGATTAATATTTATATTACATAATTAGTATCGTTGGAAAGATCTTTTCATCTAGTTTTTTAACAAATTTATTTGGAGATTTAAATCTTCTCCATATTTTCTACAAATCGAGTCAAACTTGTGGCGAAAACCCAAAACGTCGTTTATTTTGGGACGGAGGGAGTATGCCTTAATGCCTGCTCCCTCCGTCCCCTAAATAGATGTCATTCTCGCTTAAGAAGTCAACGTTTTCAAACTACCGATAATTATTATTAAAATATATAAATATTTATGCTAAGTAATTAGTATCATCGAGAAAGATATTTAAGTCTAGTTTTTAATAAATTTATTTAAAGATATAAATGTTGCACGTATTTTCTATAAATCTAGTTAAAGTTGAAAAAATTTGACCGAGCACGCACCCCATAGTGACATCTAAAAAGGGACGGAGGGAGTATATGTTTGTAGTCCGAGATTTTTTTTTTTAGGCCTAGGGCCTGTTTGGTTTCCATAGAACTAGGGACTAATTTTTAGTTCCATTTAGTCCTTAAATTACCAAACATGAGAACTAGAGACTAATTTTAGTCTTAATTAGTTCCTATTTTAATATTCTTAGAAGAGACTAGGGACTAATTTTTAGTCTCTAGTCCCTAGTCCCATGAACCAAACAGGGCCCTAGTTCGTGCATGGTTGAATAGGTTGGGCCCGGTCTAGGTCGCTGTCGTGGTGGACACGTTATTCATATTATACGTTTTTCGTTTCAGACATATGGTCTTTACTTCCAGGCTAGAATAGAAAAGAAAGGTCTACGATGGTCTCTTTTCATTTCGGTCCATATGTAACCGAACAGTCGATTCTAGCCCGACCTGACTTTGAACCAGGCCACATAAATCCGAGCGGATCAAGCCAGTTCCGAACCATTCCGGGCCGAAACGAACAAAGGCCTTAGGAGATTTCGTAGTTCGTAGTGTCACGGGCTTGCTCATGGTCACTGCTACGAGGGTATTATGTATTACCAAAAATAGAGAGCGCAAATTGGATGGTAGTCCAATGGTAGGACACTTCAGTGGGACGCTATCCACAAGGGTTTAAATCCTGGTGCTCTCAAATAGAGGGCATTATCCGTTAACATTCCTATTACAAATATGCTGCAATCTGGTCCACTTGTGAGACCTAACAGTAGGTAGAGGTAGGAGAATTTGGGGGATCGGAGAGGATGAGAGGAATTGGGAAAAGCTAGCCGTCGGAGGTCGTCTTGCCCTGAGTGATTAGAGGTTTGGGTTTAATACATTGAAGCTCTCTCTTCTCAGCCTTCTCTCCTTTAAGACTATCTCCAATAATACAACACAAACTCAAACTAAGTCCTCCACAGTGCCTTGCATCCCAAGAACAAGCTCCAACAAAGCACATAAACAGAGGGCGCATTTTGCATTTTGTGTACCTGCCAATCCATGAGGCAAATAGCTGGCGCCCATCATGGTGGGCCCCATAGTGGGGCGTTGCTCGCGACAGGACGCGGTTTGCTCTACTGGGCGACCCCGCGGCGAGGAGCCAACGTTTCTGGGTGGATCCCCGACGGACAAGGACGGCGTGTCTAGGCGGTCTCGTGGCAAGGAGCTGGCCATGCGTGGACGGCAATGCCAGCGGGCTCGCGACACACGCGAGCCCACCGGCCCGGCGAGGAGCTGGCCGTGCAGTGAGATAGGTTGTTAAGGCTGTCTACACTCATGTTACTCTATTTACTTCTTTTAAAAGGAATATTCCGTCCTAGTCATCGAAATTCCGTCCTCTATACCAAATGTTCCCTCACCCATCTATACTTTATATCATCCTTCCCAACTACCCATCACTAAGGCCCACACGTCAAACACACCTTTTACATCACCTCTCTCTCCCCACCCATCTTTTTGCTCTCTCCCACAGACGTTGTCCCCATCTCCCCTCTCTCCCTCCCCATGTGGTGGGCCCTGCGCGTGCATTTAGTGTTCCTGCCGTGCACGCGCTCTATTTCCGGTATGCGCGCTCGAACGCTGACATCTTGTGTGGTTCCAAAGTATCCCGCTGCAGGGATTTTCACGATAAATCGGTACTGGAGTATTCGTGTCGCGTACCCAGTGCGGATAGGGCACATTCTCTCTATCTTGCATCTTGAACATTGCGTGTTTATCCTTGTAGATGTAGAGCTTGGCATCCTTCACCATGGATGCATCCTTGTATGCCTCATCCAATCTCTTCTATACCTTTTGTGCCATATCTAGATCCTTATACTCTCAAACACCTTAGGGTCAATGAGTTGGAGCAACTCCCCCTCTCTTGGGGTTGAATCCTATTACCCCAATATTTTCAATGAATTCATATCCATTATACATATTTCATTTAAAATTGAGAGTAGTTTAATTCTTGATAAATTTGGATCCATTATATTTCAAAATGGAGGTATTTCCACATATTCCGGTCAAAGGCCGGTGGGGGTAGTTTAGGCCTTGTAACATTATTGGAAAGAAGAGATATATCCTCTAGAAGCTTGTTCATTGGTACCACATGGATTGGAACTATTTCACAACAGCATCTCTTGGAGTTTGGTATAATTTACTTGCTAGACTATAAATTTAGCAAGTCAATAAAAGAAATAGCAATATTAAATTCCAACCTTCATGCTAGAAGTGCACTAGTAAGAGCAACTCTAAGAGAGTTTGTAAAAATGGATTGCTAAACGTATGATTTAGCCAACCTCTAAAATAGAAAACTTTGAAAATTCCAACAATCTGTCTACTGTGGCAATGCTAGATGGCTAGCGGCACATGCAAGCTATATTTAACATGCGGGATTGTAGGAATAGCCACCTTGCTATTTTATAAAACAAGATAGCATAAGCATTTGGAGTTCACTTTTTGCTCTAAAATTCTAAATATAGCATACAAAATATGGATGACATGTCTCTCAATTTAGATAGACTAATATTGGCCACGGGTTTGCTATAGTGACCACATTAGGGGCCGGGCGTTACGAGCCGCCCCTACTATTACTAGGGCGATTCAATCACGAGCGCCCCCTAGGGGCGGCTCTATATTGAGGCGCCCCTACAAAGGGACTCAAATTTTGAAACGAGGCACTAAAAATTAAAAATTCGTAAACGACCTCGGATGGAAAAACTTCTTACATATGAAATGTAGATCTCGAAAAGTTATGAAACTTTGTAGTTGACAACTTTTTACTTTGAAATCATCTAGGCATGCAAAAGTCGTGTTCAAATGTCTCAAATTTAAAATTCGAATTTAAGAAGCGACCTCGGATGGAAAAACTTCCTACATATGAAATATAGATCTCGAAAAGTTATGAAATTTTGTAGCTGACCACTTTTTACTTTGAAATCATCTAGGCATGCAAAAGTTGTGTTGAAATGTCTCAAATTTGAAATTCAAATTTCGTAAGCGACCTCGGATAAAAAACTTCCTACATATGAAATGTAGATCTCGAAAAGTTATGAAACTTTGTAGTTGACCACTTTTTACTTTGAATCCATTTAGGGTCTCAAATAGTCAATTTACACTCAGATTTGTATAATATATGGGACGCGGAATGGAATATGGACACATATGAGTGTGTAGCGCAGTGGTAAGGAGGGGTCGCTGGCGCAAGCTAACGCAGGTCGCGGGTTCGAATCCCGCCGGCAGCGTAGCGCGCGATTTTACGCGAAAAAAATGCGCGACTTAGAGTTTATTGAGATCAAAGACCTCACCTTGACCGACCCTCAGAGCCACACTTCAGAGAGAAGGAACCTCACCTTGACCGACCCTCAGAGCAAAAACAAGGAGTAACAGCAAGAGAAGGAACCTCACCTTGACTGACCCTCAGAGCCACACTTTGATCCGCTTAGCCTGCAGCAAAGGACTAATGATTTTGAACACTTGCAAAATTGAAGCAACGAACCCCAGAAGATCTTAGAGTTTATTGAGATCAAAGATTACATATTCAGAGTTATATCCTAGAAAGCAGAAAGCATGCTTTCTGGACCAAAAAAAGGAAACAGAAGCAAAGAGAGACTATAATAGTGAAGTTTAGATAGGTAGATAGGAAGTCACAAACAATGGTTGTATGCTCCTCCTGTTCATATTGAGGTGGAGTCCATAATTTGTGAGGCTGATCTATGTTGTTTTCCCTATGCTATTAACTGGAAGGCTCTCTAGAGCTCCATTTTGAAGTAATATGAGAAAGGAGAGCTTCTTATTTCATCATTCAATATTACAATGCAGTTACCATGTAGTAATGCAAGTCAAAAGCAAAGAAACTGAAAGTATGGCAAAGAACATTGATACCTGGATATTCCTCTCCTCCACGAGCCAACAGTCACAGCAAGAATGGTTCACCTAAGACGTGGAATAATGAGTTACTGACCTGCATGTTCATTGTGTGGCCACCTCCACCACATGTCTCACTGTCGACTGCCTCCATGCACACTTGCACAGCTCCAGTGTCCTCCCTGGCTTCAATTGACACCATGTCCCCTCCATTGCTAATGTCCGCTTCAACTGTTAGCTCGACATTGTTGGCTTTAGTTTTGTTTTGCATGCACATTTGGTGGGCGACTGTGGCCAGTGCACAAGGCCGTAGTCATGTAGTGGCTCACAGCTGAGCTATTGCCATACTGAAACAGTGAAATCTCTGCTCAGGAGAAACAAGACAAATTTTAGTGTTCATTCTCAACTGGGATAAGATTATGCCAACAAGAAATAAAATCCAAAGGCCTGAAGTCATAGTACAAAAACTTCCATTAGATGGGGTGCTCCCCGGTTTAATAAAAATGTTTTGGGTTTTTTTTTTTTTTTTTTTTGAATTTTGAAAACGCGATTTCATACAGTTTCTTGTAAGGGGGCGGCTCATACAAAGAGGGGCGGTTGCATCACCAACCGCCCCTAATAAATCAACTGTAGGAACAGGGAGATTAGGGGCGGGTGGCAAAACCGCCCCTACGAGAGGCTTACCGGCCGCCCCTATAGAACCCGTATGTAGTAGTGCTATGCACTATAGGAACAAATAATAAATTTATATAGGCAATCTAGAAAATTATTGGAATAATGAACACAACAAACTGTGACAGGTTTTTGGCTATAAGGACAGGAGACGAAGAGTGATGAATAGGAGCCTCGAATATTTCTCGACGACCAAATTCGTGATATGTAGGCACTGTCCTAAAACCCAACACAGGACAATCTCTTCTTGCTCTTGCCATAATCACATAGCCACAATAATTGACCTTAGGAATAAGGCTATGGCAATTTTGCAATCGGGTTTAGGCCAGTAAATTCTCGGCGATGATGTGACTTTCAAACCTGACATGACCGGTTTGTTTACATATGTAGTTGAAAATATGTAGATATTCCCAAGTGATCTTGCCCAAAAGGTTAAAGAGTTTCATGAACATATGTAGTTGAAAATAAGCTTGTGAACACAGTGCCAATATGTTGTCATGTTCTATCAATGTTTCTATTTTAATGACGCCATTATTTCTATTATTTTAATAGCAGCACCGCACCCTTTTGGTCATGCTTTTTTTTTTTCACCTTGTAATGTATTGGCTCAGTTATCGGATTGGCCACCATCTAATTTGGTGTATGAGTCAAGTCGAAATTTTCTTGTATCTTATTGGCCGTCAAAATAGCATTGAAAATAAATACACCATATCCATGTTGTTTATATATCTAAGAGCAAGATTTCTTAACATTAATCATTGTTTCTCGTCACTGGCTTTGTTTATGTAGTATTGTTGGTTTGTTCAAAGATTTGCATGTATTTATTTTTGTGGTACTATCAATAAGAGGATTCCTTGGCATTAACTTATTATTACGAGACTGGTCCCTCTCGAATGCTATAAATTCAAGTGTGCAGTGTACGAACTACATACATAAGAACCAACATTCACAATCAATCGGTAGGTTAGCAGAGAAGAAGCATTTCTTTCAGACTTGGAAATATCAGCACCAACCAACATCATACAATGAGTATGAAAGTAGTCCTTCAACTCTTGGTTTTCGCATTAGTTTTTACAATGCATGTAACACATCTAGCTTGTGGTGAGGTTGATTGCTATGAGCAGAAAGAGAAAGTTAAGTCCAAATGCATGAAAACATTAAATATCAAGACTGATTATATCAAACCAAGCGAGGTATGTTGTAAAACTGTGCGAGCATCTGACATGACTTGCGTTTGTCATGCCCTTGAGCCTGAAGAGGTGCTTCAGAAAATAAGTGTTGTTAAACTGGTCCAACTATCACGAGAGTGTGACAACCCAGTGGCCGTTGGAACTAAATGTGGATGTAAGTACCAATTTTTTTTACTACTAATCTTTTATTTATTCAGATTTATAAAATTTTATCGTTTTATGTATTTGCGCATTTATTAAGTAATAACTATATTTTAGTAAAAAATAAATGCTTAATACAATAATACTATGATTTTTTCCCTCAGGGTACACTGTCCCACATCGACTATCGCTGGTAGCGCAACCATGAGTATATGTCAAGGCGAGCGGCATCAAAGGAAACATGATCGTGCTTGGCTCGTTTTTTTGTCATGTAATCAGGCAGCACAAAATGATAAGAATAATAAAATTATTATCATGAAGTATGATGGGATAAATTAAGTGAACGTCACTTGTTTCCTCTCTGATCCTCTATATCCCACGGTGACATAAACATTTAATTTAAAACTGTTGTGCTCTGTTTAGCCGCTGTGTGCAACACGTTTTTTTTTTGAGCAACCGTCGTGTGTGTGTGCGCGTGATTTTTTTTTTTTTTTGAGCAACTTGAGCCGTTTTTTTTTTTTTTTTTTTTTTTTTTTTTTTTGAGAAGAACTTGAGCAACCGTTGTGCCTTGTGTGCTGCACGTTTTTTTAGAAGCGTTTGTGTGCTACATAAACAGGTTTGGGCTGATTTGAGTCAGAATTAGTGGTGTGAGGCCCAAGTCGGTGCGGGCTCGTATATAAATGAGGGCCCAGTGTTGTGTGCGCTGCAGGACACAGTATAGGCTCCTAGTAATTTTTTTTTTTTTTGAGAAAAAAGTAGATGATAATGATCTCTTCATGGAGTGTAGCTTTACTAGCAATAGTAGTTAAAAACAAGGGTTAATCCAGTCATGGCTACGAAACCAAGATTACGAAGTATTTATTATTATCATTTTTAATACATTTTCATGATTTTTAAATATTCCTTGTACCTTCTAAATTTTAGAAAACAAAATGACTTTTTCTAGTGGAACTTATTCTTAAAATAGTTAACTGGGTAAATAAATTTTTACAAAAATCAGCATAGGAAAATCGATTTATACTAAAAATGAATTTTTAATACAAATCATTTACTTAGAATACATTTTTAAAATTGATTTGTACTATAAAAGTTTTTTAATGAAAACCATTTAGAATACATGAAACTCTATACTCACCAAGAAAAACATTCAAAGCGTTTTGTAGGTATAAAACCCATTCAATGCTTTTTTACGTTGCTTTTCTTAATAAATTTGTCGATCCCAAATGAACAACCCATATTGAGTCTTTAAAAAATATAAGTTTTTAAAAATAAATTGCTAAAACTGAGCACGATCCATTTAGCCCATGATGTATTCTAAAAATTTTAAAAAACATGTACCAAAAATCTTTCTTTTCCATCTAATTCTCAACATATGACCCATAATATCTACAACAAAATGTAATCCACCGAATGTCACTCTAGGATTTAATTAAAATCTGTCGAAACATGTCATTATTGTAGTTTGTACATGCATGTAATCCTGTGTTTTGCCAAACATACATATACACAACTTTGGAACTCTTGTTCACTTTCAATCAAATTGTAAATAAACGTTGCAGACATGTCCTCCTAGTGAGGGACGCAGCAACGAAAGCGGGGAGTTTACTTGGATACTCATCTAGAGGTGACACCTCGCTGAGCTTCTCCATGATCCTTATGAACTCGTCCATTGCATCAGCAGATGGCCCGAAATGTTGCGCTATGATTGGCTCCATTACATGTATTAATAAGGGATCGAGTAGATCGAGAAGTACATGCTAAAGTAGCGCAAAACAACTTCCAAATTTTGACACACTGGCAAGCTAGACGAGAAGAACTAAAACAGACTCACATTACATTATTTAAAACCATAATTTATGCAGTCGGTGCCTGGACTGGTGGGCAGATTGGATTACAAACAGGGCATGAGTCCCGACACTCACGCAAAGTGTCATAACATTTTGGTTTGGGATATGCGCTTGTGCAGCAATAGCACTTGTGCTTAATGTCACAAATAAATTCCTGACAAAATATGAGTATCACTTTGCCCTCGTTTAGCGCTGTGCTTGGGAGGCTATATCATGCCTGCCTGGTTGTGGTTCCAACATCCAGCTGCTGACGAGGACGACCTATTTAATTTGCTTGTGTCGATTAGCACATATATATACTAGCTAGGGTATAGTACTTTCCATGAGTATAGTATATATAAAAATTTAACCTAAGGACAAATATTGGTTGATAGCAAGACACTTACAGCCTGCGTGGAATGCAGCGAGGAAAAACATCAGCATCAGGACTCCGCACCTGTCCCTCGTATTCATATTGGATTTTGAACTGATCAGCCTTGCACAATCATTCGCTTGAGGCAGATGTTGACTGGCGTGTGTGTGTGTGTGTATGCACATAGAGACGTGACGAGTACCGCATGGAAAGACATCATCTTTCATTGTGTGTGTATTTTCACTATACTTGTTAACTTGAACCGAAGTAAATATTAATTGCATGCCTTTATTGCTCCTCATTATTGACATCTAGCTGCCAAGATAGTGTATTTTAGAGATTTTTATTTGTAGAAGAGAGAATACAAAAGCCATAAATATATGCCATTCTGCGTATACTATGGAAACCAGTTGGTGAAAGTGTAAACTATGAAAACTACAATCAATGCCACATGATTTGGATCCAACATCCATGAGACAGGTGAACTTTTTTTCATTTAAACCCTCCATGAGACAGGTGTTAAATATACGTCGTATCCGGTGGAAGGGTTTAAGTGAAAAAAACCGACACGTTGGATACAGGCCTTGATTGGAGTTTTCATAGTTTGCATCTAAACTAGTTTTCATAGCATACATTGCCTTACTACATTCCCTAATAATAATTAAACGCTACTATCAGCAGGATTACTTGTATTATTTAATTGTACATAACTATCTCTTGTATTCAAATAATCACTTATATATTACATGATGCACTCTATTATATTAGGGAGGGAAACCGGAGTAGATTTATCACCCCGCCCAATGCCCTTCTTCCAACAAGACACTTTCTATTTATCACCCTCACCCAATGTACAACAACGTCGTGAGAGACAGGAGGTGATGGGAGCGGGTCGCATTGGTGCTGGGCCTAATGGCTCGCCCAATGCAAGGGTGCATGCGTGCTCAAGCTGTGGGCTGGTGGTAGTGCTCCAGGGTGCGAGGAGGGGAAGGAGAGGCAGCCGTGGTTATGGGCCGGGGAGAACGGGTCATTCTCAATTCCCATTTATGAATTCCTTTTCTATTTTCCAGAAATAAACTAGGTCACATCCAAATGAAATTTGAATTGAACTTCAAGGGGAATTTGGAATATGATGAGTTGGAAAATTAGAGGGGGAGGTGGATACAGTCCCGACCCCGCGTCATCTCCCCAAGCGAGGCGACTAAGGGGAGATAACCCTGGCTGGCGCCAGCCCCCACCGCCACCCATTCGGCTGCTGCCGTCGCAAGTCTACACACGGCGGTGGTGGTGGCCCACGTTGAGCTATGAAAAAGAGGGGCCCGGCTGCACCTGACCCTCCTCCCCAGAGCTCGACATTCCTACATTAAGGTTGACCCTTTGTTGAGCTAGGAGCACCGAATCCGGGGTCTTTGAGCACGGATCCAGTCCCCACTAACTCGGATCTAGTGCGTGGATGACTCACGCCATCACCACGGGCTCCCTCTCTCATCACCGACGGTCGGGCCTGCCTAGTGCCTTCGGCGTGCCGATCTGGCCGGAGCTAGCCCTCGTGCATTGAGATCCCGGCTGCGAGCTGCTGGGGCCGCGTGGCCTCCCCACCACCAAGGCGCGGCGGTAGCTCCGGCCGGGGCCTAGCTTATCGGGTCCTCCCTAGGCCTGCCGCGGCCGGTGCTCTCCAGCTGGCGCCGGCGGCCGGCTATCGCCGTGACATCTTTGGGGCTTGCGGGCGTCGCATGCCCTCCGCGTTCGACTCTCCGCCGGGCTCAACGAGGGGCTGGTCAGCCGGACGGGCCTGTTCCGCGCATACTTTGGCGGGATCCGCTCCCCCCTACGGATCCGCGGTGGTGTGTGGTTAGCGAGCCATGACAGTTTTCGTCTCCGCCCCAGCGTCGTGTTGCTCGGTCTGCGTGGTGGTCATCTTCTTTCGTGCTGCTGCAGGCCCTCGGTGGTGCATGGCCGGAGGTCAAGTGAGCGACGGGTTGCTGCGGGCTGCCCCCGGTTTTTGAGGTGTCAAGCCATAATTCATTGGCCGGGAGCTTTGGTGAAAGCCTTGCACAACCATGTTTGTGTGGACCGGCGGCGACGCCGCCGGACCGTTTGCCTTCTTGTAGGTGTCGATGTTGTCTCCCCATGACGCCTTCTCGGAGCCGATGGCGGCGGCGGGCGACGTTGTGTCCCTCTTGAGGGGCACCACCTTGTGGAGGGTATATTCCAGCCCTTACCTCGCTCCGACTTCCTTTCGCTTCGTCCTGATGGCTCTTTGAGTTCTCATGTTCTCCTATCTCCCCTCCTACCCCTCTTCCTTTGTGTCTCCTTGTTCCTCGTTCCCCTTCTTTGTGTGTGTCTCCTTGTTCTCTTGGGTGAGTCTAGTCCTAGTTGTCGGGTGTTGCTGTTCTTAGACAAGCATCCTCCTCTAGCACCTCTGCTCCGTCGACGCTCTCCTTAATGGTGCCAGGAAATCTTATGCCGGGTGGTGTTTCCACCTCTGCCGCCATTCCCCTCCAAGGTTTCCTCCCTTGGACGGCGTAGAATGGTGGTATGTGGGCCCCAGATGTGCTATGTGCCTCACCTTCGTGCGAAGGGAGGTCGCCGTGTCTAGTGATCTTTGGTTTTGCGTGTCGTCACCTCTCTTAGTCCCCATTCCACTGGCCTAGTCCTCAGCCTGGAGGACAATAGTGGAGCGGTGTAGTTACATACGAGGATTGGTGCACGACACAATGACCAAAGTGAAATCGGCGAGTATGTTGTTCGGCGGTGGTGCAAATCGACAATCTGCTGATGCCTCTCGGCCTCGGCCTAGGTTTCTCCTCGAGTTTGTGTTTGCGTTGTTTTTGTTGGTAGTGGTGTTTTGTTGTTGTTCTAATCTCTGCCACCTCTTTTGTGTAATCTCTCTACATTCGAGGCATGTTGTTTGTAAATTTGTGTGTGTGTCTCCTCTCAACTCTTGTAAAACTCGCGTAATGGCAACCGGGTTTACCGGTTGGAATGAAATATTCGAGTGGGGCCTAAACCCCTCCAGTGACTTAAAAAAAAGAGAGGTGGGTTATTCAAGTATAGATAAATGCGAAGGAAAATTATTTAGTGACACAATAAATCGTAGAGCAAACAAATATACAAGCATTCAATAAAACATTAAATGCGTAGTGATCAAGTAAATTGTCGCTGGCATGGCATGTCATGTCGGCCATATGTTGTCTACTGAACTGCATTCCGCGACCAGTGCAATTCAAAGTGATAGCTGAGGCGAAGAAACGCACTGTTGCACTGTTGTCGGTTTCACCTGAATTTACTCAAGTCCTGATTCAGGTACTTCATAGGTCCAGCGATGCACACTGTGCACCTGCAAGGCTGCAACTAAGCGTTATATCGAGCCACATGTATTGTGATCAATTTCAAGTGAGGTTCTGTATCTCATATATCTAACGCAATGCATATGTTGCCTGTTCACCACCTGAAAACTCAATGATTTTGATTGATGAGCTGCATTGTATTGCTTTTTAATTTTACCTGAAACTATTCATTGTTAACTTTTGATCATCTCAGTGGACACCTAATCTATCGTCAAGTAGTTGCCTCAAAGTACAGTGTATCTTAACGGACATTGTATCTACCTGGTGAAGCCACCTCGTGAAAATTCACAAGTCTGTTATCAGTCACAATGATTACTTTTCGTGTGTTTTCATGCTTTATTGCCATTGCACTTTCATGGGTTTATATGATAGTAAGTATTCTGTTGAAATAGCTTAAGTTATACTTCATCCCAAATTTTAGTCGTTTGACTTTCTTGACACTAAGTTTTGACCACTCATCTTATTTAAAAATTTATGTAAAATATCACTTCTCTTATCGTGGCTTGTTTTATTAATAAAAGTTTTCAAGAATAACTTAAATTTAACTATGTTTATGTAAATTTTTTTAATAAGACGAGTGGTCAAATTTAGGGTAAAAAAAGTCAAACGACCTATAATTTGGGATGAAGCTAGAAAGTATTTACTAGCTGTTTTTGTTACATTCTTTTTATGATATATATGGCATGCATGCACATATACGGTCGTCTTTCAACTAAACTGTGTATGCAGATTGCAGAGCATTCAATCAATATTGGTAGATCGTTCATGCTATATTCAACTACACACCAAAACCCCACCACAGTGTGTGAGTCCGTGACCACATCGTGACACCAAGTCTATCTTTATTTAAAAGTTGCCATTGTCATGCCACTCATCACTGGCCAGACCACACGCACCTACCTATAGCTCCCATTCTTCACTCGTTGAGCCACCCATCAGTGATGGGCCATCACTGCCACAACGCCAGTACACCACCACTCCTCGTCCTCTCCACAGCGACCAGAAGGCGACCATGGCGATCTGCTGATCCCCGCGGGACTCGGATCGGAGCTCTTCCGCCTGGCCATCGTTGGCTACCTCGCCTTCAACCTCCACGGTCCACCTTAATCATGCAGAGCTGGGGCCGGGCAGGAGATATGATATAGCACCCCAACCACATGTCGCGATCGGGTTTCTGCGTCCTCCACAAAGGAAAACACGATGACACGGCTGCTCTCGCAATAATCACATGACTACGATGGCTGCTTCGATCGATCGGATGCCGCGACGAGGCTGCTGACAGCTGGCAACTGGCATGCAGCGCCCATGAGCGAGTAGAATGAGATCGGTAGAGAGACCAAGGTATATAAGGGGTCTGATCGAATTTCTCTGTACATGTTTTAGAGTCTCGTTACACTACGTACCTAACTTTTATTCTTCATCTTGTATCGTTTCTAGTTAGCTAGTCTCCACGTACGTGAGCCAACGATTCATACACGCTAGCTGTTGCATTGGGAACGCACTTGCCTTGCTTTGTCTTTGTTGCGTTGCACCAGCTTGTTTTGAATTTGAATGAAGAGCTGGACCGGCAACGGGCAGCTGGGCCTTTAATTTTCCTAGGTATTCCTGTGTGCTGTGTAGTTTTGCCTCCGTTTCCCAGAGGAAGAGGAGCTTCGCAATCACAATCACATGCAGCCCCAGGCCAGCTGGGCCTCCCTGCTGCATGCCGGCCTGGTTTCTGCATTCTGCGTCGTCCTCTAAAGGCAAAAGAAAACACGGCGACCACTCGAGGTCACGAGACGGATATATACGTACGCGCTGGACGATGACGCGTCTGCTCGCTCGCTATCAGCGATCACATGGCTATCGATTATGGCAGTCTGGCCGGTGTTGTATAAATCCATGCTAGTATATATGTGTGTATGCATGAGATCGACCGAATACATGTCCGGCCCTTGCTGCAGTTGTAAATTTTTGGTTTCTTTTTTGCATCAAGCGATTTTTTTGTATTGAAATGAAATACACTTTTAGAGACAAGTGTAGTATGTCTTAGCAAAGTGTATTTACAGAGGCTACCGGGGAGACCCCTTGTGTAATTCGGTGACTAATACACAGACCATATACCACCATGCATCTTAAGTTTCCCATTCACCCCCTCAGGGGTGAAGCTAGCTGTCAACTTTGGGTGGTGCACTGATAAGGAGACATATAAAATTTGGTAGAAATACATGGAGAAAATTTGTTTAGCTAGTGGAAAAAAAAATTTTATCGTGGTGATGGGCACCAGGTAAGCTCAACGTAGCTTTCGCCACTGCACCCCCTCTGGTCACCGTTTCGGTCCTTCACATTTCACTTCTCCTATCTAACTCAGTTTACGGTTTACTGTACTTGCATGCTCTGAGAGAGAAGGCACATGCACATGGCAGTTGGCACTAGACAAGACTATAGAGCCTGTTGTGGAAATCCTTGGACGCGAAGCGTGGCCACGCTAGCTGTGTTGCATTGGGAGCCCTTGCCCACGCTAGCTGTGTTGCATTGGGAGCCCTTGCCTTGCCTTTGTTGCGTTGCAACTATAGCTTGTTTTCAAGTAGCTAGCTAGCGTGTGGACCGTCCGTCAACGGGCGGGGATAGCACCGGCCTTTTCCTAACTATATTCCTAATCCTGTGTATAGTAGTTTCGGCTCCATTTCGCAGAGGACTCGAGGTCACAAGACGGAGACGCGCGGTGTGGACGATGACGCGTCTGCTCGCTCGCTATATATCAGCTACATGCATGGCGATAATGGCAGGCTTGTACGGTGTTGTATTAGCATGCCTCAACATCATATCCTCTTGGTTAATTCTTCTTGCTACATCAAGCGAATTTTTTTATTGAAAACCATTTTTACAGACAAGTGTACGTCTTATAGCTAGCAAAGTGTATTTACAGACCATCATCATATCATCTTGAGGCGGTGAGTGTTGCTTGCCGGATCTAGTAATCTATAGTTAATCTAGTTTGCCATCTTAACGCATGCAAATCGGTTGTGTTAGGTGAAGTCGTTTTGCAAGTACTGTTAGGAGCCCATATTTTGTTTTTTCTTTTTACGAAAAAGGAGCCTGTATTTTCTCCTGACTGATGGATCAAATTTTATGCAATCGCAGTTGCGGTTGCAAAAGCAAAAGCAGATACTATGCAATCGCAGTTGCGGTTGCAAAAGCAAAAGCAGATACATCTTCTCTTCCTTACAAACCGGCTATAAGCTTACATTCACTTCTCCTCTCTCTCTCTAGATCTCCTTTTTCTCCACTCTCTCCTTCACCTCAGTCTACGACCCATTACTGTACTTGCTATTGTCTGAGAGGGGAAGCCACTGGGAAGGCACATGCACATGGCAGTTGGCACAAGACTAGAGCCTGTTGGGGAAATCCTTCGACGCGAAGCATGGCCACACAGCCTGCTTTGGCAGAGATATATAGGATAGGAGAGCCAATGCCCAGTCCTCTCCTGGATAGTCTGCTAGCTACGTGGAGAGAAGAGGAGAGGAGTGTGTGGAGTCTGCCACTTTGGTTGTGGGTTTTGGACTACTAAGGATCCAAGAAGTTCGTCCTTCTTCTTCCCCGGACTGGACAACGTGTGTTGATCGATCCAGCTGCTGGGACTGGGATTTCGAGCTGTGGTGTCGTCGGTATGCATTCGATCTAACGCCTCCCAGCTTCTCTCTCCTTGGTTGTTATTACTGATCGTCCACGAACGAACTCCGATTTTATATCCACCCCATGGCCCAGGCTTCGATCTTGATTGCTGCACGCGCTAGTTAATTTTATTCCTAGCTTCCTACTGACACAGCTGTGGTGCAGGAGCAGCAGCAGGCGGGAAGGTTCCCATGGCGGCGGCAGCGGTGGCACCGGGACCAGTGGTGGTGCTGGTGCCTGTGGTGGTGGCCGTGGCACCGCCTGCAGGTGCACCGGCAGCCGCAAAGCCGGCGCTCAAGTGGAAGAACTTGCGTCGTCGGTGGGCGCAGACGCACTTCGTCTTGGGATGCGCCGCGGCGGCGCTGGCCTTCTTCTCCATCAGCTCATCATCCTCCATGGCCACGGCTGGCTTGCTGGTACGTTTTCTGTGGTGCCTTCATTTTCTGGAGTTCACGAATCCTAAACGGTGCTTTTAGTTCATCGATCAATTCTATCATATCATGCTTTGGCTAATTGCTGCTGCAACAACTGCATGCAGGGGTCCTGCGCGCCGACCGATGCTGAGGCGGCGGCCCTGCGCGCCAAGTCGAAGCATCTGCTGGTGAACGCCGGGGCGCAGGTGCTCGCGGCCACGACGACCCTGCTGGTGCCGCCGGCGCGGCAGGTCGGCCGCTTCCTCAACATCGTGGGATGGCTAACGGGCTACCGCGCCGCCGGCGTCCTGCTCAAGCTGTTCGAGTGCCATGGCCGCGCGGATGCCGTCGTGGTCACCTGCTACATCGTCTTGGAGGTCGTGGCGTTGGTGGGGTACATCGTCGGCTCCGTCATAGTAGAAAACTCTAGCTACTAGTGTTCACTTGGCTGTTGCCTGGGCTGGATTCACCACACCTATTATCATAAGTTCGTAACAAGGTTTTATATAGTTATTAACTTAGCATGGAGTACCCAATGTCCTATATATGTATGAACATTGTACTGGGTTTATTTGGTACTTTGGTTTTCTGTGTGTGGCTGGCGTTAATGACATGATGAATGAAGTATCTAAATAAACTGTGGCTGGCATGCCATGCCATGCCATTTGCTGTCTCGTCGATCAACTGCATTCCGCGATCAGTGCAATGTGGTAGCCGAGGCGAAGAAGCGCTCTAGTAAATCTATGTGCTTAACTGCTTATTAGTAGTAGATCACTTATCTACTGGTGAGCTTGCTTTTTAAGTATGTAGTGAACTTATGCTGCATGTAGATTATTCCTCTTATTTTTGTCTACTGTTGTCTGTGGATATCTCTTAGCTAAATGTTTGTTGGGAAGCGAAATTGTACTGAAAAAACATGTACTACAGTACTCTACTAGCAGGAGGCATCTACTAGGTGAAAACATGATCGAAGACCACTTGATTTGGAAAACAGGCCGGCTCCAAGTTAAGGAAATTAAATATCTCAAAATAAAATGCTGCTAATACAACATTTGGGGGAAATCATATAATGATCTTTGCAAGAGCATCCAATTTTCCAAGATCTCCTACTAAAACTTCGTTACAAAGTTGAAAATTAATAGTAGAGGGCGGCCATTGACCACAAACACCATATATGTCCTGCATTTTTTATGTTCCTTTGCTGTATGTGTTTAGTCAATTGTCAACCTAATTAACAAAGCAAAACATGTCTTAAAAACACCAGTACTATTCATCAACATGGTATTTTTTAATAGAAATCATTTCATAACTCTCATGTCTAAGTTCAACTAAACTGGGAATGCAAGATTGCAGAGCATTCAAAATATATATTGTATAGACCGTTCATGCTATATTCAGGTAGCTAGTACGTACACACCAAAACCCCATCACACAGTGAGTCCGTGACCATATTTAAAAGTTGCCATTGTCATGCATCACTCTTCAGCACTCATCACTGACCAGACCACGCGACCTACCTCCCATTCTTCACTTGCTGAGCCACCCATCACTGCCACAACGCCAGGACGCCACCACTCCTCGTCCTCTCCACAACGATCAGGCGACCATGGCTGGCACTCGGAGCTCTTCCGGCCTCGTGGCCATCGTCAGCTACCTCGCGTTCAACCTCCACCGTAATCATGCAGAGCCTTGGCCGGCCGGGCAGGCGAGATGATAGAACTTTTTGAATTACCGTGTAATCTTGCCAACGTTTCGCAAAGAAGCACCCCAATTAACCATGCACATGGCGATCGGGTTTCTGCGCCGTCCACAAAGGAAAACACGATGACACGGCTGCTCTCGGAATAATCACATGACGATGGCTGTTTCGATCAGATGCCGCGACGAGGCTGCTTGACACCTGGCAACTGGCATATGCAGCGCAATCACAGCGTTTCTGCATTCTGCGTCGTCGTCCAAAGGCAAAGGAAAACAAAGGCGACGACTCGAGGTCACGAGACGTACCGTACGTACGCGCGGTGTGGATGACGCCTCTGCTTCGCTCGCTATCGATCAGCGATCACATGGCTATCGATAATGGCAGTCTGGCTGGTGTTGTATAAATGCGCATGCTACTATATATGTGTATATGGATGAGATCAATGCTGCAGTTGTAGGATAGTATGCCTCAATCAACATCATATCCTTGTGATTAAATTTTTTGGGTTCTTTTTCTGCATCAATTAAGCCGTTTTTTTATTGAAATGAAATTCACTTTTAGAGACAAGACAAGTGTATTTACAGAGGCAGCGCAGTCAGTACCGGGGACACCCGGTGTAATTCGGTCCATATACCACCATCTTGGCATCTTGAGAAGACGAGTGGTAGTTTGCCATCTGTACGTAAATCGATGACGTGTGCAAAATGTGTTAAGAAGCTACTCCCTCCGTTCCAAATTGTAGTTCACTGTGGCTTTTCTAGATACATTGAACGCTATGTCTAAATACACAGTAAAAGCAATTAATCTAGAAAAGCCAAAGTGAACTACAATTTGGAACGGAGAAAGTAGTATTTTCTTTCTCCTGGCTGACATGATCAAATTCTGTGGAGTCATGTCGCGGTTTCAAAAGCAAAAGCAACTGCACTAGGTCCTCCGATCGTCACCAAGTGCAAAAGCTAGCTGACATGCATCCAATCCAAAGGACGAACGCTCTTGCTTCAACTTTAATTTGCACGTACGCACTCTGCATCATGGTCATGGATCTCTAGCATAGCATGCAGCTAGCTTCTGGATGCATTCAAGTACTAATAAGAATGACACGCTGCTGCTTGTGTGGCTGATAGAGCCTACATCAGGGACCCATTTTATACTTCCTCCTCTCCTTGTGTGGAAGTGAGCCGCAGACGTTTCGTATGTGGCAAAGCTCGTTCCATTCCACACAGCACACTGTACAAGACACACACGCACCAGTGAAGTGAGCCGCAGACAGTCTGTTTGGACTAAATAAAGGGTTATTTTTTCCCTTAATCACGTAAGAGACTTGCGCGTTGTTGTATTAAGAAAGAGAGTTTTCTTACAGATTACACGTGTCCGGCACCAAGGATAAGCAAAATAGGCTTGGCACCCTTAACCTCAAATTCTATCAACTAACTACTCACTGCATCAAACACCCCAGATGCCTCGTGCCGGCTGAGATCCACTGCTCGGCCCTAAGCCTGATGAGCTCGGCGACGGCTGAGATCCACTGCCCGGCCCTAAGCCTGACGAGGTCGGCGAGTGCATGGACCTCCGTGTCAGCCCCTCAAAAGCTTCTCGCATTCCTTTCCTTCCAAGGTTCCCAGGCAATGAGGGCGAACAACGAGTCAGAGCCTTTCTTGAGGTCGCCTGTCCAATGCGATCTACATTCCTGCCACCAGTCAAGGAGGGACCCGTACGTCGGCCTGCGACATGTTTTGGTGCAGCGCCGATGCGGCCATGAACCACAGCTGCCTCGTGTAGGAGCAACCAATGATGATGTGGTCCATTTTTTAGTGCTAAACCAAACCACAAAGCAGGTAATTCGATATTTTCTTCAGTGTTAAGGTAATTGCTCATTATTTGGGTGTTATTTGAAACCACCAAGGTAATTCGTTTTCCCTTGAGTTCTATACGAAACTGCCAAGGTAATTCATATTTTCTTGGGTGTAATTTGAAACCCCACAAAGAAATTCTCATAACTTGAAAATTCAATTTATTTTTATTTTTTTAAATGACCTTGGATGGACACGTATAATCTAAACCAAAGTTATAGTATTCGACGACATCTAAATATTTTTATGTCAAACTTTTTACATTTGAAATTGTTTAGATTTCAAATATTCATTACAAGTTTCATCAACAAAGTAGTAGCTCATAGGTTGGAATCCAAGGTTGCATGGCTTTTGGGTTTTTTGTTTTCTTTTGGCTATTGCTTTATATTATTATTTCCTTGGTGGTGGTTGCTAACCCTCAAGGAAACTAAATTCTTTAACGGTTAGAAATATTTTCTTGAATGTTGCTGGCCCTGAAGGAAACTAATTTACTTGATGGTTGCAACATTTTATTGTCCCTTTGGCAAATTAAATATGGTCCAGGTTCTTTGACGGCAAAACAGGAGAAATTGCATCCTAGCTAATAGATGATCACTCCTTGGAATCCTGTGTCCCACACGATTTGCATTTTGAGTATGGGGCCGGGCCAGGGGGAGTACAGAGGATGTACACTTCGCTCTCATCAGCCCCTATATGAGCTCTTTCACGGGTCGCATGCACCTTACCTTACCTTTCCTGCGTTGCGCACTTATTTTGAAGAGTAGATGTGGACGTGTCACATGGCGAAGGCAGTCTGGTCTTGCTCTGAGGGAAGGCACATGAACATGGCAGTTGGCACTGGACAAGACTATAGAGCCTGTTGTGGAAATCCTTCGACGCGAAGCGTGACCACGCTAGCTGTGTTGCATTTCTCTGCATTGGGTCGGGAGGCCTTGCCTTGCCTTTGTTGCGTCGTTGATGCACTAGCTTGTTTTGAAGTAGCTGAAACACGGCGACGACTCGAGGTCACGAGACGGACGATGACGCGTCTGCTCGCTCGCTCGCTATATATCAGCGATCACATGGCTATCGATATTCGATAATGGCAGTCTGCTGGCCGGTGCTGTATAAATGCGCATGCTACTATATATGTGTATGCATGAGATGAGATCGAGTAGATGTCTTCCTGCTCCGGCCAGTTGCTACCGGGGAGACCCTGTGTAATTAATTCGGTGAGTAATACACAGACCATATATACCACCATCTTGAGAAGACGAGTGTTAGGAGGCTTGTATTTTCTCCTGGATGATATGTTCAAATTCTATGCAGTCATGTCGCGGTTTCAAAAGCAAACAAAAGCAACTGCACTACCAACCTTGTCCTCCGATCCTAACCAATTCAAGTGCAAGAGCTAGCTGACATCCAACGCAAAGGACCAACCCTCTTTCTTCAACTTTAATTTGCACGCACAATCTCTGAATGCTAGTACGTATAGCATAGCATAGAGATCTAGCTTCCGGATGAATTAATTCAAGTACTAATAAGAATGACACGCTGCTTCTTAATTGTGTGCCTGATCGAGCCTGATTAATCTTGTTTCGTTAATTAACTGATCTGATGTCCTCCTGCATGCTTAGCTAGGTCACTTTTGCATGCAAGTATTGGTTTGAATTCACACTCTCTGGTTCAACATACTACCTACTTTACAGCTACCTCTCCCTGCAGTGATGAAGTGCCTTACACTACAACAGGTACAATAAGCTCTCTCTCTCCCCCTCCATATCAATCTCTACTCCTCCTACTACTAGAGCCGGAAAACCCTTGGACGCTGCCGGCCTCGGCCTGCTCTGCTGGCGTCCCAGACCGAGATATATAGGAGAGCCTGCTAGCTGTGAGTGACTACGGGTGCTACTCTGGTGGCCGGAGAGGAGTGGAGTCTGCTACTCAGTCTCTAATCGATCCGAGTGAGTGAGTCCTGCTGCTTCTCGATCGATCCTTCCGTCCCCGGCGTTCATGGACGTCCCGGCGGGTGCAGGAGTGGCGGCTGCGGCGGCGGCGGCCCCGCCGGGGGCAGTGGTGGTGCCAGTGGCGGTGGCCGCGGCACAGCCAGCAGCAGGTCGGGGAGCCTAACTGGACCAAGCTGCGCGTGAGGTGGGCCCAGGCGCTCGTCGTCCTGGGCTTGGCGGCGGCGGCGCTGGCGATGTTCGCCTTCTCATCCCCACAGCGCAGGTACGTACTGATGATCTGCGTGATAATTCTGGGAAGTATTCCGATCCATCCAGCTGCATTCTAAGTACCTTGATCTGATTCGCTGCAACGCTACCCTGCAGGCGGGGCCAGCTGCGCGCCGACGGCGGAGGAGGCGGCGGACCTGCGCGCTGTGGCGGAGGACCTGCTGATGGCCGCCGCGGGGCAGGTGCTCGCCGCCATGACGGCGGTGCTGTGGCCGTGTCGTCTGTTCACCGTCTTCGCCACCTTGCTGGGCTGGCTGACCGGCTTCTGCGCCGGCGACGTGCTGTGGCAGCTGGTCGCCTGTCACGGCCACTTCCACGGCGACCGCCTGGCGTCCTACTGGATCTTGGTCTGCGTCTTCTTCGTGGCATTCACCATCGGCTTCAGACACTCCATTCGTGGCCTCTGCGCCTGTTTAGAGTAGTAAGTACGTAGATCTAGCATTCTAGCTACTGCTAGTTCACAGATCGATCGCATATCCATCTATATATGTTCCTCGAATCGGATCGCTGCTCATCGATCGCCTATATTGTTGGTCATTCTCACTCTAGTATCCTAGCTAGGTTAACGCTTCACTTTATGGTTAGTATCAGGGATATCGGAGTACTTGATGTCCTATGAACCTACAGTGCTGGTTTAATTTGGTCTTTATGGCATGTTGTTTCGTCTTCTAAGTTCTAAGTGACTGAGTAAAATTATCCCTGACATGCCATGCCATATGTATATATATTATATGTCTCCTCTGAACTGCATTATTACGTGATTAATTAATGTGGTAGCCGAGACGAAGAAATGATGTAAATTTGTGTGTTCTTCTGTATCAGTATATCCCACCGAGTTGCAAAGTGCATGTCCCGATCCGGTTGCGGTTGTTGCCAGATTTTACTCATCACATCCAAGTGTATAGCTTGATATAGGTCCAACAATGCACATTGCGATATCCACCCTGCAACTAAATGTGTTGTATCGAGAGCTGCATATATTTTGTTAGGTTTCACCTGAAATTTCTTGTCAACTTCAAGTGGGATTCAGTATTGTGATCATATAAACTATATATGTCAAGCTATTATCTACAGTACAAAAATGTAGCTAATTAAGAGTGGAGTCTAATACTAGGAAATTCAATTTTTCTGATAAAATATAAAAATAATTCTGAATAAAATATACAATTCGCATTGCACTATATATAGAGTTCAAACTCAATATATGGATAAAAATCGCAGCAACTAATACGATAGAAAATTGAAGCCAAAATATATATATAGGGATCCATGATGTCACAAAGTAGGTAATATAATAACTCTGTAAGAGCTGAGATGTAATGTATATGATGCCTACCTATTAGTTCTCGGCCTGTTTGAATGGACTAGAATTAATTTGTAGCTACTCTAGTTGCTAGCCTATGGAATTCAAACAGACGCTTATACGTGTGCACTCATCATGTTTGCTACTAAATAATGATATATGATAATGGTGATTTCATGTATATAGCGTACATATATAGGATCCTTAGGAGAAATTCTTTTCTAAGTATTTAGTTAAAGTTTAAGCCCATTACCTCAAGAAATAAGAATCATATTTATTTTCGAACGGATAAAGTACATCGAAGATCCTCTGTGGGCGAAATCCACAGTAACAATTATACAAAGATTTATATTCGCTTTTTGGCACCGGTGAACTACACGAGCCGTTGGTGTGTGCATGCAGTCCAGATCGGATCGGAGAAGCATAGCTTGTGCTACAGTGCTTTTGCTGCTTGGCACGGTACATTGAACTTTAACATGCATGGGCACATGGCCACTCGATCGTTTTTCACCGAGCAAAAATTGCCTCATTTTCGCAACAAGCAACGCAATCATACTACGTCCTCCTGCCTGCATTTCTTGTCGTCCAAAGACAAAGTGAAACGACGAGGACGACGGCTGTGGGTGTGCGGCTGTGCTCGGGGCCATCACATGGTGTGCCGTTGCTGTTTTGGGATGCATGCCAAGAGGACGGGGTTGCCATGCCTCTCCCAGCGGCGGATGCAATGGTGTGGTAGTAGTAGAATAATGCTAGCTGCTAGCGCGCTGGACGTTCATATATGTGTGTGTACAATCTAATGATGATATTTCCAAGTTCCTCAGAAGAGCCACGGGCTGGTGAGCTATCTTTAGGAGCAACGGATCAGAAATGAAATTAGCCGATGAGACGCAGAAATGTTCGGTGACCAATACAGGATGAGAGTAGATGTACGTCCTGCAATTGCAGGATGCCTCAGCAAAGTGTATTTACACTGGCAGTAGCAGCTGGGAGACCCTGTGTAATCCATTCGGTGATTAGCACGTATATACCATCATCATACATCATCTTGAGGCGGTGAGTGTTACATGCAAATGGATCGTGTTTAGGCAAGGTGATGTTTGCAAAAAAGCTGTTAGCCTATATATATATATATTTCCTCGTACTGAACTGAAGGTCGCTGTTGCAAAAGCAAAAGCAGCCACACCTGGTCCTGCTCACGAACCGGCTGTAAGCTTACATTTTACTTCTCCTCTCTCCTCTCCAACTCACTAGCTTTACTGGTATCTGAGAGGGAAGGCACATGCACATGGCAGGTGGCACTAGACAAGACTATAGAGCAAGCCTGGTGTGGAAATCCTTCTACGCGAAGCATGGCCACGCTAGCTGTGTTGCATTTCTCTGCATTGGGTCGGGAGCCCTTGCCTTGCCTTTTGTTGCGTCGTTGCACTAGCTTGTTTTTTTTTTTTTTTTTTTTTTTGAAAGGAAGCACCAGCTTGTTTTGAAGTAGCTGAAACACGGCGACGACTCGACT
>JADLZK010011307.1:0-192523 GCA_015847255.1 Hyparrhenia diplandra
AAAACTTTGTCTAATCAGCTTTTGGGATAATTATTCTATCAAGTGAGATTTTTGTTTTGGTTTAGATCATTTGAATTTAATTCCTTTGTTTTTGTGTTTGTGCAGAAAGTACACATAGCCGGATTCATTAGGCATTACAAGCTCCATGAAATGGTTATTGAACAACAAGTGGAATTTCATTCAAATGTACTCAACCTGGTTGTTTGAAAAGGTTTAGTATTTTTATTGGAGAAGCTGATGTGTCATTGTATTTTTTCGTGTGAATTTACTGTGTGGTGGCGTGATGTTTACCTAAGCTGCAGAATCTTTGCAGTAGCCCGAACAGATTTCCTGTGAGCATTTTAATACCAATTTTAGAACATATAATGCTTGTGTTTTGCGTTTTAAGAGTGGTAAATAGCATTCCTGTGTAATCTTATTATGACATGGTTCACCAATTTCTGAAGGACTGATACACCTTTAGTTTCATTAATCAAACTCCGGTAACTTTTATACCTTTTTTATAACGGAGTCCTAGCGTTTATTTGGCATTATACTAGTATCTATAAATAGCTTTATCTATAAATACTTTTTTAGTATTGGTTTAAAATTATAAATGGTGCATGAGGATTAAGTGGCAACCGGAGGCTAGTTTTGTTGGTTTAATATAGTCTCTTTCCAAAAAAAAAAAATTAGTTTTTAAACCTAATATAAATGTTGTTTAATATATTATTTTAATACTTTAGTCAAGGGAGCCGCCATGCATGCTGACAAAACAAGGCAGCTGCGTCGTCCATGGCGGGCGAAGCTGTTTGACTCGATTTTTAACTGAAGTCGCGTAGGCAGTAGCACATGTTTTGAACTTCCATAAGCAGCCGGAGAGGGAACTAGCTTCATCCCCCTGGACGACGCACGCGTGCTTTTACCTATTCGGCGGAGGGGAGGAGGATCTCTTTCCTAAATCGGCGCGTGTCCATTTCCACTCTCGCTGACCATACATCCATTACCGTATCTAATTGACTCTTGTCCCAAGATCGCTGATTGTTGATATTTCGAGTGTCTTACATTCATGCGACGTGGTAGGTGTTGTTTACGTCGTTCGTTTTGTTGTTTATGTAGTCATCACGGAGGAAGCTGTTGTTTCCTGGGCTGCCGGAAATGATGTTTCGATCATCAGCCACAGGCGCGTTCCTCGTTTCACCAGCTGCAATTTGTGGAAGACTAGGGAAAATTCAAAAAACATGTGCTACGACTTCCATACACCAGAAATGACTTTTGAACATAAACATAGTAGGATTGATCTATGATTTTTGTATTACCAATATATCCCTGTCACACAGTAAAACATGCATGTTTAGCACAAAGTTCGAATGCGAATTCAATGCAAACAGATGATGCGATCGTTGAAATTAATGGTCTACTAGCCATCTGTGGTCTAATAAGAGCCAAACTGCTGCTTGGCATCGTTTTCCTGCGTGATGTCGACGTGCCACGCCCAGTGTCACACTCGAAACAATGATATTAAAGTGACATTTAATCAAAAAACAAGTTTTGTGAAAGCTAACACAATCAATCATGCATATAACACCTCCATGTAGAGTCTGATAAACCATTTGGAAATACCTAGGAATATCAACAAATATGGTCAGATCTGAATAAAAAAAAGGCAGCATACTAAACATATAGTCTGATGGCACTAAATTAATCTGTGGCATATGGCCATAAATAAATAAATTCAATAAATGGTGCATATAATAAATTTCACCACACAATAATTTATATCCAAATCTTGAGGGATAATATATTTTGCTTATGTCAGTGGCCATTTATTTGACTTGAGGGACTAAATAATAATAACGCCTGATTTAAGTGAAAGTGATATTTTGAGGGAAGGAGCTCACCAAGATATTTTGTTTTAGAACGCCTTGGAATAAATTTATTGTCTCAATATCTCTAAACTGACTTCATGTTCACCTCTGCAGCTTTTGTCTAATAAACTTTCAAAAACCATCGAGCAAGAGATGAAAGATACCTTGAGCGCCTCGTCTGCTGCAGCTTGTTGTTGGCCACTACTGTTGATGATGGGCGTGAAGGAATCATGAGCGAAGGTCGCCGTTGGCCGCTGCTGTGCACGGAGAGCGTGCTGAACGATGCTGATCCACTTCCGCCCGCGGAGATGCAGCGCGCCCGGTGGCAATAACAATGAGGAGCAGCCAGCGACGGACGAGGGCGCAAAAGGAGGCATGATTCGCCTTCCTTGTGTCGCAGGCGGCCTGGGGCAGGGAAGTCGGAGCGGTGCGCGGTTCAAATGAGGGGGTCTGGACTCTGGGCGGGGCTGCGGGGGCGTTGATATCTGGCACAACAATTGGTCAGTGTTGATTAGGAAGTGCAAAACTACGTGCATGCAATTGATTTAGGAAGCGTTGATTAGGAAGCAATTGATATCTGGCACGACAATTGGTGCATGCATGCAAGGCAATTGGTGCATGTACGGCGTCGGGGTTTCCTTTCTGCATGTCGCGATTTGGGCGGGATCGCACGGGATGGATGTGGGCAGAGTCAGTAACAAAGTCGCACCAAAAATAGACAAACACTCGAGAGTATAATGGTCTGAATTGTAGGAGTCGTCGATACTGAATAGCGTGAACTAAGAAATATGTTCAATTTCAACGGAGGCGAACCATCGTATAATAATCGTTTTGGGTGCTCTAGATGATTTCATTTTGACCTTTTCGCTCCTAGTCTTTAAGAATCATGCTGTTTATAATCCAAGAAAGTATTGTGAAAACGTCACCTTATATAATCTGGATTACAGACATGATATGCATCATTTAGCCATCTGGGGTCAAAGTGGGGGTGCTGACCGTGTCTATCTTTTTTTTTCTTAGACGTACAGCAAACACTTAGCATCACACGGACCGCATGAGGTGATCACGTCCTTCTAAATTTAGAATGTAGGAGGGGCCTTCCATATTTCGCATGTGGTGATCACGTCCTTCTAAATTTAGATTAGGGCGGGAGGGGGTCACATATGAGGGAGGGGCAGGCGGACAAGCCAAAGATTATCGCATCATTAGAAAGTCTTACTTTCGTTCTTTTATGTTGCAGAGAAGAGAAACATAGTAGGATTGATCTATGATTTATGTATTACCAATATATCCCTGTCACACGGTAAAACATGCATGTTGTCAAAATAGTCTATCACCGTACAAGTTAGGGCTGCATATGACCAAACATAGCACAAAGTTCGATTGCGAATTCAATGCAAACAGATGATGCGATCGTTGAAATTAGTGGTCTACTAGCCATCGGTGGTCTAATAAGAGCCAAACTGCTGCTTGGCATCGTTTTCCTGCGTGATGTCGACGTGCCACGCCCATCCTGTGTTATTGGCAGTGTCACACAACGCTTCATGACATCGCTGCGCTCCTATAAGAAGGACACGTTCTGGCACCACTTCAACTCACTCGATCTAGCCTGCCTGTAGGTACCAATGGAGCTTCCAACATGGGCGTCCTTCCTCGGTGTGCTCCTCAGCACCGTCATGCTTCTGAGGGCTATCCTCGGCCGCCGCCGCAGGTACAAGCTCCCGCCCGGCCCCAAGGGCGTGGCCCATCATCGGCAACCTGAACCTGATGGGCGTGAACCCGCACCGCTCCATCGACGAGCTGTCCAAGAAGTACGGCCCACTGATGCAGCTCCGTTTCGGGTCGTTCCCCGTGGTGGTGGGCTCGTCGGTGGACATGGCCAAGTTCTTCCTCAAGACCCACGACGCAGTGTTCGCGGACCGCCCAAAGACAGCCGCCGGCAAGTACACCACCTACAACTACCGCGACATCACATGGTCGCCCCTACGGCGAGTACTGGCGGCAGGCGCGCAAGATGTGCCTCACCGAGCTCTTCAGCGCCAAGCGGCTCGAGTCGTACGAGTACATCCGCGCCGCCGAGATGCGTGCGCTGCTGCGCGACCTGCACGCGGCGTGCGGCACCGGCCGCGCCCTCAAGCTCAAGGACTACCTGTTGACGGCGAGCCTGAACGTGATCACGCGCATGGTGCTCGGCAAGAAGTACGTGGACAAGGAGGAGGGCGCTGGAACCACACCCCCGAGGAGTTCAAGTGGATGCTGGACGAGCTGTTCCTGCTCAACGGCGTGTTCAACATCGGCGACTCCATCCCGTGGCTCGACTGGATGGACCTGCAGGGGTACATCAAGCGGATGAAGAAGCTCAGCAAGATGTTCGACCGGTTCCTGGAGCACGTCGTGGAGGACCACAGCCAGCGGCGGCTGCGCGAGGGCAAGGACTGGGTCGCCAGGGACATGGTCGACGTGCTGCTGCAGACCGCTGACGACCCTACCCTTGCGGTCGAGTTCGACAGGGTAAGCATCAAAGCTTTTACTCAGGACCTCATCGCCGGTGGCACCGAGAGCTCGGCGGTCACAGTGGAGTGGGCCATATCGGCGCTCCTCAAGAAGCCCGAGGTCATCGCCACCGCCACGGAGGAGCTGGACCGGAGTCATTGGCCGCGGCCGCTGGGTGACGGAGAAGGACATGCCCAGCCTACCCTACGTCGACGCCATCATCAAGGAGACCTTGCGCCTGCACCCAACGGGACCGCTGCTGACGCCCCGCCTTTCGCGCGAGGACACGACCGTGGACGGCTACGACATCCCGGCTGGCACGCGCGTGATCGTCAACATGTGGACCATCGGCCGCGACCCCGCGCTGTGGGACGCGCCCGAGGAATTCATGCCCGAACGGTTCCTTGGCCGCAAGCTGGACATCAAGGGGCAGGACTACGAGCTGCTGCCTTTCGGGTCCGGCCGCCGGATGTGCCCCGCGTACAGCCTCGGCCTCAAGATCATCCAGGTGACCCTTGCCAACCTGCTGCACGGCTTCACGTGGAGCCTTCCCAGTGGCGTCACCAGGGAGGAGCTCAGCATGGAGGAGATTTTTCGGCCTGTCCACACCGCGCAAGTTCCCGCTCAAGGTCGTCGTGGAGCCCAAGCTGCCGGCGCACCTCTACGCGCAACCTTGATCGATGCGGGTGTGATTCCGGAGCATATGGTTGCCTCCATGCTTCGTTTGCGCTGTCTCGTGCGCGTCCGCTTGCCCCCTGTTTTTTTCTTGAGCTGCTCCTGTTGTTGTTATTGTTGCCATTACCTCCAAATTTATATATATACCTATTAATAAAGCATGAAAATTTATGCCGAGATTCAATGCTTCAGTAGTTAACTACTTTTGGATCGCTGATCCCTCGCGTCGTCTCCCTCGGGGGCGACTCGAGGGCTCCCCACCGCGCCGCCACAAGGCCCCCTCCCACTTCCCGGCTGGCCGCCGCTGCCACCAAGTCATCGGCGGCGTGGCATCTCGGCAGCGGCGGCCCCCGCTCACGGCGCACCTCTACAGCGCAACCATGATCGACGCGCGTGTGTCTGATTCGGAGCAAATAGTTGCCTCCATGCTTCCTTTCGCGTTGTCTCGTGTCGCCCACTTGCCCTGTTTTTTGTTGAGCTGCTCCTGTTGTTGTTATTGTTGCCATTACCCCTAAATTTTTATACCTATTAATAAAGCATGAATATTTCTGGCAATTTTTTTTTTTTTACGCGTTTTTTTTTTTTTTTCGCCATCGCTTTTCTTCCACCTGTGCCCTACTCCACAGCAAGCAGAGGCAAGGCCTCAATAAGGCGCTCGTGTATCCCGGGGCTGGAGGGCATGGACCTGGAGGAGCTGCTCGCGTGTCGAAGCAAGCGCAGCTGGCCACGGCTGAGAGCCTTGGCGTTTGGCGTTGCCGACAACGATGACGGCCTGCAGCTTAGGCAGGGCGTCCTCCGTCGGTAGGTCGCGATGGCGATTTCGGCGGCGGATGGCGATGAATCGCTTCGTGCTCGATGACAGCATGACGCGGCGACCTGCGCCCAGTGTGATACAGTGCGACATCAATTGCGGGGGGACGATGTGGGAATTGGCAGCAACCATCAGTTGGGGGGGCAGACGATGCTGACTGGCAATGGCGAGAATGCCCACAGCAAGTTCCCATGGCATGCCTACCTCCCAAACACCACAAGAGTTGGCAATACACTATCCAAGTCCTATGCCTCTTCTATAACTCAATTTCATATGATAAATTTTAACACTGTCACATATGGACATAGAGTGTCATGTCTCTTTTGCATTCACTCTCTCTCAGTTTGGTCGTGCAGCCCTTATTCTCACATAGGTTTTGATGCACAATTACTTCAATGTCATGTGGAGGAACAAATGCTTACGTGTCATATTTCACCATGTTTTTAATTGGAGTTGTTGCAGCAATTGTTCCAAACGAATCAAGAGATGAAGCCTTCTCAAATGCTATAAAACTTGCGTCACTTGGAGAGGAAACATTTGCATTAGTATTGATATGAATCTGAAATTCATGTTGCATATCAAACAATGAAATTTCAGCATCATTGTCCCTGTCCACCAATTCATACTCCTCATCGAATATAGGGGTAGGTCATAATTAACCATTTCCTTTTCATGATGAACCTGTATCACGCAAGAAACACAACTAAAAAGAAGGTATCATGATGTTAGTAGCAAATTCCTCACATGAGTCCTCCTCTTTTGCACTCATTTTAGCATTGGGTTCACTCAATTCTTTTGAATCCCTCATCCTATCCATCATAACTAATCCCTCTTTCCCGGGTGTCTTGGATCTTTGAGGCTGTGGGGTTTTATTTGGCTTTGGAAACACTCCCTCACTATTTTTGTGGGTCATTCGAAAGTATTTCTCACTCTCTCGCTAAATTTTTCTTGTTGGGGGCACACAATAATCTTCATCACCAAAGAGCGGGGGTGAGAACTACGCCCTCGGGCACCCCCACCATGCTGTCCATTTTGGCCAAATAGACCACCATAAGATTTGGTTGGGCTCCGTTGTTGTGGAGCTTGGACGGCGTGGTGTAGGGAAGGCGTTCATCGAAAAATTCTCTCCATTCTCTCGATTTTCTCCACAAGCGTGTTTTCAAATTGGCGTAACTCAGCTCGTGAGAGTAGTGGTTCTTTCTCTCCACTTCCACCATGACGAACACTTGAATATGGTCCTGCCATGTTAGGGGCAGCAAGAAAAAGGTGGAATATAAATTATTTGTGGAAACGCTCAATCTCACCTCTTACTTACCCAAGTTCTTGCCTGATCTCAAGGACTATGATAGTGCTAGTGTTGGCAGCTTCGGACAGGTGGTAGAGAGGTCGTAAGGATTACAAATCGAATGTCCCCGGTCTAGGTTTTAAGTGGAGCTATAGGTGGCTAACAAGGAGGTCTACGGTAAAGCCAACCAAGTGAAATGTTGTCACTTGGTGGGAAACAAAAGTTATGACTATTTCTTAGGATGGTTGTCTTCTTTTGGACTGACTCGGACGTGATTCTTCTCTCTGGTCTCTCGACATGTCTTTGTCACGTTCCTTTGTAAACCGGAGCATAAGAAACATGCACGGCTTAGGTAGCACAAAGTTTTCATGAATGTTTAATTGAAACTCACAAAGTAAGCGCGTGCACCTCTTGTTCTATCTTCTTAGCTGGGGCTATGAGTAATCGGTTCAGACATGACTTTGTTGATTGATGTAGTGATCGGAGAGGTCACCATGGTGGTCGACGAGGTTCTTTGAGGTCGTCGACGCCGGGCGTGGTCATATCATCTACTCCCGATAGGAGTCTCCAACTCCCCGTTGTTAACCCAAACCTAGAATAAACATCTACTCCCGGGTGAAAACACCAGCTAGGAGTAAATCGAAACTTTTTCTCCCGGTTAGTGTTGCAAACCGGGATTAGATGTTTTTTGAAATTTTCATTTACACCCTTCAGCCATCATTTTTGTAGAAACCACCTCGATGATTTTTAATGTTTTCAATCCAACCTTAGGGTAATCAGTGATTATGTTTTCAACTAGGGAAATCATACTTGATTGGTTTATAAGAATTAAGTACGGTTTAACTTAATTACATATCTAACTAGTGGTTTCAAACACTTTCTCTAATGCAAAAATGTCCTATATAAATATTTTAGATCTTGATGAGTTCTAACACGTTTGTATTCAAAAGTTTTTCGAACGAGGTCATTTCGTGCTCCGTTTGACCAGGTTTGACCAAGTCAAATCTTTGAATTTTTAGATGAAGACAACTTTGAGCTACTTTTTGGACCCCTAGGTGGTTCTAATAGCTTGTTTCAAAAACAGATCTTGATGTTGAGCATCTTTACTATAGTAATGATTAGCCGTGGAAATTTTGTTGGATTAACCGTGGCGGTTTTGAAGCCACCACAATGCAAAGGCCACAGTTAATCGATCGATTAACCGTGGTGGTTTCCTAATTTGCTACAAACCACCACAGTTAATTAGGAAAAAAACAAAAAAAATATAGAAAGCCCAGATCTAGACCCAAACAGGCCTAGAGGAGAGGACGCCAGCATGACAAGAGTGAGGGGAGAGTGGGTGCCGGTGTGGGGATGGAGAGGAGAAGGAGGACGTTGTCGGGTTCGGGAGATTGGGAAAGGAGAGGACTAAGGGGTGCGCTTGAGAAGTGAGGAGAGGAATGAGAGAGTGAGTTAGGGTTTGGTGTGTCCAGGGTATATATAGTGGGAGTTGTTATCGGGCCTGAAAGGTCTATCTAGTTTCTGATTTGGGATACTATTTACCGTGGTGTTTTAAAAAAAACCACCATGGTATTAAAAAACGTCACGATCACTACTATTCAATTCCTTTCTGGTGTATGCGGGTGTTTTCAATTTTCAGAGGCGGACAAGAGTTCTCGTCACCATTCTGGGGTTACAGTAAATTAATTTTTTCCTATGGCGAGCACATTTTGCCCGCCATGGTTAATCCAGCTCAAAGGGAAAAAAAGCCCATCACCGGACCTAGACCCATACGGGTATGGGCTTGGATCTGGAGCCACACTGCCGGGACGTGTTGTTGGCCGGATCCGCCGATGGCTCTCCTAGATCTGCCGTCGAACCGCCAGATCCATAGCCGGGATGCCTACAACCGCCGGATCTGTTGCCGGGACGCCTCGAACCACCTGATCCGCCGCCGGGACGCTTGGAAGTGCAGGATCCGCCACTGGGACGCCTGGATCCGCCTTTGTGTCACGTGGAACCGCGCTTTGGACCTTTCCCTTTCCCTCCTTGCCCTTTGCCCTTGCTAGCACGCATGGCCACCGGAGACGGAGGAGGTGGCACTGGATCCGACCCGATGAGTTGGCGCCGCCGCGGAGTTGGTGTAGGAGAGACTTCTACTCCATGCTGCCACCATGTCCCACGGCACCGCCTTCCTCCGACCTGCTGCTGAAGGAGGGAGGCCGCCATGGTGAGGAGAGGCGCGCCTACTGACGCATCCTGCGAGGAGGGGGAGGTTCTTCTTAAGAAAACCACTGTTGGAGGTCGTTATCAACCATTTTATAACGCCAATTTACATCGAAATCAAGGGAAACAAGCATACTTATGACACATATACATATGTTGTGACCTATTTCTACTTGTTTCTCAAGAAAACATGTTTTACAGGACAAATGCAGGAAACAAGTGGAAATGCATGCAGTAAAGAACATAGCGCAAAGCTGAACACACATTCCAGAAATACGCAATCAAAGGGGAATAGAGAAACCCCAACTCAAAATCGAACTGAACCAAAGCACCCCATGATCAACGGTCAAGCCGACCCAAGAGCCCACCTATGAAAGGCGGTCCACGACGGGGCCGAGGCCAGTCTGGACGAACTAGTGCAATGGTCCGGGCCCGACCGGGTGATCCCGCCAAATCGCACCACCCTTTTTCCGGGGGTATGATTAATGCGAGGAGAGGCGGTTCCTGGGGTGCTTCCTTATTTACCCGCATCTAAACCGACCATCCTAGCTATAAATAGATAGTGGAGGGCTCCATTCAAAACACACCACACAAGAGCCTCTCTCCTCCACTTGTATCTTTTACTTTTCGTTGGTTACTACCTAGTAGGAGCTTGGCAAGGCAAGATGTAATAGAAGATCAAGATCATCTTGGAGATACTTGGTATGATCAATTCATTGTTCTTATGTTGATCAATGTCATGTTCTTCATCTTGTTCTTGTTCTTGTTCTTACTTATCATCATAGTTGTGCTATAGAACTAGAGTATAGTTTCTCATGACATAATTATTGCATATGAACTAGACTATAGTCTCTATGTTATAATTCTGTCATATAGAACTAGTGCTTAAACATTAATACAATCTATTCCATGGAATTTAGATGGCGATCTGTCGTACCTTCAGGTTTGCCCATGTTCCAGCTCATTAATCTGTGGGGTCAGAGACCTAGGGGGCGTGTGTAGTTCCTTAGTACATGCGGTCATGGAGCTCAGGTGCACGGGAGCCTTCGGGATATGTCGGTGCCCTACGGTAGTGAGGTAGGCGGCAGGTGGTGATAGCCCTATCCATCCCCAACACTCCTCCATGTACGGGTATTGAGTAGGAGTTCTGAAAGTGTCTATCGGCTGACAGACCAACTGCGGGCATCTCCGCGTCCGTCTTACTCTGTCCGTATATCTTGTATGATCATTAATTTGTTCTTTGCACAACTATATAGGGTAGGCATGCTGCAGCTTAGGTTATTCTTTTATTCTTTATTCTCTCCGTTTCCTCTCCATCCAAGAGTTTGCTCGAGTGTGTGTGTCAAGTTATCCTTACTTATCATGTTCCAACCCTGTTATGAACTTTGGTCTATCATACAGACATGTTATCTTGTCCATGTTCCTATTAGAAACTTTTACACCATGCCTTCCCCTGTGGAAATACGATACCCTGAATACTTCGGTGAAAGCTACGACGGCATTTTCATGCGCTTGCGAAGCACATTTCCGTTTGCGTTAAGAAACGCCAACAACCACCACGATTAATCGAAGCATTTCACTACTAACGAATTAATTTTTGGTGACGGGCGTTTTATATTTTTGGAGGCGGCACATCCGCCCGTCGAGGAACACATCGTCCGCGGTTAATACATGGAGCACCGTGGCGGCAAAAGTACGCAGCGTTACGGTTAATCAGCCAGAAAAAAAATAAATAAAAAAAGAAACCCGGTGCACCGAGCCCATCTAGATCCCGACGAGCCCATCGAGCCCATCCACACGCCGCCACGGTGCCGCTGCTCGTCATCGTCGTGGACCAGCGCCATCACAACCCCGCCGTCGATCAGCCCGCTGCGCCGTGGCATTGGATCGCGTCGTGGTGGGCGAAGCCGCCGGATGCGTCGTGGTGGATGAAGGCCACCAGATCCGCGCCCCGTCGGGACGTCGATCCGCCGTCGGTCGCTGGATCCGCCGTCGGGAGCCCTTGCCCGCACGCGCATTGCCGGAGAGGGGAGGAAGTGGCATTGGATCCGAGGGTGGGTGGAGGCGACACCCAGCTCGTGGTCGTCGGGAGGGTGGGCGTCGGCCCCCCGTGTCGCCACCCCTCACCTTGGATTCGCCGCGATGGACCTCCGCCGCCGACCCGGACCCACCATAGTGGACCCGTCGCCGTTAGATCTGCTGCCCCTCCACCCTAGCCCGCCACCGGTCGTCGCATGAACCGGCCGTAGCGGAGTTGGCCTCCACCGTCGCGGCCCACCGCCGCCCGCTCTCTGTGCTTTGGGGAGGAGTTGGCGGAGCGAAAAGAGGGAGGGAGGGAGTGGGAGAGGGGGGCGCCGGTCGGTCGCTCGGGATGAAGAAGGAGGGAGGTGGCGTGAAGAGAGGGAGTGACGGGCTGAGGGAGACGGTTGTGCGGACGGGTGAGAGAGGAGTGGGAGACGATCGAGGCCGAGTGCCCCCAAAGCCTAACTCGGCTATATATATGCGAACATGTTATCGGGCCACATTCGGGCCTGTTGGGCCTCTCCGTGGCGGCAATGTATCAATGTTGTGTTTCAAAGCCATGTTTCAAGTGTTTCATCCGGATGTTCGAATGTATGCCTTGGGATGTTGCATATGTTCCATGAAATATATGAATGTCGCAATCCTATGTCTCAAGTATTTCATGTGTTTTGGACTTTTACGTTGCAAATGTTTCTCATAGTTTGTTTCAAAAAGCAGATCTCGGTGTTGAGCATCTCTACTACAAAAATGATTTTGCCGTTTCATTTTGGTTGGATTGACCGTGGTGGTTTTGAAACTACGACTAAGATCAATTAACCGTGGTGGTTTTCTTATTTCACACAAACCGCCATAGTTCATCACTTAAAAAAAAAAAGAGAGAAGCCTAGATTTAGGCCCAAGCAGCCGGAGGAGGGAGAGGCGCCGGCATGACAGAGTGAGGGGAGAGTGGGCGCCCGTGGGGATGGAGAGGAGAAGGAGGACACCGTCGGGTTCGTGAGATTGGGAAAGGACACGAGTGAGGGGTGCGGTTGAGAAATGAGGAGAGAAATGAGAGAGTGAGTTAGGGTTTGGGGTGTCCGGGCTATATAGTGGGAGTTGTTATCACTACGAAAGGTCTATCTAGTTTCGGATTTGGGACACTATTTCTATCGTGGTATTTTTTTAAAAAAAAATATACCACGGTAATTTTAAAAACCGCCACGATCAATACTACTTAATTCCTTTTGGTGTATGCGGGTGTTCTAAATTTTCAATGGCGGACAAGAGTTCTGCCACCATTAAGGGGTCACGGTAAAATTAATTTTTTTCCTATAGAGGGCACATTTGCCCGCCATGGACAATCGACAAAAAGACAAAAATCCCATACGCATACCCGGACCCATTCGGGTATGGGCTTGAATCTGAAGCCGCACCGCCGGGCGTGTTGCTAGTCGGATCTGTCGATTTGCTCACCTAGATCCGCCGGCGAATCCGTAGCCGGGACGCTGCAACCACCGGATCCGCCGGGGACGCCCGCAACCACGGATCCTCCGCCGGGACGATTGGAAGTGCGGGATCCCGCCACCGGGCCGCCCTAGATCGCCCTAGATCTGCCATTGGGTCACGTGGAACTGCACGTCGGACCTTTCCCTTGCTCGCCTCGCCATTTGCCCTTGCTAGCACACATGGCCGCCGGAGAGGGAGGAGGTGGCGCCGGATCGACCCTAGGAATTGGCGCCGACACGGGGTTGGTGTAGGAGACTTGTACTCCATGCCGCCACCCACGACCCGCGGCACCGCCCTCCTCCCGACTTTGCCGAGGGAGGGAGGCCGCCATGGAGAGGGAGAGGTGCGCCTAACCGCCGCGTCCTGCGAGGAGGGGAGGTTCTTCTTAAGAAAACCACCACGATTAATCGAAGCATTTACCGTGGCGGTTTTTTTCTTAAAAACGCTAACATTAATAAAATGGAGACGTCTTGTAAAAGATGTTGTGTTGCGGTGCATTTTTGCAATCACTACTACTTATTTGATTTTTTGCGTGGCGACTTTTTTTTCGATTTTTGCGTGGCGGTTTTTAGAACCGCCACCAATGGAAGGTCACGGAAAATCGATTCATTAACCGTGGCGGTTTTTGATCCACAAAAAACTATCACCGAAAAATAAAATAAAAAACAAAAAAAGAAAGCCTAGATCCAGGCCCAAATCGCCCCCGAATGCCGCCGCCGCCGAGGGCTCTTTACCCGCCGCCGGGATCTCATCGCTTTCCGGGAGGGCGCCCCCGCTGGGATCCATGTGTCGCCGGCGCCGGATCAGGGGTCGCCCTCGCCGTGGTGGAGGCGCCACGCGCGGATCCGCTCCCAGGGCAGCCGCTCGGGGGGAGGGAGGAGGCCGGGCCGCCGTCATGGAGGGAGGAGGAGGCCGCCGGCCGCCATCGGGGGAGGGAGGAAGGAGGCCGGGTCGGGGGAGGGATCGGGCGTCGCTGTCGGGGGGAGGCCGCGTCGAGTGGAGAGGACCGGCGTGCGGCGTGAAGTGTGGGGAGAGAACGGAGGGAGGTGGAGAGAGAAGGGGGGCGGTGAGTGCGGCTGTTGGTGGAAAATAATGGGTTAGGGTTTCACTCCTCAAGTTATATCGTCCACCGTTTTTGTTGGGCTAAATGGGCCACCGAAGATGTACAGTGGGTTGAAACTATAGGCCTCATTTACCGAGGTGGTTTTTAATAAAAACCGCCACGGTTAATCGATTTCCTATGGCGGTTAATAGAAAATGACCGCCATGGTTAATCGAGGTATTTTCGTGGCAGTTTATCAAAAGCGGCACGGAAAATGAAATCCAAACACCACGCAAAATCAATTCTGTAGTAGTGAATGGCTATTCATGCATATTTTAAACACAAGTTTGAAGTGTTTCATCTGTTTTAGATGCACGTTAGGTCAGTTTTATCTAGATGTTTTATCTGGTGTTACTAGTATGTTACGAACCATTCAATAGTATATATCTATAAATACCTTCTAGTATTGGTTTAAAATTATAAATGCTGCATAAAGATTAAGTGGCAACCGGAGGCTATGTGTGGCACTTCTGCATTAATAAGACAACTAGGCTAGTCTTGTTGGTTTAATATATTATCTTTTCAAAAAATTGAGTTTAAAACCGAATATAAATGTTGTTTAATATTATTTTAATACTTTAGTCAAGGGAGCCGCCATGCATGCTGACAAAACGAGTCCGGTGAAGGGAGCCGCCATGCTGAAAATACGCACACGCACCTAATATTTTAGTCAAGGGATCGGAGACGCCATGCATGATCATATTTAACTGAAGTCGTCCATGGCGGGCGAAGCTGTCTGACTCGATTTAACTGAAGTCGCGGAGGCAGTAGCACATGTTTTTGAACTTCCACAAGCAGCCGGAGATAGGACCTGTGGCTGCTGATCGAGTCGTTGGTCCTTGAAGCAACTAGCTTCATCCCCACTGGACGACGCACGTGTGCCTTACCTATTCGGCGGAGGGGAGGAGGATCTCTTTCCTAAATCGGCGCGTGTCCATTTCCACTCTCGCTGACCATACATCCATTACCGTATCTAATTGACTATTCAGAGTCAGAGTGTCCTCCTGACGTGCCTGTCTCTTCTCCCAAGATCGTTCGTTGTTTATATTTCGAGTGTCTTACATTCATGGCGACGTGGTAGGTGCTGTTTATGTAGTCATCACGGAGGAAGCTCTGTTGTTTCTTGGGCTGCCGGAAGTGATGTTTCGATCATCAGCCACAGGCGCGTTCCTCATTTCACCAGCTGCAATTTGTGGAAGACTGGAAAATTCAAAAACATGTGCCACGACTTGCATACACCAGAAATGACTCTTTGAACATAAATATAGTAGGATTGATCTATGATTTTTGTATTACCAATATATCCCTGTCACACAGTAATAAGAGCCAAAGTGCTGCTTGGCATCGTTTTCCTGCGTGATGTCTACGTGCCACGCCCATCCTGAATTATTGGCAGTATCACACTCGAAACATCAACAGCCAACAACCTTTCTCATTATCTTCGGGACGTCTGGCGGGGATGGAGACGCTAGATTTGTTATAAAATAGAATATGTTTTCATAAATTTACTTCAACTAGTATAATGTCCATGCTAACGCCACAGCTTCACTCCAGCAATGCAAATACAATGTAAAAAAAAAACCAAACAATGATATTTATTTTCATATTCTAAGTTTTTCACAATCTGCAAAAAAAATAATTATTTGACCATACATCACCATCTCACGTGCTGAAACTAAAAGAGATACCATGCATAGTCTACATGACCCTTGATAACAATAATCCAAACACTACTAAGATCCTAAGCGGATGCAGCTTTAAAGCTAAACCTTACAAGAGTATCTGGGCCACTATCTGATGTCATGACGCTCTCAGAGCACCCCTTACACCAAAACACACCCTCCTCAATATGCCTTGTTGTGTCTGATGCTGCTGCAAATCCCGACCCTCGTCATCTTACTCTAAGAACTGTCACCGCTTCACCATCTCATGCTCATACATGCATTCCCTCTAGGGGAAACACACCACTGAACTGCATAGGTGAAGCACACCTGCACAATCACAACCATTAACCACAAAGCAGTCATGTAATATTTCACTACCTACTATGTCAAGACGCAGGGCAAAAATGGATTAGAACAAGATTTTTTAATATCTTCGTTGTTAGTTCCTGATAAATCCCCACATCATCCAAGAGAAAAAGGACACTACTACAGATTTGATTTTTTGCGAGACACTTGGAAAACATTAACGGAGACGGTTATTTGGAAAACCGCCATGGTAAATGACTTGATTCCTCCGTGCAACCTTGATCGATGCGTGTGTGATTCCGGAGCATATAGTTGCCTCCATGCTTCCTTTGCGTTGTCTCTCGTGTGCGTCCGCTTGCCCCCTGTTTTTTGTTGAGCTTCCCCTGTTGTTGTTATTGTTGCCATTACCCCCATTTTTATACCTATTAATAAAGCATGAAAACTTCTGCCAAATTTTTTTTCACTCGTTTTTTGTTGCCATTACCCTATTTTTTTCATGCCAATATTAATAAAGCATGAAAACAGCTCGTATCCCTCATAAGTCATGGCGCTTCAATTTTTTTCGGTAATTGTTTGTTAGACGGCGGTAAGAAATCCGGACACACGTTTGTTGAACTTTGGGCTCAGTAGGGGTGTAAGCTCCACTCGCGGTGCTCGAGGGGGATTAGTGGTTTGGTAAAATGACTAAGTGTCGAGGACTCTCAAAGCAAGGTGACTTGTATTAATGTGGAATACCAACCGTCTTACATAAGAGCACATGCTGCGTAGGCTTCGCAGGATGGTGACGGGTAAAGACTTGTGAATTCATAAATTATTGCGAAGACGTTGGTGAATCTTGTTTTAATTCTTTTGTTGCTAAAAAGTTTGGTTTGTGAGAATGCGCCGGGCTTATTATCGAATGCCTAAAGTTGTTGATTTTAGTAATGTTGGACAGGTATGTTTGATTGTGCTTCGTACTTTCGTATGCTTGCAAATGTTGAGATGGGTGCTTACTTGCAATGAAAGTTTTTCAGTCATCTTGCTCGAGTGCTACGCCTAGCTTTGTCTCTGAAGAGGTTTTGAGAGCTAAGGCAAATGAGATAATTGAGGAAGTTGTCACCACCACCAGGTGCCACCGCACAACCAACAGATATCAATCCATCTTCAACCAGCTTATCAATCATAGACTGTGTCATCTTTGAGTTTCCAAAATCAAAGGTAATATCTTCCATCTCAGGCTCCGATTGGCTAATCAACTCAACAACGGAAGCTTCAACGTCAGAAAGGGACTCCTCTAAATCCAAAGCACGTATGGCCTCCAACATATAGTCTTTGTAATAATCAACAAACTGGAAAGAACGTACCGGCAGGAGCTCCGCGTATGGACTGTACGGCTCAAACCGCCGAAAATAGCCCTTCACGCAAAAAATCGGATGCCAATTTGGCATGCAACCTCTGCTAACTCAACAGAAAAGGACTAAGCTCCAATAGAGAGAACAAGCAAAGTTTATGTGGAAAAAGAAACCAAGGAAAGCAACGGCAATGGGGTAGCCACCTCCGCGATCAGGGGAGGCCTTATATAGGAAACCCCGCGACCCTTCGCATTCACAGTTAATGAACGCGACAAATGGTTAGATAATGGTCACATCCGCCTCACAGTTCCCCCCTTGAGGGCTAAGGTGCGCGATTCCGTCCAAAGCGAAGGTCAATCATAACAAGAAAGGTCCAACTCAAAATGGGTCAGGGGAAGGGGCAATACCAGGCACCTCCGCGGTAGTGTGAACCTCCGCCACTGCCACGCTGATTGAGGCCAAAGGCTCATGTTTGATTTGCACCTTAGCCCTCAAGGGGGGAACTGTTGGGACTCGGTCCCGCAATTGGCGGAGGTTCATGGTTGGTGGTCTGAAAGAATAATAAAGCCACTCGAGATCGGTGATGTATGCAGGATAGATTGACAAGACCCGGATGATCGGCGGAGGTCGCGTGACGTGGATTCCAGACCTCCGACGCACTGGGGCGCTACGGTTGACGGAACAGCACGCTCGAGAGGGAACCTCCGCTTGAGGCCTCGAAGCAGGCGAAGGTTCCGGGGCGGATCCATGCAGAAGCTCACGGGCCCCGCCCACACGATCGGATGAGCAGGGGGGACCGAAGATTCGGATGGCTCCCCACAGGGCGAGGCGCTGAGGCAGCCAAAGCTCCGGAAGACAGTCGGGAGGGGTTACAATTCAACTCTCGCCCGATCGTAACCTGTAGGGAACATTCTCAGAATATGTCGAGGTCATAGATTTAATCTCGCACCCGTATGTAGCTGAAAACTATAAATAGAGGGTCTCGCCCCTCATGTAATGAGGTTTTTTTTTTGAGAAGCCTCATGTAATGAGGTTGGTGAGTTCAATAATACAGAGTGATCTTTCGTATTCTTGTAACCCAGTGTAGCCTGTCTCACCACTCCTCCATATCCCCTCAGAGCATCACCCTGCTGGACTCACGAGTTCAACAAAACACTTTGTTGTAGTATTTGATTTAAAAAAATGTGCCCATGCCGCGTTGCAAGAATATCAACATACTTGGTCAACTAATGATACGCAAACTATCTTGATATACATAGGATACAATATGATACTGTAATCCTTAAAACTAGACCAATGTAGATCACATCGTATCTCAACCTAGAATAACGGTGATTATTCTTCCCTGGCCGAGAGGATCACGCCTCTGAATATACTGCCTAAAGAATTAATTTCTAGTGCAAAAATTGTCCACAAATAAATTGATTTTGGGTATTGCTCAAATTGGCAAACCCAATAGCTATGGAAATCTACGGAGTTGCTATATCTCTTTCACAAGAAAGATAACTAACATTTCTTGCAACGTGGTAGACCATTAGATCATCATCCAAGGGTGGGATCTATCATCACACTTAGCTAGCATAATTTTACCACAAATGACAATAGACAATTAACAATTTTTTTCTATAGAAAAACAAGGACAAAAAAAGGGTGGTCTCCTAGCATAAAGGACCAGATATAGATTTTTAACAATTTTACCACACCAAACAAGAGGCAATAAATATTTTTTTCTATGGAAACAAAAAGACAAAAAAAGTGGTGCGGTGCAGTAGTCGCTATCAGAACCCATTTGGATTGGGCGGAACCCGACACCCGGCCGGACGATCGTTGGAGGGAAGGAGGAGGTGGTGACGGCGGCGGGGGGCGGCGCTGCGCGCCGAGGGGATGGCGGCGCGTTGGCGGCGGGCGGCGGGCAGCAGCATGCGGGCTGGTGGCGGCGGCGGCAGGCTAGGGCGAGAGAGAGAGAGAATTGAGAGATAGGAGCTGTTTGGGGAGCTACCCCTTTAATTATTTTCTCGCTTAAGATTCAAGCTGACTACATGCCCCTTATATTTATAGTCCGAAGGAGACTTGCATGCTAAGAAATATCTAGAGGTTTCCTTATAGATTGGAATTCCTCTTTTACAAGCAATCTATTTATTCCCTATTTTATTCCTATCTTTATTCCTTAAATATTCCTTACTTATTTGCGAAGTAAGCGACGTGGCGTGCTCACGGACGGACGGCGGCGGCGACCAGGGAGGCGTGCGGCCCGGGGCCCCTGCGGCCGTGCGTGAGGTGCCCCTGTTGGGCCTCCGCCGTGGCCACTTTTTGGGTCATGATATCTCCCCCCTTTTCGAACACAGGCGTCCTCGCGCTGTGGTTCTCCACGGCTGGCTTTGTTGATGGGGTGATCGAGTAGCGTGGTCCAAAGATTGTTGCATCCACGTGTAGAGGGGAATGAGGCGGACGAAGATGAGGTTGGTAACCTTTAATCCGATGGGTCGAAGTCCGTAGCTCTCCTGTCCCGTGAGATTGTCAAAGATGCTAATGAGTTGGTGATTGTTGTCGTCGAAGAAGAAGATCGGCACCGATGAAAAGAAGCTATGTGGTGGCTCCTCCCACGCCGGTGCTTGCCATGAAGCTTGGCACGAATGGCGAAGTCGGCGGGAGGTGGACGCCAATCACCACAAGTGTCGCCCAAACGGGTGCTCTGCTGGATGTAACACCCGTGTTTTTGCATCATTTTAAAATTTACTAAACATTTGAACTTTCCAATTACAACTAAAACTTGATTTACTTTTCCGCTAAACCAAAACCCTGTTTTTGAAAAACACGCATTTCAAACTCTCACCATATAGAAAATAGGAAACCTTGTTTGTTGCTTGCTGAACTTTATGGTGACCAAGGATGCAAGGTAACTACTAGATTTAAATTATGGAAATGTATCGCATGAGTAATGGTTTTACGAATTACCTCACGGGAATAAAACACCGAACCTCGTGTGTACTAAAATACATGTGAATATTTTTTATGGGCACAATAAATAATTATCCTCGGCAATAAGGTCATAGGGATATAAATGTGCTTGTGAAAATATTTATAGAATATAGGTTACACATGAAATATCAAATTTGGGGAAAAGTGTGTACACACATATGTATATATCTACATATATTTGTATAAGACTCCTTGCATAAATGTTCTCATAAATACAAATTAGGAGAATATGAGTCCAAGAGCTTATGCAAATAAATACAATAAATATATATGCACCTATCTACACACATGAAATAGTGAGGGAAAGAAGAGGAAGAGAAATAGAAGAAAGAGAAATAGGGAAAAAAGAAAAGGAAAGGAATAGATCTCGGGCTCATTCTCTCTGCCTGCCCGCCTACTCTCCCTCCTCTTCCCGACCCGGCCCAACCGGCCCTCCTCCTTCTCTTCTCTCGCGCCCAGGAGGGCCGGCCCGGCCAGTGGCTGGGCAGCAGGCGGGCTGAGCCCCGTGCATGGCCCAGCTCCCTTTCTCTCCCTCACCTCAGCCGGGACCCCGCCCGAGCCGTCGTCTTCCTCCCACCTCTATCAACGCCGGCCGCCCCTGGCGCCGCCCGGCCGCTCTGTCCCCGCCGTACTAGCCGCCCACGCAGAGGAGACCAGCACACAGGGGAGGGAGGCACAAAGCCCGCGCCCCAGCGACACGTCGGGGCGGAACGATGCCTAACCTTGACCGTGCACGGCATCGACAAGGGCGGCGGCGTGGAGTCCGGCCATGGCGCCGACCCGACCGGCGAGCGCCGGGCGCTTATTGGCGAAACGGCGACCCGGTGACCTTGCGGACCTCCGAGCCGCCATCCGGACGACGCCACTAGCACGGGGGCAAGGGTCAACTCAGCGCAGGTCGCCAAAAGCCGAACTCGCACTTTGCCGCCATGGCGGGCGGCCGCCCCGTGAAGATAGGACTTGGCGATGACCAGCTCACCACGGCGCGTGCGGTCGCGGAGGGACAACGAGGAGCCGGTGGAGATCAACAATGGCAAGGACGAGTGGTCGGAAAAGATTGTCGAGGCGGAAAATATCTTGCCGGAGTGGTGCCGGCGGCGAGGCTATAAATAGCCTCCCCCGCTCACGGTCGAGCTCGCCAATCCCCTCACGAGCTCCTTTGAGTCCCGGAACACACGGTGCTCACCTTGGCCATCCCTCTCCTCCTCCTCTCCTCGCGTGTCGCGATTTAACCTGGAAGATGGGTCACCCAGCTCACCGCCGTCGTAGTCGTCCTCGGGTGAAAGTGTGCCGGTCGGGTACATTCCCTCAACCTCCCTCTTCATTTTGCGGTACTCTTTTACCCTATTAAGCTGGGTAGTTGCCCGATGTCCGAGTGCCGCCGCCGTCGGAGTCCGCCGCCGCCGCCGAGGAAGACGAAGCTACCCGTCGCCCACACCTCGCCATCCCGGCTCGGGACATCGTGGGAAGGCCAACGAGCCCCTCGCGGCGAGGTACGTGCCAGGAATGGCAACTCCGTGGGCACCGCTGTGGAGGCATGATTATTTGGGGTGGAGACCCTATTCGGGTTGACGCCCGTCGGGACGCCGTCACCCACCGAGGCGAATGGGAAGCCGACACGTCACCCCTCCGTTCCCCACCGCCCCCCGATCCGTTAGGGCAACGATTGTAATACACGTAGTCTTGACGTGGCGCACAGGTGGCGTCCACCAAGACCCACGTGTCATCCACGTGTATAGGTATAGTCCTGTGTACACCAAATTAATTGCTACAGGGCACTCGACAAGTGTACACATAGTATTAAAAATAGACTTTCCGTGTCGAAAAATTTTAAAATTTGTAAATTCATTATTTGATTTATAGAATTTTATCATGTAATTAGTTCAATATTATTACATGATAAGATTATATTATAATATTACCCTAATGATTTACTTAGTTATTAATATTATAAAATCCTTATCTCATGCAATTTAACTCCGTTTCGCGTGAAACGACTTCCATAATTTGTCTAAAATCTAGCTCTATGCATCTAACCCCTTTACCACCATAATGTTCTATGTTGTTTTGCATGTTATAGTTCGAGCTAGGTTATCGCCGCTCGGGAGGTAGCTTTTCGACGACCAATTAGAAGTTTCCGTTCGGAGCAAAGCTAGGAACGTTCGACGCCGTGCCGATTCGTAAGAACCTCCCAGGCAAGTCCTTACCCCCCTAATCATGACCTTAAGTAATGTGATGCTAATGATAGTGATAATGATAATTGGACTAGTATATAGTGGTATGAGCCAGATAACGTAGCTATGGAGCTAAGCCGAATGATGTAATCATCCACGTTGTTCACGCTCATACGTTGTAATTAAGAATGATATAAGATCGCCTAATGAACCTTAACCAACAAAAGAGGTGGGTGATAGTAATTCATAGTGAGATGGATTGCTACGGGAATCGCCGTGAGGGATTCCTGCGGAGAGATACTCGCCTCCCTAAGGACCGGTTCATAGACCTTCTACCTAGTGTGATATTTCGTACAGCCACACGCCGAGATGGGACGGCTTGATTCACACCCCGTTAGGTTGAGGTATAATTGGGAGCCAAGGTGGCCGGAGTAGGCGAACGACCTATTAGGAGCAGACATGGGGAGAGTGGCCCCATGGTCCGGTTGGCGTGGATGCTGAGTGATCTTCCACGTAAGTGTTTGGGCGCAGTGGCGCAGTGCTAGGTGCACATATTTATGATTAATGATTGGGTATGGTGTTTGACAGTATAGGTTGGGTAATAAGGTATTACCTATAAAGCCGTGGGTGATTTGGTATCACCATATTGTCTAGGATGATGCGTCATCCTTTCCAACCCCTGAGAAGTCGTGGAGAATATTATACCAACATACCTAGGGCAGCACCCAAGCGGGTACGGATCTCGTAAGGTCTGTCAGAAGCCATGACGATGGTAGAGGCAACACCTATCGTGTGGGGAAATTGTACAACCTCTGCAGAGTTACCTAAATCTATTCGAATAGCCACGTCCTTGGAATGGGCGAATGCTAGGCATGAACATCTATGATTAGCTATAACTAACCTGTTGTGTTATGTGAAGGTGATGAAAAGATGAGATAACCCCGGGAACTAGTGAGAGCAGTTTTAGAGACTCTGCTAGGGCCCAAACCCTTAATATACCAAACCACCCCTGGTTTGGACATGCTGAGTACCTTTGTACTCACCCCTCTGTTTTTACAGACATCGGCATAGAAGAAGGTAAAGTCGCCAAGACGCACGTACGCAGGAGCCGTAAGATGATCGAGTAGGAGTAAGGCTGAACCCAATTCATATCCACTATCAAGATGCCTGTGGAATAAGGAGAAGTGCCCAGACGGTCGCATTGACTTGTCATAGATATACCAACGCTTCACAGTTGGCTACTCTGATATTCAAAACCCAGCTAGGTGTTACTTCGTCACCACTGTAAGACCTTCTATCCTATACATTTCTTGCTCGGTATTATTTATATAACTGGTCACTCACTACTGTGGATCGCTAAACGTATTGGTAGCGTGATCCTAGCGCCAATACGCGTGATTAAAAGTCCCATTAAAGGTGGGGCGTGACACTAGAGCTTGTTGATTCCCGCTATGTAGGGTAGCTCGTGATCCATTGATGTAGCAAGTTGAGGTGGAACGAGAGCCTCCAGAATTGTGACGGGGTCGACAAGGTAGGGGTTGATGTTGGTGGCATGTACCTCTTGTCATCGTCGGTGGGGCTCACATGTCGAGGCTTGCTGAAGATGGAAGCGTCGAACTCTTGGGCGAGGTGGATCGCCGTGCTCCCCGTGTAGAGCATTGCAGTCCATGGCTTGTTGGCGTAGTTGTACTGGACGTAGATGTCGTCGAGGAACGAGGGAGCCAACTGGTTTGGCTCTGGAGTCGTCCCGACTGCAAAAGCCGAGTTGTCGGTGGCGCGATGGTTGTGGACTGGCGCCGTGGCTTGTAGGCCCATATTCCTGACGTAGGTGTCCGGGCCATAGGTGTAGTTGATCAAGGCGTCGTTTTGTCGAGGTAGAGCGAAGTAGTTGTTGGTGTCGCCATAGATGGGCAGGTTGAAGCCGCGAGGGAGACACCGTTTGGAAGTGTCCCCGCCCTCCTGTGTTGCCGTGCTTGGTATGGAGATGGACGGAGGAGTACTTTGCTTGGATCGGTGGATAGCGGCAAACCTCATGTATTTATTCGGGCGATGATCCGTCGGCGTGGTCTTTGGGGGTGCCTTTCTTTGGATCTGCAGCTTGCTTGATGGTGTGCACGCCTTTGTTGTCGGGAGGATGTCCATTAGGTGTAGCAAATTGTTGTCGTCGTATGTCGGCGATTGAGCGACCGTCATGTCGGTGGCGCGCTTTGGGGAGTGTCGGTGTTCTCATGCGTAGCAGCACCCATGGGGAACGTCACAGTTGCGGTGTTGGCGTTGGCGATTGCGGTGGGGGCGGTGATGCACGAGGCGGTGTCATGGCGAGAGAGAGGCGGTGGCGCCATTGGAGGTGCGTCATCACCGTTGGTGGCGCCCTTGAGGGCATCGGCGTTTGGCTTCGGCGTTGGCATAGGTGTCGGGATGTCGTCCTTGATGTTCGGGAAGCTGGTGTTGAAGTCGTTGTCCTTAGAGTCGATGTTGTCGGTGGTCGGCATGGTGATGCGGGGGCGTTAGGGGTGGCGTCATTGGCGCCAATTGGAGGGTCGTCATCTGTATTTGGCGTCCTTGAGGGCGTCGTTGGCGATCATGGCGCCCCATGGTAGCGTCGTTGTTGGAGCTCGGGGAGGTGTAGTTGTACCCTCCTTTGGCGGCGCCCATGTGGGCGGCGTCGTTGTCGTCGATGGTAGGCATGGCGATGTCGAGGGCGTCATGGTCGATGGTGGCGCCCTTGGGAGGGGCCTCGTTCTTTGTTGGTGTCCTTGGTGCGGTGTCGTCCGGGATGTCGATGCCGGCGGCGTCGATGTCGGCGCTTAGCGGCGTCGATGTCGACGTCGGGTGGCGTCGTCTTGTCGCCCATAGTGATGTTGGCGTTCCCGATGCTCACGATGTCGAGATGACATTGTTGGTGTTGTAGGAACTTATACGGACCGTTGCTGGAGTCTCCACGGCGTTGGCCTAGTTGGGTAGGCTTTTTCGTCGGCGGCAGGTGGGCGTCGGTGTGGCCTCTGTTACGTCGATCACGGACCACGATAGCGGTGCATCCTCGGGGTAGGCGTGCTCGTTGATTGTAGCACCATCGATCTTGGAGGGGTGGCGTAGGCGGCGCTGTGGGGCGACATCGCCGTCGGTGGCGCCCATGGTAGGGGCGGCGGCGATGGCGGATGACGTCGAGGAGGCGCGTCGACCCGAACAACAAGGCCGCGTGCTTATCGATGATGAGGCTGATTTTGCCTCCATAGCTGCGATGTAGTTGTCGATGATGTTGTTGACGATCTCCGCGAACTGCTCGCTCCCCGTTAGAGGCCATTGGATCGTCTCGGTCTCCGGATACGGTATCGTCGAACCCGGCTAGATTGGCGGGCCCGACACCCGACCGGCGATCATTGGAAGGGAAGGAGGAGGTGGTGACGGCGGCGAGCGCCCGCGCCGCCGATGATGGCGTTGGCGGCGGGCGGCGGCGGTGTGGCCTTGGCGCCGGGTGGTGGCGGCGCATGCAAAGCTAGGGCTGAGAGAGAGAGAATTGAGAGATAGGAGCTGTTGGGAGCTACCCCTTTAATTATTTTCTCGCTTAAGATTCAACCGACTACATGCCTCTTTGTATTTATAGTCCGATGGAGACTTGCATGCTAAGAAAGATCTAGAGGTTTCCTTATAGATTGGAATTCTCTTTTTACAAGCAATCTATTTATTCCTTATTTTATTCCTATCTTTATTTCTTAAATATTCCTTACTTAATTGCGAAGTAACCGACGTGGCGTGCTCACGGCGGACGGCGGCGGCGCCCGGCCAGGAGGCGTCGCGCGCCGGGCCATGCCCCTGGCCGTACGCGAGGTGCCCTGTTGGACCTCCACCGTGGGCCACTTTTTGGGTCATGACACAGCTTGTGCGTCGCTGTGCGTGTGCATCGCGTACAGAAGAAGCGATCAACACGAGGCTTCGTCGTGCGTGTGCTCGAGGTGGCCCGTGGCCGCAAGATAAGATTTGAAAATTTCTTTCGATTGTTGTATAGGAAAGGTGGGAGATCTAATCAAGAAAAAAAATTTGGTCTGTATGTCATAGATGTTTGTGCTCTTTTGCATAAATTTGGTCTGAGTAAAAAAAAATATATGTACAAATTTGTTTATTCCTCAGAGACGATCCAAAGGGACGGCAGCGGCGGCGGTTGGTAGGCGATGCGAGCTGTCTTTCCTTGGAAACATGCACCTCACTATGACAAACTCGTGGATGGATGCAACTGCCAAAGGACAAACTCGTGGCACGGTCCGTGGATGGATGTGTCGCTTTTGTTCAGCAGCCTCGGAGACACCGACAACAAGATGGATCATTCGTCCCATACTCTCTCCGTTCCAAAATAAATACATTTCTTTGACTTTTAGAAACTCGTTTTATTTAATTTTTTATTTAAATTATAAAACAAATTAAATGTTATTAAAATGTCGTTAATGATGTAGTAAGTCATAACAAAAGTGTTAATATTTGTAGAAGAAAGTTAAATAAGATGAACGGTCAAACACAGTTTGTAAAAATTAAAAATTACGTTTATTTTAGGAACTTTACAACAGCGCACATCAGGTCGGTATACGTGCAGGAAGATCCTCGCTCGTGGTACGACCAACAGGCTGGACTGTGTCGTTTGCGTTCAGCAGTTTCGGTGACACGGACAACGGGCTGGACTGGAGTACATACTGAAGCCAGCTCAACTGCAAGGTTGTGTCTGGGATGATACGAAGCCATATTATAATCGCTAAGAGTCGCAAAATTGTGCAGGATCACCTCAGAATAATGTTCCGTTCCTTATTGCTTCTTTGAAACCATTGCTTGACGACGTGTTGTCTTTATTTTAAAACTGCAGTTTTCATATTGTTATTTTTGTAATTTTTATTTGTGGTATATAGTTTCTTTCTGTAGTGGCAGAGTTATCCGATGGTTGTTTTCTTCTAACTCGGCAGCAAGCAGTGCTGACCGACCTCTGAATTTTTTCCACGGTCCAAACCACGTGATCCCCAGGCCCCACCTCACGGACCCCAGGAATTCCACGATCCACATGGCACGGCTCCTCCATTGAAACCGAGCTGCCACCCACCCACTCCGATCGGCATCTATATAAGCACGGCTCTTTATCCCTAACTCGCAGCACAAACACAAACACTCTGATTGAGAAGTGCCACTAGCAATAGCAAGCCAAGCACGATGGTGGTGGGCAGCATCACTGAGGAGGTCACCCTGGCTGTGCCGGCGGAGCGCATGTGGAAGGGAGCCTTCGCCGGGACCAACTCGGCGCTCCTGCCCAAGGCCTCCGCAGGCTACATCGACACCGTCGAGGTCGACGGCGACGGCGTTAGTCCCGGGAGCGTGACCACCTTAAAGCTCAACCCAGGTATGTTGGCCATGTATATATATGGTCACGGTTCAATATATGGTCAGTTGGGCACTTATGTATGTGTCATTTGCAGCGCTCGGTGACATGAAGCCGCTCAAGAGCCGCGTGCTCACGTTCGACGATGTGGCGCGCGTGACAAAGAAGGAGGTGCTGCAGGGAGGCGCGTTTAGTGAGGAGCTCAAGACGCACGTTGCCGAGTACCGGCTGGAGGACGCCGGCGAGGGCGCTAGCGTCTTCAAGGTGAAGGTGGACTACGAGCGCATCGACGGTGCAGTGCTACCTCCCGAGGATGAGGCCAAGCTCATGCAGGGATACATCCGCCTCATCAAGATGGTGGAGGCTTACCTCATCGCGCATCCTGAGGAGTTCGCCTGAGCGCGCAGTTGAGGATCGCTGCCGTGGCTGGATCCTGGCTCCCGGCTCCTGGCTCTATGCTAGAAAGAAAGTAGTACCCGTGTATACTGTCACCTTGCCATGAGTGTTTTGGTTTCGAATAATGGGAGAAACTGCTTCTCTGTTTGGTCCTTGCTGCTTCGCATTGATTGGTGACCGGTGAGGGGAATCTAGTATACACGTTTGTCAGTTGGAGTTTGTGACAAGAACATTTATTTCTGTTTTACTCCTATGACGTACTATTGTGTACCGGTGCTGCTACAAAGTGTAAATTACTGGTAGCACTACTACTTAACGAACTTCCGTGGCGGGTTTTTAATTTTTAGGTGGCGGTTTTTAAAACCGCCACGTAGCTAGGTCACCGAAAATCGACCCATTTTAGGTGGCGGTTTTAACGCACCCAAATAACCGCCACGGAAGTTCAGAAAAAAATAAAAAAAAAAAAAATCCAAAACCTAACCCTAATGGGCCCCGGATCTAGCTAGCCCGGTCGACCCGTTAGGGTTAGGGTCTCAAAGCCACCGTCGGGGAGAACCCGATCCGGATCCGGGACGGGAGGAGGTCGGCGCCGCTGGAGCTCGGCCGGGGGCTTTGGCGCCACCACCGCCCGCCGCCGCCATGGAGGGGATGAGGTCGGCGCCGCCACTACTACGACAGGCACATTAGGGGCGGTGAAGATGCACATTGGGGGGTGGTTCCTCCAACCGCCCCTAATAAAACACCCTAATGTGGTTTCACATTAGGGGGGCGGTGGAGCCCCGCCCTAATGTGACCACATCGAGGGGCGGTTCTCCAGAGCCGCCCCTAATGAGACCACATCGAGGGCGGTTCCGGCTGTAGCCACCCCTAATAGGTACACGGCATTAGGGGCGGTTTACTCTAAAACCGCCCCTACAGTTAAATTTTAGAATTAAATATATAAATATATATATATATATATAATTCACGAGAAAAGAATTCAAAATTGCCATAATATGTCCATACTTCAAATAAACATATACGCATCATTCAAAACTCACATATTTCAACATAAGTTTCACATAAAGTCACATCAACATAAGTTTGACATAAATGTCGAGATACAATTCACATAAAGTCCACAATTTCCCATCATACAAGTCACAAAGTTCACATAAAGTTCATAATTTTCCATCATACATATTTCCCAAAGATAAGTTGAGTCAAAGCCCTAGGCTTAGCCTTTCCAACTCACGAAGATGTTGATACTTTGGATTGTTACGCAACTTCGAGGTACGGTCGATGAAGCTACCTTTGTGATATATAATTTGATCTAATATAAATTCACAAAGGCTACCGAGACGAAATCCAAGAGATGGTCATCTTTGTAAGGGTCACCACTTTTCCCCAACTGTTCTCGACCTACACAATCACCAATATAAGAAAGGAGTGAGCATATATATATATATATAGGAACATTGTGAGCATATATATATAAAAGAGAGAGAAAGAGAGAGAGGAGTGAGCATGTATACCAAGTTCGGGGTGTCTAAGGTAGGAAAAGGCTGTTACTCATCGCCATGCATACATAATATCCACAATGTACACTTCCGTGTGGCTGCTTAGGACCTTTGTATATATAAAATTGTTAGGTAATGCAATTCAGATTATGCGATCTTCAAAATAAGTCATACTTACGGAACGCGTGTGTTTTGGCGTGCAACTTATCCTTCCTTCTTGGATTATGTCTCCCCCGGTGGTTGTTAACATACCAGCGGGTGATGCGCCCATTCGAACCGATTTCACAAATGCAACTTGTTAGTATCCAAAAGTATAAGTTAGGAGGTTATATACTAACATATAAGATGGTTGTCGATATACATACGATTTTAGAATCGCTATGAAGTCTTTATACGTGGCCGGTTCATAGTTCAGTGAATCCATAACCCACGCTTGGCCCAACACGACATCAACACGTATAGCAATCCAATGATTCTTGCACAAATTCAATCATAGAAAAATGATGAGCCCATCCGCGTATAACATGTATTCGAAAAGCTTTATGTACGAGTTGAACTTACTTGAAGTGGTAAGGTAGCCATATCGTATTGTTATGTTGCAGATTTTTGAAAGCCATGGCTAAATACGCCGCCATCCTAATGGCCTCATCCTTGATCGCCTTCTCCCGAATTGTCTCTTTCTCCGCCTTGGTCTTTCCGATTCTAATTCTTTGCCATTCGGATCCCATCTCTTAGGATATGAAAAGTGTGCTTGTGCTATTTGTCGAGGATCCACGTACCCTATTTTCAATCTAGGAACTTGTTTAGCAAGGTGTGCTTGCATCCTACAAGAGACCGCTTAGGTTAGTTACAACGTTATCAAAATATCACACTCACACCATATCAAGAGGGCAAAGGACTTACAAAAGTAGATGTGAACTAGATTTATGTCCATAGAACCCGAGGCGATACAATGTATGGATGTCGTCGAAGTCGAAGGCAATTTCACCACCGGGTCCTCGAATATACCGTTTGGGTAGGCACATGATATCGAGCCTATCCCTTTTGGCTCGGCGTGCAAGTACCAATCATGGAACTTTTTCATTCCAAGTGGCATATATTGCATGATATGGTTTGGTAAGAAGAGCTTGCCTCTTTCATATTTTTTTGGGCATTTCTTTGTCCATCTAATTTCTTCTATCTACGGATACTTCTTTGCTGAAAAAGTGATTCTTGGTGATTTGCGAGAAGCTTGTCGTGGTACTTCTTTGTCTAGGTTCTCGGGCTTCAAGCGGTCATGGGCGTACCACTTAGGCGACAACGTGACATCATTCATCGGCGTAAAGACGGGCTTTACTTTTCTTGGAGGCTTTTTTTTTTTTTTTCTATGCACCAACTCGTCCCATATATCATCTATTGGATGCTCTTCAACACGAGTTCCTTCCAAAGGCACACGCTTTCTGTAGGGAGGCACATTAGGTTGTGCGGCCTCCCGGAGAAGAGTGTGGCATCTCGGGGTTTTGTTGGTCATGAGTAGTGGAGTGTGGTATCTCTTCATCATCATCACAAGTTGGTGACATCATATACTCCCCTCCTCCGCAACACCCTCCGATCGTGGAAGTGGCGAATAACTTGGTGGGGGAGGCGAGAAACCCTGTCAATACAATGTCTCGTTTGTGCCACGGGATGAATCGCGAATCACTTGACCGAGTTCGTTCGGTCCCCTCGGGAGTTGGGTGTTCAAATATATAATCCTTGTAATTGGGCTCCACGGTATGCACCTCGACCCTAGTGTAGTCCGGGCGGTATAGGCTTGCCATGCCACTTGCCCCCGGGGGATGTGCCACACCCGTTCCGACAACCTTCACTATGTTTGCCCTTCCCATGAGAACCACCAAGTTGCAACTAGTTGGTTCCCCGTATGCGTCGGCGGGGTTGTGCCGCAGTGGAACCTTGGCTGCTAGGTACTTTAGGAGGGCTCCCTATTACCTCAAGTTGAGCCGGCGGGGCCACGGGCAACCCTTTTTCCTCGGCGCCTTCGCTACCATAGCCTTCACCGGTGCTTTCAAGATCCAAAGACTCGGGCTTTAGCATGTTTCTTGTAGATGTGGCTATCCTTTTCGAAGCCTTGTTTCCATGTCGTTCTTTTCCCTAAACCCCCGGTGCGGCGGTGTGCTCGGGGTTTCCCAAGGCAAGGCTAAGCTCATCCCTCTCTCTAAAAGGTATGAATGAGCCCTTCTCCTTTTCTTGCCAGTATTCAAGCATCTTTGATACTACCTCTTCTGCACTGGTTACTAAATTGAAGGGAAGAACCGGACGATGCAAAGGTGCTCCTCGCATGTATCCAATTCCTTCCACGTATGTTCAAATTCTTCATCTTTACCCGGTACATACGCCTCTTCGTCCTTCTTCGAAAAGTGGGTTACGCCTTAAAGTAGCCACCGAGCCTAAGTGAGTAGGGTGTATGTTCATCTTCGCTTGCTCTCTCATACGAGCACCGACGGCCAATGCTTTGGGAAGTCTTTTGAGCCACAAGATCGTCCCATTGTCTCGTGTTAATTTTCCATACTTGTGAAAGCGGAGTTTTCCCGTTTGGATATATTTGACGTTTAGTTCACCCCTCCAACGTCGAATGACTCCCCATTGCCTTAAAGGCATGGCGTTTCACGGCCTCCTCGCATCACGGTGGAAAATTGAAATTGGCTAGCAGCTTCTTCCATAGGCCCGTCTTGGTCTCCTCCGGTATTTTTTCCATGATGGGATAACCGGGTTCAACTCATCTCTTCCATAGGCTCGTCTTTCTCGGCTTAAGGATGTCCCCTTGCGGATCGACCTCTGTTATCATATAGACCATGTCCTTGTCGGGATACTGAGTTTGGTTTCCTTATCCCTCGTTTCCTCTTGGGACGGGCCTCGGTCGTGGTCGGCTGGGGTTCCGGAGCGTAGGCGTTATTGTTCACCTCTATGGCGGCCGCCTCGCACAATGTTCTTCCACTCTGTCTTCTTCGCCTAGGCGCCGCGCGGACGACGTCGCTTTTTTGGGGAGATTCAGGGGACCTAGACACACGGACACGGGAGGCCAAAGTGTTAATGGTTGTAACATGATAAAAGAAATTTCAAATATTGATTGATAAGGCTTTGTCTCATCCTCATCTTAAAGGTCAAAGTCCTTGTCCGAGTCGTCCCGAGTTGGCCTATGCACGGGTTCACGTGGGAAAGGATCCTCGGGGCTTACATACCCATCCTCACCATCATCGCCGCCATCATCGTCATCGAAGTCGTCACCATCGCCCTCACCATCGTCCTCACCACCGTCCTCACCATCGTCCTCACCATCATCCTCCTTGAACGGATCAATTGTACCCATTGCATCTATATTCTTGTCTACCTCATCGATGAACTCCTCCTGACTCATGATAGCCGGTTCTTCCTCTTCTAAGGTTTTCTTATGCTCGTGGCTTTTGGACGCAAGATTGCCTCTTGTCGGGGGCATTTTATGATTTATTCTAATCTAATAGAAGGAAAAGATTTGGATCATGTCAATCGTTGAGCGAAAAAACGAGTAGTACAAAGAAGTAGAGGCCTCGGATACATGTTTCATCATCGGCCATTAGGTACAAATTTGACTCTCATTTGTCCCCTACTCATTTTATCCATTCCAAACTGGTTGCTTATAAAGCCATCCTAGTTTAGAAGGTTACAGAGGGTCTCAAAATCATCATAGTCACCGCCTCAGCTTAAAAGGTTTGCATCATTGCCTATGCCACTTTGCCTTAGCACATATTTTCACAAGTATATAAAAGATCATTGCATTTTATAAAGTAATGCAGCAGCAAGAAAGCTCCATGTTTGATACTCAAAATTGCTGAAAAATAGGAATGCAGCAGCAAGACAGCAAGACAGCTCCATGTTTGTAAAGTAATGCAGCAGCAAGACAGTTCCATGTAAAGTAATGCAGCAGAAAGACAGCTCCATGTTTGATACTCAAAATTGCTGAAAAATAGGAATGCAGCAGCAAGACAGCAAGACAGCTCCATGTTTGTAAAGTAATAATGCAGCAGCAAGACAGATCCATGTAAAGTAATGCAGCAGCAAGACAAATTTGAGAATTCTAACACCAATCCTAACCAGGTCGATCTCCAGTCTCTCAGCTACTACTTGAATTGAATTGAGAAAACAGAAGTGCACAAATGGCTGGCAATGATTAGTGCAGTGGCGCTAGAGCAATCCCAATAATTCATTTCTGCCCAAGAACAATCCCAACTAGTAGACAGTTCCCAATATGCATTTGAAGTTCCATATATCAAAAGCAGCTGCTAGTGACTAAAGTATCAAGATAGGAGAATCATACTTCTATCAAGATAGGAGAATCATAGGCAAGTGACTAAAGTAGGAATCTGTAAAGACTAACAATCAACTACTTAGCCAAATACTTGTATCAAAATCGACAGGGAGTGGCATGCTCAAATACTTGTATCAAAATCGTCAAAAATTTAGCTCAAAATCGATCCAATGTGCATCACAGGCGGTGGCATGCTCAAAATTTAGCTCAAAATCAATCCAAAATCACAGGCATCATAGGCGGCATTTCATGATGGCAACATTTCATCCAAAATCACAGAACCTGTCGTTGAGTACCTGCAGAGGGGAAGGACCGGTCATTGTGTACCTGCAGAGGGGAAGACGCCGGCGAGAACCAAGCGTAACCCAAGGCGGACACAGGGCGGCGGCCGGCCGGCGTGGATCGCAACCCACGGGGAAGGCGGGACGGCGGCCGGCCCTCACGGATCCGGCCACGGGGAAGGCGGAGACAATGGCGGCGGCGCCGAAGGAGGAGATGGGGCGCGGGCGGTCGGCCCTCGCAGATCCGGCCAAGGGAAGGGACGAGGAGGCGGCCGGACGAGAAGGGACGGGGGAGGCGGCCGCCCGGACGAGAAGGGGACGGCGAGGCGGCGCCCTCCCGAGACGGGATGGCGAGGCGGCGGCCCTAGCGAGGGCCGCGGCGGCCCTCGCGTGGAGAAGGGACGGGCCGGGGAGGCGGAAGGAACGGGGGCGGCGACGCCGACGGGTCCGGCACGGCGGGGACGGGAGATGGCGGGGGGGAGACGGCGGCGCCGACGGCGGTAGCGGCGGACGGCGGCCGCAGAGAGAAAATCGCGCCCGCACTTAGCCAATTTTGGCCTCCTGCGGCCACGATATATACCAAACCCTAGGTTTGATTAGGGGGTTTCGAGGGGAGCCCCAGTAGTTAGCTTTCATTTTTATAAAAAAAATTGTTTGACAAATGTCTTTGAGAGATTAAATGATATCTAAAAAGAAACATAAAACAAAAATATGGTTACAAATTAATTCAAAAAAATATTGTTTGATAAATGTTTTTGAGAGATTAAATGATATGTAAAGAAACATAAAACAAATATATGGTTACAAATTAATTTGAAAGTCCTAAATGGAGACGGGGAGACAAGGCGACCGGCCGTGAGGAAGGGGCGGACGGGGGTCGGATCCCCGCGAGGGCCACCGCCTAAGGACGATGACGTGCACAGAGTAGCGTGGGTCGTTAGGAATCGAGCCCGTGGCGGATGGCTCCCTGTTAGGGTTTCGGGCGGCGGCGGGAGGAGATTCGTGGGAGCAGTGCGGTGGGGACGCCGTAGGGGGGCGGCGGAGCGAGTGGAGGGGACTCGGGTGGCTGCGAGGGAGAGGAGGAGGCACGGGAGGGAGCCACCCCTATAGTTAGTTTTTTTTTTTTTTAGAAATTAAAATATCATTTCATGAATGTTTATGAGAGATTAAATAATATCTAAAGAAACAAAAATAAAAATATGGTTACAAATTAAGAAATAATAATAATATATGGTTACAAATTATGACATTTTTGGAATTCAATTTTAATTATTTATAGTGGGGTTTTTAGTTTTCCTAGCCCTAAATGGTTTTTAATTTAGAATTAATACCAACTATCATCACCTCAACACGGTCTACAATCTAGCATCGCCTTGCCACTACTTTTTGGAGCCCAAGATGTTCTCAATTTGAAAAGTCACAAACACGGCTTTTTTTTCATTTTAGGTCATTTAGTGCTTGTTTGACTGAGTTTGACCAAGTCAAACTTTCAAATTTCAAACTAATGATGCCTTGCCGCTACTTTAAATAACACTTTCTCAAAAGCAAAAACAACATATAAATATTTTAGTTCTCCATGAGATCTAACATGCTTCTATTCAATTTTTTTAATTTGAAGTGATTTAGTGCTTTTTTAACCAAGTTTGACCAAGTTACATTAGGGGTGGCTCTATATACGCACACCCCTAACAACATTAGGGGCACTACTTTGACTAACACATTCTCAAAATAAAAAAATAAACATATAAATATTGTAGATCTCCATGAGGTCTAACATGTTTGTATTCAAAAGTTTTTAATTCGACGACATTTAATGCTTCGTTTGACCAAATTTGACCAAGTTACATTAGGGGTGGTCAGATATATAGCCGCCCCTCGATAACATTAGGGCGGCTCGTAACATCGCCTACCCCTAATGTGACCTCACTAGGGGCGGTTTGTTTCGACCCATTTACGCACACATTAGGGGGCGGCTCAAAGTATGAGCGCCCCTAATCAAAATGGCGACCACCCTCTTAGTACGATTTTGTAGTAGTGGCCGGAGCTCGCCGATGGCCGGATCCGCCGCCAGGGCCTGATTAGCGGATCCATGCCGCCCCGCCGCCGCCGTCCGTCGGCGCCACCGCCCTCGATCCGGCGCCCGAGGCCGGATACGCCCCGCGCCCGCCGGGATTCGCCGCCTAGAGCCGCCACGGGCGCCGCCGCCGCAGACCTTGCCGAGATCCGGCCGTAGTTGGGGAGGCCCGCACCAGTCCGCGCCGCCACGCAGCTTGGGAAGGGCGCCGCCGCCTGCCCCGCCGGGCCGCCCCGGCCGGTTGGGGGAGGGAGGGCCGTCATGGTGCCGGCCTCCGCCGACATAGGAGGAGGTGGAAGGGGAAGAGGGGACTTGGGGCGCCGGGAGGAGAGGGGGAGGAGAGGGGCGGATGGGAGGAGAGGAGCGTCCGGGAGTGGACGGGTCGAGAAAGAGGAAAGTAAACGGGGAGAAAGAAAGTGTGTTGGCTGAGGCCGAAACCCTAAGACACCCCTTCTCTATTTATACAAGCCCGATTTCGGATTGGTTTTGGGCTTTTTGTGGGCTCTTTGGGCTGGCTAGTTGGGCTTCATTTACCCTGGCGATTTTTTAAAAAAACCACCACGGTTAATTGATTTACCGTGGCGGTTAATAAAAAATAACCGCCACAAGTTAATGAAGGTATTAACCATGGCGGTTTTTCAAATAACCGCCACAAAAAATCATTTGGAAACGCGGTGCAAAATCAATTTTGTAGTAGTGTAGGTCAGCAGGGGCGGAGCGCTCCGTAGGGCAAGGTAGGGCGCTCGCGACATGCAAGTATCAAAGGTTGAGAAAAGGTAGGCTAGCCTTGCTGGGATGGGTCATGCGAGGGCTGCGCGCATCCAATCCTGGACGAACCGTGACACAGAGGTGAAACCTTAGGTTGTAATTGTTGCTGGGCTGGGAGCCAGACGGCCAGTTGCGGCATCGCTCCGGGGTGAGGCCGCCGTGGACGCCAACCCCGCAGCCTAATCAGAAGCCGCCCCGAGGCGCCACCGGCACGGGTGGAGCCGCCGCTAGGGTTTCATGGAGCCTCGTATGAGGCAACACTAGAGGGAGGCGAGGGTGGAGCGCAGCGGGAGGAGCAGGAAGGAGGAGGTAGGATGGACGAGGCGGGCCGTCGCTGCCTCACCGGCACCACCGCCCTGCCGTGTGCCCACATGATGAGATGGAGGCAGAGGACGGAGAGGTCGAGAGAGAAGGTTTTTTTTTTTGGACGCAGGGGGCCGGTTATATTTGGGGTGGTCTCGCTGACGTGGACCAATCATTGTATTAGCGGCGACGTGGCGTGGCTCAGGAAGCGGGAAGAAGCCCAGCAGGGCCCGTGATCCAACGTGGCATAGCTAAAATTAGAGGGAGGGTCGAGAAATGAAGAGGTTAAATTGCTCTTGTTTGTAATATTGGGATTAAGGGTGTGTTTGGTTTCCCACCTCCATCCTCCGCACTACGGTGCATGGCCGTCACAGCAAGGCACTACTACAAAAGGGAACTAAGAGAGCGCCTGGCTTGAACATTAGGGGCGGCTCATAATTTGAGCCGCCCTTAATGTATGCGAAAAATTCGTGGTAGAAGCAAACCGCCCTTTAATGTTGCCACATTAGGGCGCTCATGTTACGAGCCGCCCCTAATGTGACTGATTTTATTAGGGCGGTTATATTTGAGCCACCCCTAATGTATTCTCAAATCGGGGGCGGTTATATATCGCCCACCCCTAATGTGATCCGAAATCGAGCGGTTCTATATCTGACCACCCCTAATGTATTTTAGTCAAACTTGGTCAAACGAAGAACTAAATGACCTCAAATCGAAAACCTTTGAATACAAAAAGTTGTATAGAGTGTAGATCTTGAGGAGCTACACAAAGTCGGTGTTCGCGACTTTTTGAAAATGAGGACATCTCCAAAAAGGGGGTCTTTAGTTTGAATTGGAAAAGTCAAACGAGGTCAAACGAAGCACTAAATGACACGAAATCGTTCAAAAAGTCAAACTTGGTCAAACGAAGGACTAAATGACCTCAAATGGAAAAACTTTGAATACTGAACGTGTTAGAGCTCATCGAGATCAACATTAGTTATATGGGTCATTTTGGCTTTTAAGAAAGTGTTAGTAAACACTAGTCACAAAATCTAGAATCATACTTTTGGTTTATGAAACCTTAAGAGAGATGTGTCCGGTGTGAAGAACGTCTATCAAAACTTTATCGATCGCAAAAATGACCAACATACGCATTGTAGATCTCGACGAGGTGAGTCGAATTGGTATTCAAAACTTTTAAATTCTCCACCACTTAGGGCCCGGAAAACGAAAACTCTCAAAAAACATTTGAAATTCAATATTTGAGCGGTTCAAAATCTTTTGAATCCAAAAAAGTTGTATATAGAGAGTGTAGATCTTGAGGAGATACACAAAGTCGGTGTTCGCAACTTTTGGAAATGAGGGCATCTAGGGCTCCAAAAAGGCGTCTTGATTTGAATTCGAAAAGTCAAACTTGGTCAAACGAAGGACTAAATGACCTCAAATGGAAAAACTTTGAATACGAACGTGTTAGAGCTCATCGAGATCAACATTAGTTATATGGGTCATTTTGGCTTTTAAGAAAGTGTTAGTAAACACTAGTCACAAAATCTAGAATCATACTTTTGGTTTATGAAACCTTAAGAGAGATGTGTCCAGTGTGAAGAACGTCTATCAAAACTTTGTCGATCGCAAAAATGACCAACATACGCATTGTAGATCTCGACGAGGTGAGTCGAATTGGTATTCATGACTTTTAAATTCTCAGCCACTTAGGGCCCGGAAAACTGAAAACTCTCAAAAAACATTTGAAATTCAATATTTGAGCGGTTCAAAATCTTTTGAATCCAAAAAAGTTGTATATATAGAGTGTAGATCTTGAGGAGATACACAAAGTCGGTGTTCGCAACTTTTGGAAATGAGGGCATCTAGGGCTCCAAAAGGCGTCTTTAGTTTGAATTCGAAAAGTCAAACTTGGTCAAACTTGGTCAAACGAAGGACTAAATGACCTCAAATGGAAAAACTTTGAATCTGAACGTGTTAGAGCTCATCGAGATCAACATTAGTTATATGGGTCATTTTGGCTTTTTAAGAAAGTGTTAGTAAACACTAGTCACAAAATCTAGATTCATACTTTTGGTTTATGAAACCTAAAAGAGATGTGTGTCAGTGTGAAGAACGTCTATCAAAACTTTGTCGATCGCAAAAATGACCAACATACGCATTGTAGATCTCGGCGAGGTGAGTCGAATTGGTATTCATGACTTTTAAATTCTCGACCACTTAGGGCCCTAAAAGCGAAAACTCTCAAAAAAAACATTTGAAATTCAATATTTGAGCGGTTCAAAATCTTTTTGAATCCAAAAAATGTTGTATATAGAGAGTGTAGATCTTGAGGAGATACACAAAGTCGGGTGTTCGAACTTTTGGAAATGAGGGCATCTAGGGCTCCAAAAAGGCGTCTTTAGTTTGAATTCGAAAAGTCAAACTTGGTCAAACTTGGTCAAACGAAGGACTAAATGACCTCAAATGGAAAAACTTTGAATACGAACGTGTTAGACCTCATCGAGATCAACATTAATTATATGGGTCATTTTGGCTTTTAAGAAAGTGTTAGTAAACACTAGTCACAAAATCTAGAATCATACTTTTGGTTTATGAAACCTTAAGAGAGATGTGTACGGGGTGTGAAGAACGTCTATCAAAACTTTGTCGATCGCAAAAATGACCAACATACGCATTGTAGATCTCGACGAGGTGAGTCGAATTGGTATTCATGACTTTTAAATTCTCACCACTTAGGGCCGGGAAAAGCGAAAAACTCTCAAAAAACATTTGAAATTCAATATTTGAGCGGTTCAAAATCTTTTGAATCCAAAAAAGTTGTATATATAGAGTGTAGATCTTGAGGAGATACACACAAAGTCGGTGTTCGCAACTTTTGGAAATGAGGGCATCTAGGGCTCCAAAAGGCGTCTTTAGTTTGAATTCGAAAAGTCAAACTTGGTCAAACTTGGTCAAACGAAGGACTAAATGACCTCAAATGGAAAAACTTTGAATACGAACGTGTTAGAGCTCATCGAGATCAATATTAGTTATATGGGTCATTTTGGCTTTTAAGAAAGTGTTATTAAACACTAGTCACAAAATCTAGAATCATACTTTTGGTTTATGAAACCTTAAGAGAGATGTGTCCAGTGTGAAGAACGTCTATCAAAAAACTTTGTCGATCGCAAAAATGACCAACATACGCATTGTAGATCTCGACGAGGTGAGTCGAATTGGTATTCATGAATTTTAAATTCTCACCATTTAGGGCCCTAAAAAACCGAAAACTCTCAAAAAAACATTTGAAATTCAAAATTTGAGCGGTTCAAAATCTTTTGATTCCAAAAAAGTTGTATATATAGAGTGTAGATCTTGAGGAGATACACAAAGTCGGGTGTTCGTGACTTTTGGAAATGAGGACATCTAGGGCTCCAAAAAAGACGTCTTTAGTTTGAATTCGAAAAAGTCAACCTTGGTCAAACGAGTAATGTCTAACAAAACATTTAATTTTCCACTAATTTTTAGGATGTGAGCTCAAATTAAATACGTATTCTTACATATATATTTTTTATAATGGTTGGACATTCATTTTTCATGTTACTTTAGTAGCATTTTGGTACTTACTTAAAAGTTTGACAAATCAATTAATTAATAACTATATATATAATTGACAACCTTACAATATTAAACTTCAAAATAAATAAAGCCCATCTCATGGATGCAGCCCACTACAGCCCAAATCAAACAACGCCTCAGCCGTTAGATCGAAAGGAACGATCACGATGCACCGGTGATTGGAATATAATGCTCCCCGGAACCCTAGCAGCCACCGAGTCCTCCCTTCTTCTCCAGTTCTATTGTGCTCCCCAGTCTGCACCGGCGCCACCCTCCCGACCCGCAGCCTGGCGCCGCCACCCCGCGCCGGTGTCCTGCCCCGCCGCGCAGGCCCTCCCGCGGCCGCCGGCGCGCGCGCCCGCCACTGCGCCGTCCGCCGGCCCCAGCTGCATCGGCCCGGCGCCCCAGCAGCGCCGCCCGCCGGCCCCAGCTGCGTCGGCCCGGCGCCCCAACAGCGCCGCCCGCCAGCCCCTACTTCGAGAAGGTCCCGACGTTGAGGACCGCCCTCTTTCCTCTTCATCTCACTTGATATCTCCCATATTAATCCAAACCCTAACATTGTGTTCTTGAAATCAGCTTTTGTAAGAGGGGACATTCAGATTAAGATGGAAGAAAGCTATCACAGCAGGTCGATCCACTATTACTTGTGCCACTGTAACCTACTTTGTGTATGAATCACTGCATTTTTTTTTTTTTCTGATGAAGTCTGAACCATGAACTTTGCCCAAGTCTCAAGATCAACTTAATTGTATAATATAGTTTTGTAATTAGGACAGACATTATGCAATGAAAGAAAACTGCAACACATCTCTGACTGAATGCTATATATATCTTTGATGTGGTATTTGAGCATTGTATACATTAATGCCTAACATCCTTTGAAATTAATGCCTAACATCCAAAGTCTGTTATGCATTTCCAGACTTGGAGAATAGGTAATCCTGCCTGCTATAATTTATTTTGCTAATTTTAGAGTTTATTAATCAATGCCATTAATGCTACGTCTGCATTCAGGTATACTGTTTTTTGCTGCTGGAACTGCCTCAACTTCATGTCATTTGCTTATGCTGCACAGGTTCTTTTCGATTTGTCCTCAAGATCTCAAAAGCAAATTTTGTTTTGCATGTAGGATGTAATATTATGGGAAACTCATGAAAGATTGTGTAAACATGTCAAGAATGAAGACAGGATCTGTGCCCTGTTCTTTTGGCAATACAGGAATAGTGTTTTCCCATTAGTTCTTAGGGTAAAAACATAACAGCTTCTGAACTGTACAGCTTCCATGTCTTCTTGCTCCTTATTAGTTAGAGCTAATAATGTCATCCAATCATATTTTCTTTTATTTTTCCAGTCTAGTGTTTTCAGGTCATAGTACATGACCATTAGCTGCAGAAGTTTCTTGTTCGGATTACACATCAGGTTCTTTTTTTTTTTGAGAAACTATACCTTGTGCTGAGATGTGCATTTTCAGCTATTGAAATTTACGTGTACATTTTCTTCTCTCCTTGAAATTAGATGCTCTGTTATAACAATTTGATTGCTGCTCACATTCTCCCTCTGCTTGTGCTTTACTGAATCGACATTTGCTTTATCTACAGTGGAGTGTGTGCTTGCTTGGAAAGACTAGCAATTCCCATTGTCTCTGATGCATATCAGCCCATGTTCAGGTATATAATATCATCCAATTATTCCTAGTTTGTGCCAAGTGACTTTTCATGTTTTTTTCCCACAAATTAGAACCCCAAATTTGAGCTGAAATCTGCCACGGGTATGAGTATCCAAGTAACATTGTGTAGTAGGCTGTCCAGTTGATGTAGTGATGTGTTATTTCATTCTTTTTGTTACCAGCACATAGTTCTTTTTCTTGTCACCTTTGCTTGTGTACTCGTTTTTGCCAAATCAAACATCCAAGCTAGTCGGAAATTATGTCATCCGTATTAGCACTCAATACTAGGCTAATAATTATTTTTTTTGGTTGCTTGCAGGTTGGAGTTTTTTGCGCTGCTGATTGCTGGCAGGCTGCTGCTAGCTGCGATTTTTTGTGTTGGTTGCTGGCAGGCTGGAATTTTTGACACTGCCTGCTTGGTGGAATTGTTTGTGTAAGGACTTGGCCCTAGCTGCCAGAACTTTTATGTGAATTGTATCTCGACATCTTTGTATGTTATGTGAATTGTATGTTGAAGTATGTGAGTTTTGCACGATGCATATATGTTTATTTAAAGTATGGAGGCATTATGTCAATTATTAATTGAATCTGTGAATTATATATTCATATATATTTTTTGGTTCTGAAAATCAACTCTAGGGGCGGTTTTAGATTAAACCGCCCTTACGCTTAGAGACATTAGGGGCGGTTTATGATGAGCGTAACCGCCCCTGCTATGCCCACATTAGGGGCGGCTCAAGCAGAGCCGCCCCCGATGTCTCCATATTAGGGGCGGTTGGGACAACCGCCCATAATGTCCATGAACATTAGGAGCTTGATTAGGGGCGGTTGGAAAAACCGCCCCTAATGTGCATCTAAAACCGCCCCTAATGTTCCCTTTTGTTGTAGTGAGGATGGCTAGCGTTTGGTTGATTACAAATATAATAATTGGGAAATTCGTGTTGTTCATGTTCGAACCACTTCTCAATATGCGGATCATGTTTGTGGCGATAAGCAAACATGCGTGTATAGTCAATTAGCATATGCTCATCGTTGCATTTATGCACTCAGATTATATGTATCATGCCACCTCCGTCCCCCGTTTATTTGTCGCTTGGGAACTGTGGTAATGCGTGAGGGAGCGTTGTTCCCGAGCGATCGTTATTTCGGGTGACGTAGTAGTACTTTTGCACTCGCTGCTACAAAAACGATTTATAAGATCAGCCTCGTTGCACTGCATGGGGGCCAGATTTTGAGCCCCCAATCCCCACACCCCCGCCAACACACACGCGAAGTGGACTCGCTATTTGTAAGGGGTCTGCTCATCCAGCTACATTACTAATATACCTCTTTAATGGCGGCTCGATCACCCGTCCCCATTACAAATTGGGCCGAACCGGCCGCCCTTCCAAAGGTATTTGTAGGTGGGCTAACTATTGAGCTCTCTACAAATAGACTCCCAATAATAAATGAGGCACCGAAAAATTAAAAATTTTAAAATAATCTCGAAAGGAAAATAATCTAAACAAAAATACAGATCTTGAAAAGTTATGAATCTTGTTTGTTAACAACTTTTACATTTGACTTTATTTGATGGCTCAAAATGTGGGGTTTGAATGTCTATATTTTGAAACTTGAATATTTGAAATGACCACCGATGGAAAAACTTTATAAGAACCATAGATCTCAAAAGTTATGAAACTTTGTAGTTGACCACTTTTTATTTGAAATCATCTTGTCATGGAAAAAAAAAACATTCAAATATCTAAAATTTAAAATTCAAATTTCATAAATGACCACGAATGGAGAAACACCCCGAATGAAAATCGTATATGTTGAAAAGTTATGAAACTTTGTAATTGATGACTTTTTGATGTGAATCTACTTGAGGCATTGTTGGTATTTGATAAGCCTACGTAAATATTTATAATAATCCGCAGTTTAACGGATCTTGGTGAGCATTTCACCCGGGAGAGGGTTTTAATATCGAATCCACATGGAGGATGGTGTGAAGATAAGCGAGGCATATAACTAATCCCCTCGAGCAAAAAGCAATCAAGGAACTTAAGAAGATAAAGAGATAAGGAGATTTCTACGGTTGTCTAGTTCTTACCCGTGTAAGCTATGTTGATATTGTCTTAGGCACTACTAGAAATCGACATTCCAAGACAGATCAATTTTGTCATGTATAGCCCAAAACTGTCACAAAAAGTGCATTCAAGACGAAATCCGTCCGTCATGGCGTCCGATCATATAATCGGCGTCACAAAATGTCCGGCGGACGATGTAATTTGGGTGTTCTCGTCACAAAATCACAAAACATTATGTGACGGTACCTCAACGTTCGTCATATAATAGTGTGTTAACCAAGGTTAAACCGCTAGATTTATGCTAGCTATTGTGACGATAGGAAGTCGTGTCATGTATAAGTAGTTAACCATGGTTAGAAGCTGTCATATATTGTGAGGCCACGGATTTAGGGTCCGGGCCCATATTACGAGGCCCAACCCAATTGTAACAATAATAATAGGGATAATAATAAACGACAAAGTCAATTATATATTATCATATTGACCATATAAAAGGGCCCTGTGTCATTTTTTCATACAAAAGTATGATGCTCGTAACACATGTTTTCATACAAAAGTACAACAAAACATAAAAATACAATGATCTAGTCAACTAAACAAATTCTAGCATCTAGCACCAAGTTTTAGCCAATAGCCGGTGTCAAGTTCCTTCACCAAACAATTTCTTGCCCACTAGCGCTTTGCCAAGTTCTAGTCAACAACCTAGCAAAAGCGAATAAAAACAAAACAATGAAGTCGATTTAGATGACTGAATGGACAAAGTTTACACGACAAAAACTGGAGCTTAAGTCCGATCGATGCATGAATTTCTATCCTCAAATTATCCGTACATTTTTTTCTAGAAAGACTATCGACACAACCATTTTAATGAATTAAAGTTGATTTCTTGACAAGTTTAGAATGGTCTAATGGCATTGAATTCATGTTTGCTGCATATATAGTATCATAACAAGTTCGGAATGGTCTAATGGTCGGTAAATGAGCTACAAGCAAGGCTGCAACCAGATAATTCACCAAATCAGAAGTGTACCTCAAGTAGCTTGACAAAACAGTAACAACTAGTACTAACAAGCATTCTAACGAGGGAAGTATTAACATAACTCATGCAAGTATGCAACTGAATGGAAGTGTTGTACGTACACCGAAATCTGCAACTAAAGAAGTCAAGGACCCACTACATCGAGGGGAAAACACCCGCACAACCAAAATAATCAAAACCTGACTGAGGAAGTTCACTTACTAATAAGAAAAGTTTAAAATTAGTTTGCTGAGCTAAGACATTGAAAAAAAATTAGAAAAGATTCAAATTAGTTTGTTGAGCAAACAGGCATAGAAACAAATCAGATATGATTGTACTCACCTTGCAAATGAATGTGCTTGTAGTCCATATGTCATCACCATCAACTCCAGACACAACAGATTCCATCAAAAAAGATTATAAGATTATAAGTCAACAAGATTATAAGTCTCATTTACAAAATAAGCAAAGTGCATGTAAAAGATTATATCTCGCTTATACATAGATAGTTCTATCTATGCATAACCCAATGTACCAATTACAATACATGCAAATAGAGAAGATGAAGAATCTTAAACATCTCAATAACACGTAAATAGCACTATTTTAGCATCCCAAGAAGTCAATCAATTTTAAGTTTGACAAATGTAGTTTGTGAAACTTAAAAATGAATGACCTCTTAGGATGTCAAAATTGGCCAACAAATACCTCAATATAACTCTTTACTAAAGATTTACTAAAGTTAGCATGATGGTCTCACCAGCGAGGGAGTGTCTTATGTAATCTTCCACAAACTCTACGGCTGACCTCATTAGGTTGATGCCGGTGTTTGTGAAAGATCACATCGACACTCGCACCAAACTAGACCACAATTATTTTCACTTTGTTTGGCCAAACAAAAGGATATGATCATCCTTCCATGAATGTCCACATGGGCACAAGGGTAAACAAAGGTAGTAGGCCTCGTAATAATGGTCGTTTGGCTTGTTTATACCAACCGATAATGAAACATAACACATGGGGACCATGAAATCATCGAGGAACTTTGCAGCCTCGGCCTCCCAAGATTATACCAACTCATTCTTGAACACAAAAAAAGAGTAGCCGAGGTCGGCAAGGTTCCCGATGATTCGATGAACAACATGAAAACAAACTCTATTTTTTTTCACAAGCCAAACATGATCATCCCGCCATTACTATCATCATCGGCACAATGGTAAATGGACTTCGGCAATTAGTTGGTTTGCAAATATCATCATAGGTGGCTATCAAGTCGGGCATCTCACCGAAAATGCCCCGCACGTGCAATGCGTCAAAAAGCTAGCGCGGCGGGATGCGAAACCAATTAACCAACAATCACCTTGCTTTGCGCCGGGCGACGAACGTTTTGATGACCTTGTATTCTTCCGTCCACGTCGCCTCGCCGCATCGCCGCACGACGTAGCCGTCTGCGCCGAGAAACTCTTGGATCGGAGGTCACCTGCTGCGAGATCCGCGAAGGAAATGGGAGGGGGAGGGAATGGGAGTGGGGAGGAGTACTATGGTAGGATTCTCACCTTGGGGTCTTGAGGCAGAGCTCGGGTCAGCGCCGCCGTTTCCTTCGCGGTAGGGTTCTTTACTGCGCCGCCGCGGGAGTCCTCCCTTCCCACGTCGGGGTAGGGGTTCGCTCCGCGCCGGCGGCGGGAGACCTCCATTCCCACGCCGGGGTAGGGTTCTCGCGCCGCCGCTGGAGACCTACCATCCCACGCCAGGGGTAGGGTTCTCGCGCTGCGCAGGGAGACCCCGCCATCCCACGCCGGGGGTAGGGCTCTCGCTGCGCCGCCGCGGGGAGACCTACCATCCCACGCCGGGGGTAGGGTTCTCGCGCCGCGCCGGGGAGACCCCCGCCATCCCACGCCAGGGGTAGGGTTCGCAAGCGCCCGGGGAGACCCTGCGCCTTCCTACTCACGGGATTTGGGCTACGGTTTGGGTGATTTTGGGAACCGAAGGGGGAAAAGTCGTGGTCACGTGGATGGTGGTGGAGCGAAATGAAATTTTGGCCAACGCGCCCACGCTTCTTTCCCGCTTCTTGAAAAAAGTTCAGCTTGGGTGGCAGTCTTCATCTTCACCATCAATCGATTCATCCAATGGTGGAAAAAGAGTTCAAGCTTCTTGGGCCTTGGGCCTATAGTTGAGAAAGGCTATTTTTTGCATTGTACAAGTCTACCACGTAGTTGCATAAACTCTCCGTGAGATACGTGGATTTGCGACTAAGGGTCACGGCGCTTTCTCAAATGCAAAAACGACCTATATATGGAATGTAGATCCCGACGAGTTCTATCAACTTCATGTTCAAAAGTTTTTCATCCAAGGGCATTTAGTGCTCCGTTTGGCGAGGTTTGACCAAGTCAAACGTTGGTCAAATTTCAACTGGCGCCGCCGGGCCGGTTTTGAAGCTCTAGATGGATCCAAATCGAAAAAGTCATGAACACGTGTTTTCTAGGTCTCTTCAAGACCTACGTTCGGTATTAGAGTCAAGCGTTCAGTTTTTTGAAATTCTAACGCCTCGAATTTTGAATTTTCAAATTTTTTTACGGCTCGGGGCGAGTTTTCGGGGCCCTAGGCGGCCTCCATTTGAAAAGTCATGAACACGAAAAAAGTTCATAACTCATCGAGATCTACATTCGGTTTTAGGTCACTTTTGCATCCGAGCAAGTGTCAGAAAAAAGCGTAGTTCAAAAATCACTAGCCGCCACGAGTTGCATAAACTCTACGTGAGATACGTGGATTTGCAACTAGGTTTCACCAGCGCTTTCTCAAATGCAAAAACGACCTATATATGGAATGTAGATCCTGACGAGTTCTATCAACTTCGTGTTCAAAAGTTTTTCATCCGAGGCCATTTAGTGCTCCGTTTGGCGAGGTTTGACCAAGTCAAAACGTTGGTCAAATTTCAACCGGCGCGCCGGGCCGTTTTCGAAGCTCTAGATGGATCCAAATTGAAAAGTCATGAACACGTGTTTTGTAGGTCTCTTCAAGACCTACGTTCGGTATTAGAGTCAAACTTTTTTTGAACTTCGACGCCTCAAATTTTGAATTTTCAAAAAGTTTACGGCTCGGGGCGAGTTTTCGGGGGCCCTAGGCGGCCTCCATTTGAAAAGTCATGAACACGAAAAGTTCATAACTCATCGAGATCTACATTCGGTATTTAGGTCACTTTTGCATCCGAGCAAGTGTCCGAAAAGCATAGTTCAAAAACCACTAGCCGCCCACGAGAGTTGCATAAACTCTCAACGAGATACGTGGATTTGCGACTAGGGTTCACCAGCGCTTTCTCAAATGCAAAAATGACCTATATATGGAATGTAGATCTGACGAGTTCTATCAACTTCGTGTTCAAAGTTTTTCATCCGAGGCCAATTAGTGCACCGTTTGGCCGAGGTTTGACCAAGTCAAACATTGGTCAAATTTCAAGCGGGCGCCCGGGCGGTTTTTGAAGCTCTAGATGGATCCAAATCGAAAAGTCATGAACACGTGTTTTGTAGGTCTTGAAGGTATTAGAGTCAACTTTTTCGTTTTCGAACTTCGACGCCTCGAATTTTGAATTTTCAAATTTTTACGGCTCGGGGCGAGTTTTTCGGGGCCCTAGGCGGCCTCCATTTGAAAAGTCATGAACACGAAAAGTTCATAACTCATCAAGATCTACATTCGGTATTTAGGTCACTTTTGCATCCGAGCAAGTGTCCGGAAAGCGTAGTTAAAAAACCACTAGCCACCCACGAGTTGCATAAACTCTCTATGAGATACGTGGATTTGCGACTAGGGTTCACCGGCGCTTTCTCAAATGCAAAACGACCTATATATGGAATGTAGATCCTGACGAGTTCTATCAACTTCGTGTTCAAAAGTTTTTCATCCGAGGCCATTTAGTGCTCCGTTTGGCCGAGGTTTGACCAAGTCAAACGTTGGTCAAATTTCAACTGGCGCCTTCAAAGGCCGGCCAAGCTCTAGATGGATCCAAATCGAAAAGTCATGAACACGTGTTTTGTAGGTCTCTTCAAGACCTACGTTCGGTATTAGAGTCAACTTTTCGTTTTTTGAACTTCGACGCCTCGAATTTTGAATTTTCAAAATTTTACGGCTCGGGATGAGTTTTCGGGGCCCTAGGCGGCCTCTGTTGAGCTTGGGGTTCTCAACACGGTGTGAAACCTCCGCTCGGCGGTGCCCCGAGGGGGACTGTGAGGGGTGATGTACTGAAGGACTAGGAAGAATAATAATTGTCCATAAATGGTATTCACCAACCTCCTGAATGGGGGAGGACTCCTCCCTATTTATAGTGTTACAATTGCCAAGGAATTTGAGATTACAAGTTTGCCCTCTAATATTCTTGGCATATTCCATATTTACATTCCTGTGCGGGCTCTTCGTGTACTTGCGCATTCTCGCACCGCCTTCCTCCCACGGGGTCGACACGTCGGCCTGGGGCTCTCATCGGGGGACCTCCATGACCCTCTGCCGTGATCCGCGGGGCCTCGCACAAACCCGTGTCCCCGGTCTTCCCCGGCGCCCGACGCGGACTAAGCGGAGGTGGCGCGCTTCGCGACCTGGCGCCGTGTCGGCGAAGCCATCGGTTCGGGGAGCTCGCCCGGTCGAGACCGGGGCCTCCGCCGACTTTGGTATCGGAGGTCCGCGGGCTGCTCGTCTTACCCGAAGGTTGCAACACGAACTCATTCGTCGGTGTAAGTCTCCGCATGCATTTTCTCCTACTGCGATCACCTCCGCTCAAGCCGCAAGGATCCGTATCCCAACAGTTCCCCCCCTTGAGGGTGAACGGTCACAAGCGGAGGCGTGCCTTCGCTCTCAACGAACTACGGCGTTGGCGGAGGTGTTGAGGGTCCCTTCCCCCAGGACGATTTCGCGAGGGACCTTCGCTGTGGAGAATTTGAAACCCGGGTCGCAACGGACAAAAAGACACGCCCTCAAGGTCGATGTGACCGTTTTTACGCCCGTTGGTCGCGTACGTTTCGTTTTTGGGATGCGGAGGGTCGTCCGGACGCCTATAAAGGGGCCTTCCCCCGGGGCGGAGGGTACCTGGCCATCGGCTTTCTCTTCCGATTGCTCTCGCTTTCTCTCGCACCTTCTGCTCTCGCGTAACCTCGTTTGCTCGCTAGTTCGCTTAGTTGCATGCGTGCAAGCTCTGGGCCGTTTAGCGTAAGGGGCCGCTTCCCCCGTTGTGAGTTTTACGGGCTTACGCGGAGCTCCGTGACGCTCTAGCCAATACGCCCGCCTTTACGAGGAGTGCATGTTGGACGCTGCTCATGCTCAAGACTTGGAAGATACTCTTTCTGACGTTGAGGCCTCTGTCGGAGATCTAATGGCTCGCGAAGAGGTTGACGCGACTTACGAGTTGGGGTCGACAAGGATGACCCAGGCGATGATTGACGAGCTCCGCCAGAAAGGTTATATTTCTGCTACATACGAAGTTGAGTTGCCTGGGAGGGAGTCAGTGCCCGAGCTGCCGGAGCCCAAAGATCAGTGGGGTATTGTTTTCAAGGATTTCTTTACGTGCGGCCTCCGCCTTCCTTACATGGCATTTCTCCGCGCGGTGTTAGAGTCCTTCAATGTTGATTCATCGCCTTACGCCTCATGTGTTCCTCGCGGTGGCGAAGTTTGTGTGGGCATGCGAGTCCTACGGTGCTAAACCGGAGATAAACAACTTTGTGGAGTTCTACGAGCTGCATAAGCAAGCCGAAGGTTCGGAAGATGGCGGGACGGTGGAGAAAAGAAATTGCAAGTATGGTCTTTGCACATTCAGCCCCGTCGCCACGGGCGAAGAGAAGACGGAGCTCTCCTTTGCTCGAAGAACAAGTGGGATCCCTACTGGATGGAATTCTCGGTTTTATGCTCGGTCCGTGAGTTCTACGAGGACTGTAGATGGGGTTGACGAGGTTCGTTACCCCTTCACAAGGCGTCTACTCTTGTTCCGGTGGATATTGTGTCGTCGGCCGGATCAGAATGACAAGATGTCAGAAAAGAGGACTAAGTGTCGCGAAGCTTTCTTGTTGGCCTGCCGATATTCCGGAGGTCGGGATATTGTTGAAGAGTACTGCGCTGCAAAATACTCTCCGCTTGCCAAGAAGAATGCGGAGTTCCCTGTGGAGAGGATTAATCTCCCCGTGTTTGGTGGGTCGGAGATGGTCCCGTGCCCACGCCTTGGAACTCAACTCCCCGAAGGTGTTAGGCGACGCCGCCGTTATGGGTGTCGAAATGGAAGGCCGGGATATTTTAGGTCCTATTGGTATCGGGGAATTCCTCGCGCGGAGGTCGCGGCGGGGGAACATGCCTCGATTGAACCGTATCTTCGAGGGGATGGGGGTCACCTATGGCCCGCATAGGGTGCCTGGCCGTGTGCTTGCTGATATTGCCAAGCGCGAGGAGGAGGAAGCCGCGAAATTGGCGAAGGCGGCTGCTGGTGTTCCTCCGCCTGTTCAGAAACGGAAGGCCCCCCGACGACTCGCGAGAAATCGAAGAAGATCAAGACGGATGAGGGGACCTCCGCCCGACCTTCTGCGGCTGCAGTTGCCGCGACGGCCAAGGAAGAGGCTAAGAAGAAGAAGCAGCTTGCCCATAAGCAGGGCCAAAAGCAGGTTGTGCGGAGGGGTGACCCTCCGCCACCCGCGGCAGCCAAGTTGGCTGTTGCTGCTGATGCACCGGCTCCTGCGCCCTCCGATGGTGCCGGGGCTCTTACTGGCGGAGGTGTGGCCGGTTCGGTCCTATGGGAGGGCCCGGTTTCCCCTACCGTAGCTGCTTGTAAGCTGGCGTTTGATGGAGGTGCCACGTCGGAGGTGTCGAAGGTCATGGCGAACCCCTTTGATGGTTTTCCCTGCTCGAGCGGAAGCTCCGCGAGCTCGCAGGGTGAGGTCGACGGGGGGAGTCGATCTGCGACAAGATCAGTAGAGGGAGCTTCGAAGCGGGAGGTACGAGTTGAGTCTGCGTCGGAAGATTCATTTGTACCTCCGGCTGGTATGAGTATCACCTACGCTCAGATGCAGGAGCTCCGCGCTGCTTATCGTGCCTCTAAGGGTAATGAGGCGGAGGCCGAGAGCTCTGGGGCTAAGGTGGTGAAGGCGGCACAAGTTCTGGAAGTGCTGCGCGCCAAGGTGGCCCCGACCTCCGCTGGCAACGCAGGTTTGTTTTTCGATTCCATTCTCGTTTTTGGTTTCCCTATGTTTGTTAGACTGATTGGTTGAATTTTCCTCTTCGCAGGTGTTAGTGGAGATGTCGTCGGTGTGCTGGGGACGGGTTCTCCCCAGGTTGCCGCACAAGGTACTTTAAGTGAGTTACCTTCGCGCGGTTCTTGTCTTTTATCCCTTCTTTTTTTTCTACTTTGCGGTTTTCTTACTCCTCTGATTAGGTACCATATGTAAATACTTTTCAGAAGGCGACGTGCAGGAGGTGTTGGATAAGGCTGTAGACCAAAGCCTTTCGGTATGTTTTGTGCTTGTGTTTTTGCTTTTATATGCTGTCGGAGGTCTGATTCTTTGTTTGTAGATGACCGCTAGTTTGGAGTGCGTTCGCGCTCGGGTCCATCAGGAGCTTACGTCTCGTGATGGGCTCCTGAAAGATTTAGAGGCAAAAGCCTTCTCTTGGCGGGATGGTAAGGAGGCCTCCGACAAATTGTTGTCGGCTCAACGTGAGCTCCGCTTAAAAAGAGGCCGAGGCGTCGAAGAAGGCGCAAGACGAGCCGACCGCCGCGTCTGCGGAGAGGAGAGGGCCGAGAAGTCCCTTCGCGACATTGAAGCGGGCTCGAAGAGGCTAATGCAAGCCTTACCTCTTCGAGAGCTCGGGTGTCGGAGAGGCGAGAGACAATTTGGATGGGCGTTCTGGCGTCCCTGTACCTCCATGGCCCACTCGTATGCGGAGGCCGTGACATCTTTTGGTGCAGTGGTGACGCCCTTTCCCACGGAGGGCGGTAGCGCTGGCGTGCTATCATGGATGTCGAAGAACTTCGCCAAGCTTCCGGGGGTACTGCAAGGTGTTTCGATTTTTGGTGCTGGCGCGCGACTAGCGTCATTCGCATCCTTGCCACCGAAGGTTGCGAGGACGTTTCGAGCTCCGTGTGAAGGAGGCACATCAGCCTTCGAAGTGCGGGCGGAGCTTGGGAGCGGCGCCATGAAGTTCTTGGGCTCTTTCATGAAGAAATTTTGATTTGTCCATGGGCGCGCGGAGGCTGCATCTCTTGCTCGTTCTCTTCTTCCAGTTAGTTCTTTGCTCTTTGCCTCCTGTTCTATCGTAGCTTTGTGCCTTCACCTTGCTTTATTGTTTGTTCTAATGTCTTTTGTTTTGTATAGACTGGTCCTCAAGCGGATGTTGCTGAGCCTCGTGTGATCGCGGAGGACGGAGCTCCCATGGATGCACCCCCGCCGGCTGCTCAGGAGACGGAGGGAACAAGGTCTCCGAATGTCGATGACGCGGAGGTGTAGAGGACTAGGAGTTCTTTGTACTTTTTGGTTTTTGTGCGGATGTCTGTCTCCGCTTGTAAAAAGTACTGGGGTATTGTTTAAATGGAAGTCTAATGTTTTGTTTGAATCAATGATTTCCTGCGCAGGTTCCTGATGAGGTGCCTGTGTAGGAAGTGGATCCCTTGTGTTTTTATCGGGATGGCGTTTACGTTGACGGAGGTCTTTGGTTATTCTGGAAAGAGACCTTCGATGTCCCTAGGGTAGTCGACATGTATGAAGACGTTCTGTTCGACTTAGGAGGTGCTCGAATGGCCTTTACAAACGATGTAGCTTGGGAGGGGCCTCCGCCCGGGTCTGCCTAGGCTCTATTTGCTAGAGCACAATTGTGTAGTGATACAGTTTTTTTATCAATAAAGCGATGCTTGTTAGATTACTTTCGATTGCTTGGTTTGGTTACATTGCTTGTTCTTTTTCTCTTTTCCTTTCGAATTTTATTCGGAGCCTTCGCTTGTGGATTTGACAGCGGAGGGTAGTCACTTGTTTGCGGCGCCAATTCGCTCCCTTCCGCCGCGAAGTACCCGCGTGGAGGAGCGCCTTGTCTTGCGTTGGACCTCCGCTACCCGTATGGGAAGCGTTTCTTGTCGCTCCACTTCACGGGTCTTCGGCAAGGATCTCGCATTTGGATACTTTATAGGATTTTGAAGCTCCGGGGGGATGTTACGAATTCTTACGCGGTCTCCCCCCTGAAATTGTCCAAGTGCCGGGATCATTACGATTTCTTACACGGTTTCTTCTTGTTCGTGGTTATGCTGGCGGAGGTTGACATCCGCACTCATCTGCTGCTTCCAGTTTCCCTCGTGTAATTTTTCTTTTGGAATGGTGGAGTGTCGTATGGGGAGGCTAGGCTTGTTTTATAGGGCTTGGGCCATTAAGGGGACTTATTGATTTCGTCCTTTGGCAGGTGTGTTAGGTGGACTAGTGTTAGTGTATAACTTCATTTGTCCCCCCAGTTATCTCGGGATTGATGGGTCGGATCTAGCAAAGTGGCTTAGTGCTCGTCTTATGGATACCGCGTAAGGATTCGTATTTGGTGGTCTAGGCTGTGCACTTGGTTGTCCTCCTATTCGTTGGCTGGAAGCTCAGACTAGAACAGGCACGGAGCCATCAACTCTTGTCCATGTGCTATCAATTCTTAGCGGTGGGTTACGGTAGTTTTGATAGCTACTTGGTCCGCTCTAGGACTTTCTTTGCTTGAGTCGGACCTCCGCTAGGGCAACTTCAGGTCTATTTTGTGCCCACCTGTCGGAGGTCGACTTGGATGAAGGGGTCCTATGGTGGTCCGCTGGCTGCGACGAGAGGACGCGTCGACGCTAGCGAGGCTCCCTTGTGCGCCGCAGTGAAGCTATTGCCTAGCGTGGTGGTGTAGCTCATCTCCTTTGTCTTCTTTGTGTGCGTGCTACCACTGTACCATCTTCTGCGAAGATGTTTGTAGCTTCGACAGTACAATGTCGAGCACCTGTGTAATTTGTAAATATAATAACAAAATAGAGGTGTTCTGAGTACATTGATGCTTTTGTGTTTATCCTCCTTGTTGCCTTTCTTTGGCGGAGGTGGTCTTGATGCCCGAGGTGGGATGTGTCTTTTTCAGCTTTTTGTTTTTGACACATACCGTTGTGCCACCTCGATGCCTACGCTTGGGGTAGGACTTTTTTTCGAGGATTTTTAGACCGTTTTGTTGGTCTTTAGAGGTCATTTTTTAGGTTAGAACCTCCGCGTTCTATCCGTAAAAATGTCCTCTCGTGCATTTTTTCTATTTTTGTCGAATTACGTGACTGCGTTGCTAGTCACTTTCGACTTTTGCTTTTCTTTCCATTTTGGGGAAACTTCCTCTTTATGTTTCAGAGGATTTTACATTAGTTTCGCCTCATTAAAAACCTCACCTCCGCTAGGAGTTCCCCTGTGAGGAAAAGAGTGCGAAACCTTGATTGAAAAACTGTAAATTCTACTGCTACTTGCGGAAAGGTAAAATGGTAGGTAGCCTCCGCTTATACTTTGCGGGTTGCGGCTTTACACGTAGTACTTGCGGAGGTTGTCGACATTCCAGGTATGACCGGAGGTTTTGCCCTCACCATCGGTCAGGCGGAAGGCTCCTTGCCTTGTTGTTGCTTTTGTGATGAATGGGCCCTCCCACTTTGCTTGTAGTTTTCCTATGGTTGAAGCATTTGGTTTTCTCCTGAGCACCAGGTCTCCGTCCTCAATGTTCTTCTTGCGGACCTTGTTGTCCCTCCATTTTTTGGTCTCGGCTTGGTATTTTTGTATGTTCTCTACGGCTTCCAGCCTTGTGTGCTCCAGCGTTTCTTTGGCGTACTCTTCATCTTCTGCCATCTTCTGCCTTATGACGCGGAGGCTTTCGTGTTTCAGTTCCTCCGGGAGCATTGCCTCCTCTCCATACATGAGCTTGAATGGAGTGAAACCGGTTGCACGTGAAGATGTTGTGTTATGGGACAGATTACCTTTGGTAATTCGTCCACCCATTTTCCTTTGCGGAGGTTGAGCGAGTCTTTGATATTGCGGAGAATATTATTCCATTTGCTCTTTCGATTTGCTCCGTTGGATTACGGGTGGTAAACTAACACGAAAGCTATTTTTGTTCCCATTTGAGAGCAGCGAATTCTCTCGAACTTATCTGAATCGAATTGCTTGCCGTTGTCGACCGTTACCATTCTTGGCACTCGAATCTGCAGATTATGTTTTGCCAATAGAACTTGGTGATTGATTACGAGGTGATCTTCGCCGGGGGTTTAGCCTCTATCCACGGTGAAGTATTCGACGGCTACCACTGCGAATTTGTTTCCTCCTTGTCTTTGTTGGTAATGGACCGACAATGTCTATTCCCCATCTCTACAAGTGGCCAAGTCGAGGTATTAAGCGTGTTTCAATTTGAAGGGCTTTTTCGGTGGGGTCGCGAGAAGTTTTGGCAAGCAGCGGGTTTTGACGATTTGATTCTTTGTCGTCCTTTATATCGTGGGCGGTAGAAACCTTGACGGATGGCCTTTGCCGATAGTGCTCTTGGTCCGATGTGAGATCCGCAGATACCGGCATGTATTTCTTTGAGTAGCTCTAGACCTTCGCTTTGTGGGATGCATTTGAGCATTGGCTGGACCACCCTTTTTGAAGAGTTGTCCATCGATGAGGGTGTAATTTCGCTCGTGCCTCCGTTCTAACGGCCTCCGCCTTGTCTTCCGGATAGCTTACATTGTTGAGGTTGTCGGCTATTACTGTCTCCGATCTTCGCCTTCTACTAGCATGATTCGCCTTGAATGCTTTTTCGGAGTTTCATTTGCGGTTTTGTATGCCACGTTATAGGCGGTGTTACGGGGCATGCGGAGGTTGTTTCTTTGCCGCTTTAGCTAGGGCGTCTACTTCATTGTTCTGCTCTCGTGGGATGAACTTGACTGTGAAGCCCTGGAATCTTCGTTCCATTGCTCTGACCACCGCGAGGTAGTTCATAAGTTACGGTTCTCACGGCCATGCACTCTTTTTCCACTTGGCCTGCTACTAGCATTGAGTCATTCGACTTCGACCCCGTTTTGCTCCGTAGGCCTTCGCTTTTGTGAGTCCTAGTATGAGCCCTTCATACTCGGCTGTGTTGTTTGTCTGGGTGCATTCTAGTCGTGTGGCGAAGTATGACTTTACGCCTAGGGGTGACATTATGACCGCGGATGCTCCTGCCCCGTGTCTGCCCCAAGCTCCGTCTGTATAGACTGTCCATAGCTCTGAGTAATCATTTTGCTGTTTTTGCTTGTGTGGTGTCCATTCTGCTACAAAGTCCGCTAGCACTTGGGATCGTATTGCGGACCTGTTAACGAATGTTATCTCAAATTGGGATAGCTCCGCTGCCCATTTGCTGATCCTGCCCGAGGTTTCCTTGTTTCTTAAGACCTCCGCTAGTGGCTGCGAGGTGGGTACTATCACTTTGTATGAGTGGAAGTAGTGCTTGAGTTTTCTGGATGCGATCAAGAGGGCGTATGCTATTTTTTCTACTTCTGTGTAGTTGATCTTGGCTCCTGAGAGCGCCTCTGAGACATAGTATACTGGAAGCTGGGTGAGATGGTTATTTTCGACCTTCTCTTGTACTGCCACTGCGCTGACGGCGTAATCTGATGCTGCGAGGTATAGAAGTAAAGGTTTCTCTTTGTCGGGCACTGTCACTGTTAGCTGTTCTTGCAAATATTCTTTGAGCTTTGCGAAGGCCTCTGCTTGCTCTTCCCCCCATTTGATGTTTCCTCCCCCCCTCAAGGCTTGGAAAAATGGGAGGCTTTTTTCTGCTGATTTGGAGATGAATCTGTTCTCGAGCCGCAATTCGACTTTGTTAACTTTTGTACTTCTCTTTTTGTCTTTGGCTCCGCCATGTCTCTGATTGCCTTTGTCTTTTCTGGGTTGGCTTTGACCCCTTCGGAGCTGACAATATATCCGAGAACCTTTGCTTTGGTTACCCCGAAGACACATTTCTCGGGGTTTAATTTGAGGCCTGACTTTTTCAAGTTCGCGAAGGTTTCCTGCAGGTTGGGGATGTGGTCTTGCTCTTTCTTGCTCATGACTATGAGATCATCTACATACGCAATCATGTTTTTGAGTAGTTGCCCCATCAGGACTTTGCCGTCATTACGGCGAAGGTTGCGCGGCGTTTTTGGGAGCCTTCGGCATTACGCGAAAAGTATGTCCCGAATGGTGTGGTGAAGCTGGTCTTTTCTTCATCTTCCTTCCTTAGCCATATTTGGTGATATCGAATAACAGTCCAACGGTGAGAACCTTCGACATCCCGCGCTTTGATCAACGGATGTGTCTATCCTTGGTAGGGGGTAATTGTCCTTTTTTGGTTGCTTTGTTAAGGTGCGTGAAGTCTATGCACATTCTCATTTTTAGGAGGTCTTTTTTGGAACCAAGACAACATTTGCCCGGCCGGTCGGTGTACTTGACTTCCCTGATTACTTTGGCATCAAGCAGTCTTTGGACCTCCGCTTGAGCTGCTAGTATGATACGTCCTCGACAATTTCCTCTGTCGCCGCTTCTTTGGCCTCACTTTTGGGTTGATATCTAGGACATGTTCGATGGTGTCTCTATCAACCCCTCGGAGGTCCACCGCGACCGAGGCGAAGATTTCTTTATTTTTAATAAGTAGCTCCGCCAGTTCCTTTTCTTCTTGTTCGGGTAGATCTGCACCGATTGTGACTGTGTGATGCGGATCATCATCTATTCTTATCTTTTTGACTTTCTCTTGGCCCTTGGCGCTTGTTTGCTCTTTTTTTTCATGTCGGTGGTTCTGGGCCTTCGCTTTCCATTTGTCTTGAATTAACATTTCTATGAGCCCGGTATATGGCCTTTTCTATGTTCCTGACTTCTTTTTAGCTCCCGAATACGGTGATAATTCCGTGGAGCGATGGGATTTTCATACACAGGTAGCCCATGTGTATGGCGGCATTGAATTTGTTTGTGAAGCCATGGGATTTTCAACAATGTCGAAGGTTATGTACTGTTCGACACTTTTTTGCTCAGCGAAGGATACGGCAGGGTTATCTTTCCCAACGCCTGCACTTGCCTTCCGCCAAATCCTATGAGTGGCGAATCTGAAGGCTGTAGTTGATTTCTGTTGAACTGCATCCTGTCAAAGGCGTTGGTGAAGATGATGTCTGCGGAGCTTCCCGTGTCCACCGGCACTCTTTTCATTTCCCATGTTGCTACATTTGTCTCTATTACCATGGCGTCAACATGCGGATAACTTTCCAGTTTAAGATTTGTTTCTGAGAAGGTTATGGGAGTCTTCGACCACTCTCCGAACCTGACTGAGGGCTGAACCGCTACATTGTTGACCAAGTGGAGGTGGTCTCTTTTCTGTTTTTTGGTCTCATACTCTATTGATGAACCCCCTGCGATTGGCATTATGGTTCCAATGGAAGGTAGGGGAGTATGGGGCTTGTATTGATTTTCTAGACTTGGCTCGTTTTTCATGGGAGCGCTAGGTGGGGGTCCTTGCGGAGGTGGTGGTAAATTCTGGTTTGAAACCTGGTTGTGGGCTGCCTATTCGTATGTTGAGGCTGCCCCTGTCTCCATATAAGTTAGGTGCTGCCTTGGGTTTGAGTAAGACATGCTCGATTCGAAGAATAGTCTGCAGCGGTGGCGGAGGCGAGGGTCTCCATCTTTGGTAGGAAACTGGGATAGTAGGCGTTTGCTAATGTGGAGGGGTGTACTTGGTTTGATGTGAGGGAGGGGTAGACCGGGCAGTATTGCTGATGTTGGCTCTGGGCTTGCGGAGGCTCCGAGCGTGTGTAGGTGTAGGCATTGTTGACTTCCCTCGTTGGCTGCGGAGGTTGGTTTGTGGGGGGCTGACTACTTAGTCCCTTGAGTGCCTTGTCTCTTTCTTGTTGGATAAGCTGGGCAATCTCTTGTATAGTGACCTTTCTCTTCGCCATATATGGCCTTGAAAGCGCTTTCTTGGCCTTCTGTTCCAGTTTTTCTAGGGCCCCTTTTCCTGGTATGGTTTCTGATTATCGGGTGGCCTTGCTCCCTGAGCATTGCGTTCTTTGGTTGGGCTCCATTTGCCCGATTCATTGTTAGTACTTGCTGCCCCCGGGCCTGCTTTGGTTATTCTTGCCGGAGGTTCCGATTCTTTGGTTCCTCTTGTTGCCCTTGGCCTGCTGCTCATCCATGTTTTGCTCCTCTAGCCTCTTTCGAAAGTCTTTGTCCGACCGGATCCAAATTTCAAACTGTTCACAGAGCTCCTGCATTGTTCTTGGTTTGTTTCGTGCCAATTCTCCGGTGAATGGCCCTAGGCGGAGCCCTCTGATGGCTGCGTCTATCGCCACTTGATCAGGGACGTCGGGGGCCTTCGCTTTGAGTTGCAGGAACCTCTGGAAATAATCTTTCAGTGGCTCGTTATGGCCTTGCTTGCACTGGAATAGGTCCATGGAGGTGAGCGATTGTACAACCAGGACTTTGAAATTTTCCAATATCTTGTCACGGAGGTTTTCCCTTTGAATATATGGCGCTGGGCTTCAGCATGGAGTACCAAGCTAAAGCATCTCCTTCTGCGGCGATTATGAAAGCCTTCGCCAACATCGCGTCGTTGCCACCGGCCGAGGCTACTAGCGCCTCATAACTCATTATGAGCGGGCGGTGTGGGTCCGTCTTCCCATTGAACCTTGGGATTTGGGTGGGCTTATATCCGGTCGGCCATGGTGTCCCCTGTATTCCTTCCGACAACGGCGATTTGGGGTCGAAAGGTCTTCGATCCTGTGGGGCATCGTGGACGATCGAGAGGGTTGGGTGAAACTTCTGGGTCGATGTTCATCGCCATGTGACTCGATATGGGGATGGACAGAGTGGTTGGGTTGGCGGAGGTTGATTGATGAACTGCATGCTCTGAATCTCCGCTTGCAGGAGCGCTATCTGCTGCACGATATCTGCCGCCTGCGCAGATGCCTCTTGTGCTTTGATGATTTCAGCGTGCGCTGCGGCCGCTTTGTCCCTTTCCCTTTGTAGCCTCCGGGTGAGGCACGTAGTTGGCGCCCAATTCTGGCGTCCGGGCGGAGGTTCCGCCGTCGGGTTCAGCCCGTCTCTTCACCTCCGCCTACTACTTCCTCCTCTTGTTGTTCTTCATCAAGCGGAGGTTCCTCCCCCCAATCGCGTAAGTGCTCACAGTGCTGCGCTTGGGTCGGGTGTTTCTTGCCGGACCCTTCGTTCTCACGGGAGCTTTCTTTCTCTTCTCGTGGAGCCATGGTTTGTTTGTTCGGGCCCCACGGTGGGCGCCAATGTTGAGCTTGGGGTTCTCAACACGGTGTGTGAAACCTCCGCTCGGGCGGTGCCACGAGGGGGCTTGTGAGGGGTGATGTCTTGAAGGACTAGGAAGAATAATAATTGTCCATAAATGGTATTCACCAACCTCCTGAATGGGGGAGGACTCCTCCCTATTTATAGTGTTACAATTGCCAAGGAATTTGAGATTACAAGTTTGCCCTCTAATATTCTTGGCATATTCCCCCATATTTACATTCTGTGCGGGCTCTTCGTGTACTTGCGCATTCTGCACCGCCTTCCTCCCACGGGGTCTGACACGTCAGCCTGGGGCTCTCATCGGGGGGACCTCCGCCAGCCCTCTGCCGTGATCCGCTGGGGCCTCGCACAAACCCGTGTCCCCGGTCTTCTCGGCCGCTGCCCCGCGGACTAAGCGGAGGTGGTGACCTTCGCGACCTGGTGCCGTGTCGAGCGAAGCCATCGGTTCCGGGGAGCTCCGCCAGGCTGAGACCGGGGCCTCCACCGGCTTTGGTATCGGAGGTCCGCGGGCTGCTCGTCTTACGAAGGTTGCAACACGAACTCGTTCGTCGCTGTAAGTCTCCGCATGCATTTTCTCTTTGTGATCACCTCCGCTCAAGCGCAGGATCCGTATCCCAACAGACCTCTATTTGAAAAGTCATGAACACGAAATGTTCATAACTCATCGAGATCTACATTCGGTATTTAGGTCACTTTTGCATCCGAGCAAGTGTCAGGAAAGCGTAGTTCAAAAACCACTAGCCGCCCGCGAGTTGCATAAACTCTGCGTGAGATACGTGGATTTGCGACTAGGTTTCACCAGCGCTTTCTCAAATGCAGAAACGACCTATATATGGAATGTAGATCGACGAAGTTCTATCAACTTCGTGTTCAAAAGTTTTTCATCGAGGCCATTTAGTGCTCCGTTTGGCGAGGTTTGACCAAGTCAAACGTTGGTCAAATTTCAAGCTGGCGCCTTCGGGCCAGCTTTGAAGCTCTAGATGGATCCAAATCGAAAAGTCATGAACACGTGTTTTGTAGGTCTCTTCAAGACCTACGTTCGGTATTAGAGTCAACTTTTTTTAGTTTTCGAACTTCGACGCCTCGAATTTTGAATTTTCAAATTTTTACGGCTCGGGGACGAGTTTTGGGGGCCCTAGGCGGCCTCCATTTGAAAAGTCATGAATACTAAAAGTTCATAACTCTTCAAGACTAGTTTAGGAAAAAAAATCATGAAATTTGGACTTAGAATGTTGGAGAAAGACTAGTTATAAGTTTTAACTAGAGATTAAAAAGGAAAAAAAAAAACTTGTATTCCTCAAGAGACATAATTTTTGCTATTTTTTACAACGTTAAATTGGCCAAAAACTTGTCAACTACTTGACAAGACATGATAGATTCGTTTTGACACATATAAGTGAGCAAAAATTTTGACATAGATTAATTACTCGTCCATACAAATACAAATAACATAGGTGGTTGTTCAACGTATACACAACCATAAGTTCAGCATCACGTGTTCATGCATACATATTACATATAAGTGATAACAGCCCAAAAGGGCCTAGCAGAGAAGCATATCGGTTCAGCATCATTTCTTCTTCTTGCCAAGGCCAGCATCATCCAACATCTTCATCAGGCGGTCTACCTTGGCTTCGACCTCCGCGGATCCGATCAAGCGAGCCATCTCCTTCTTGTCTTTGCTCCTTCCTGGCCAATTCAGTCAGGTCGTCCACCTTCAAGTGAGCTTCATGATGCTCTGCGGCGGAGAGGTGTTGTCACAACACCTTCGATGACGTTCATGAGTGCGATTCGAGTCATCACAAATGGTTGAAAAACATGAAGTGATTAATAAGTAATAACGATTGTATGAGGCCAATATATTTGATGACTGCCATGGACAAAATCAAAGCGGGAATGGATGAATAATAACATCATGCATATTGATTATCAACTGTTATACATCATACATATTGATTATCAACATTTATACATCATACATATTGATTATCACTGTTATATTGAATAACATCATACATAGTGATCATATATATAGATAATCTCCACTATTTGCCATCAGTACAACCATCATACATACTGACATGGAAAAAATCAAGTAGAACAATAGATACAACCAACAAATTTGATGACTGACATGGACAAAATCAAGCAAATTGTCTACAAGCCATCTCATTACCACAATTACGAATAAAGTATGCATCATTGGCCTGTTTCCACATTAATTAAGACCCTGAAAACAACATAGCAAGGACATTCTACTGAAATTATCATGGAATCAGCCTAGTCCCTACAATCTTGTACTTGTTGAGCCCATGTTCATAAACTAGTTTTCAGCGTTTGTGTTGAGCCCAGGTTTATATTTCATATAGCATCAAGATTAGAATGTTGAACACCAACTACTTGACAAGACATGAATTTAGAAAAATTTAGGGAAAACAGTATCAAATTTGGAGTAAGTATGAGCCAATCTTGTACCTGTGATTCCGAGGAGGACATGGCCGGCGAGCCGGAGGGTGGGTACTCGAAGCTGGACAGCGGATTCTTGTCGAAGCAGAAACAGGCACACTGGTGACCCCTGCGTCGGAAGGTCTTACAGTGGTCATAGTCGCCGTATTAGGGGACCGCACATCGTGATCATGTGCTCGCTCATCGACGACGAGAGTCCTGCGGGGGCAGGAACTTCACCTTCTTCGCGGGATGCGGCGTCGATGAAGAGGGCGCGCCCTTCCTCTTCTTCGCCTTAGGCGTGGAAGAGGGCGTGGCCTTCTTCGACGAGCCCGGCGCGGCAGAAGGCGAAGGGGTCCATGTGATCCTCCTCGACGCTACGGGCTTCGCCGGCGAAGGGCGCGCCTTCGACCCCGGGGCCTCCCAGTTGAAGGGATCCGCCGGCGGCAAAGAGCGGAGGGAGGGCCCTCTGCTCGTGTCGTCGGGCGTCTCACCACCGACATGAGTGAAGAGGAAGCTTGACGACGGGGCGCGGGAGGCGGCGGCGTTGAGAGGAAGAGGAAGGAGCGAGGAGGATCTGGACGCGGTGAAGGGTTGACTGAGGGAAACCCTAAGGGGACAAACTATAACACTTTGGAGCACCCTGTTGTTAATAAGATGTTACATATACAAAAATAATCTAAACCATACACAAGCCCAGTGCGAGACGAGCGGGTCAGTGGGATGCAACTAAGCCCGTAGACGTGAGGTCCTGGGTTCGATCCGCACGTTTCGCACTGCGGCTAACTTTTTTTTTATAAATATTATGTGACAGTCCGCCAATGTCACAAAAAGCATAAAATGCCGTCACGAAATCCTACTGCCGTTGGGCTGCTCATGGCTATCACATTCTGTGACAAAAGCGAACTGAAGCGTCATATATAGTGCACTCTTATGTCACGACCAAATGTCTTCTGTCACAAATAGTGATGGTGCCTGCAATTTTGTGACGACATCAAGGTTTTCGTCATATTATGGTGCATTATATGACGATTTTAGGCCCCGTCACGAGGTCGTTTTGTCATAAAAACTCAATATTCTTGTAGTGAGAGGGGACGTACTCAAAGGAAAACATGGACGAAACATGCAAACCTCTAGTAACATGGTCCTACTTGGCCTATCATTCGGGAGGTGTGGCCTCCAAAGGAATCAATGGTACTGTCACTACCACGAACTACCACACATTCCCGGAATGTAGGGTGCATTCACAAGCAACCTTGGTCTAAGCACCACGCCTAAACCTAACCTAACTCCTCTAATCTATAGGGTCCTACAGATTAAAGTACTCAAACAAGAGTTATGAACAATAAGAGAAATAAGAACATTTACTTACTTAGATAAGGAGTTGATCCACCATAGAAGTCTCGGGATCAAGTACCAGTGCTAATGGGACTTGATCCCGATGGTTCAAGATGTAGAGGAGTCACCGACAGCTCCGGTGCTTCCTCAGCAGCTCTTCCCATCAACAACACTTTAGCTCTAGGAACAAGATTGGATCTAGTCTCTCTCATGGGGTACTACAGATCTAATCTCTCAACTTGATATGCTTTTGCTCTTCAACTCACTCTAATACTTCTAGTTCTACATGATCTTCTAATATAGATTAGAACTAGAGAGGAGAGGTTGTCCACACATTTGGACACCTCTATGACCAAAGGTCAAGAGATAATGAGTAGAATGAGTTAGGGTTTAGCCCTGGCGTCAGGGGGGTCTTCTTATATAGGCCTTGGCGATGAGCGATGACCATTGGATCAAATCGACCTTCAATAACGGTGTAGATACAACCTCAAGGTCGGTGGTAAACCGACATAAAAATATGAGGCGAAAGGTGGGACCCACGGCGGCCGGCCTAAAAGGCTCGACGACCGCCACGGTAGGTGATCCTCTCGGGATCTCCTTCGTCTGGTGTCTTCTGGTACCTTCTAGAGTGTTTTAGTCCACATTTTGGGTTGAGTTACTTCACGGTTAAGTCCTGTCATCATATGGGATGTAAACTCTTCGATTCTCACCGTTCTTCTTTGCTTTTATCTGTTTAATCCACGAAAAGATATAAATCACCAAACCCCGTGGAATTATGTTAGTTAAACCCTAGACTTATGTTGATATTCATTTTAAGCCCTTATTCATATTTAGTTGACTAGTAATATTATGCTATAACAGGTGTCAACAAGCTCCCCCAAGCTTACCCTTTGCTAGTCCCTAGCAAAGCCAAACTTAACAATGGATCGGAGTTGCTACAACGCCTTTACGCCTCAAAAGTACACATGCTTCCAAACAAAATTTCTCTCCGGATAAGAATGAACTTGTTCAACTTTCAAGTTACCCATATTACCTTTGACCATGGAGCTTATAGCCTTTTCTTGGGATCTTGAATAATTGAAAGATAGAACAATCAAGTCAAGCACCATATCTCAAACTCTTTGTTCAATGTCCTTACGGAGTTTTTTGCAAGTCTTCAAAATAAAACTCAAAGTTCCTGGTATGACTCTCTCAAGTCTCTCATTTGTAGTATTTGTGGATCTTCACTAAGGCAACAAGGTTGTTTTGCCTTTCTCTCATGATATGTGATATTTTTGTACTAAGACAGTAACACACTATGCCTTCTTCTCTCTCACCGTATATCTAAGGCTTGTATCTGGAGCTCTAGGTGGGAGAAAACTAATTCTACTTACTAAGCATATATTATAAATTCAAGCAATGGATCCAAAGTCACGAGTCACACTGATCAAGTGGTGCATGTGTATGGTAGAAAGAATGTGGTAGGGAATATAGTAAGTTGTATGGAATGAATGAGGGGAAAGCCTAATTCTACTTTTGCTCCTTGAGAACATCATCTCTCTTGGAATTTGGAATCTTTGAGAGAACTTGGGTCGTATTTTTTCCTTCTTTCTTAATTTTTCTTTTTATGGAGGCGAGAATCTAAGTACCCATTGTTTTCAGGTGGACACTTGTCCATTTTTAACTCTCCTTTATTCTTTCTTTTTCTTAGAGAGGTAGGCTCTACTCGCCCATAGGACACTTGTCCATTTTTCATCTCCCTCTCTCTCTTTTCTTTCTTTTTTTTTAAATACAACCCAAATCTCTTTTGCAATAACTTTTGAGAGATAGATAAAAGTAATGGAGCTTCGTAAGATATTGGCTAGAAATGGATGAATGGATGGGTGTAGGGAATAGTTTTGGTGGATATAGTGAATGCATAATGGGTGTATATGGCGGTGTAGTGGTGGATGCGTACTTCAAGGTGGAAGTAGCATATGCATGAATGGAGTCGAGTGGAGTGGAGTGTAATAGAGTGGAATGAGATGGAATGGTGGTGGAGTGTACATGATTAGCATGACAAGTTTCTAAGGGTCGACAAAGATTGAATAAACTCAATGCAAAGTAAGCAGACCTATATATATGTCAAAAGGTTTTTTAATCTAGGGAGCATGTATATATGGTTGTGGTAGGAGGTTCAACACTTATTGCACACAGGAACTTATCATGTGAACTTTTAAAGTTTCAAAATAAATCTCCAGAAATCTAGCATCACTAGGAGTAAGATCAATAAATGCCCGGACTCTCACATATCATATCCGTCAATTACCTAGACTTTAGAGCAAGCAATTTGCAACCCACAGATTTCAGGTTGAGCAAATCTCAAATCAAAGCAGTTTTGCATTTAAGGCTCAAGAGAAATTAAGCTTGAAAGTTAGGTGCGAAAAAAGGAATTACAAATGAGCAACTATTCATCATTTCCAAGCATGAGATTTAGCTTCAGAGATCATTTTATGTTGGTGGAAAAGAAAGCTCACAGTACACTCCTATTTATTTATTTATTTATTTATTTATTTATTCCCACACTCTAAAGATCACACTCAACTAAGACTCTTTAAACGACTTTATGAACTAGACTCTTAAATTAAGCAAACCAAAATATTAGCTAATAATATAATAACATAGTAGTAGAGATACTTATCAGGATAACTGGGGTGCTCTCCCCAAGCTATATTGAAGTGTCGGGTTTGTTGTGGAAGTTGAGGTAGATAATGACGATGAAGTCGGACTATCATGATCTCTCTCCCTTGAAATCTCTTTGAACTCAAATAGACAACAAAGCTTGTGGAACTTGATTAAGCGTTAGTGGTTTGCCACATAGATCTCATGTGTCTAGAGACATTAAAGATGGATCATGATTATTCCGGACAAAACTTCATCAAGATTTCTCTTCTAAATGTTTTTGGAGTTTTATGTATTTATATGCATGCAAAGAACTATAATGCAAATGCAACTAGATGAATGCATAATTATTTTTATGCCACCATAGTGAGTATTCTCGTGGGTTGTTACATGCCACAAGATTATTCACATGGGGCTTGAGAATTTTTCAATGCAATGCTAATGCATAAATGTAAATATGCTAAAGGAAAATGATTATGCAATGCAAGGAAAAAAATATGCTATGCATGATAACTACCGATCTTACCTTCCGGCGAGGGTTCAGTGCTTTAAGTCCTCTGAACAAGACTTCTTACCTTACTCACTCCTCAAGTGTATCATCCGATCTTGGTGGCGGCGTCTCCCGAGATAATGATCTCGAGGATGGCATCACCCATGTTGCTTGCTTATCCCATGGTTTGAAGTGAAGCTTTGACGGTGGAAGCGGGCAACATCTTGTTTAGTATGCGTACTTTATGGGTTCAGGACATTTCCTTGTAGAATTTTAGAGGAATGGCATACCCCTCCACGTTGTGCTCGAAGTATGTCCCGCTTGCAAAAGACAAGGTAGAGATCAAGTGCATGGGCCTTATTTGTGGGGAAAACACCAACAGAACCAAAACTTTATTCGTTCTTCTCTTACCTTAGGCACATTAAACAAGGCAGAGTTAATGTTTAACTGTTTCATTCATTTATGATGAGGGTGATAAGATCAAGAGATTAAGAATCAACGGTTTAATGATTGTAACTATCTTCCAGAACAGGATGAGCAACATTTTAGCTTACATGGTTAGGGATTATGAGATCAGGAGAATGGTGTTTAGGAACAAAGAACTAAACATGAGAAGCTAAGCAAGATGGAGAAGGTTAGGTTTTGACTTCAACATGTTTGATTCTTTATTTATGAGCATGCCATAATTAGGAAAAGCTTAGTTAAGCTTACCTCAAGATGTTACCTTTTATTAAAGTGTGATGGCACCGTAACAACTTGTGGTGTTTCTTTCCCTCTCGCTTAGAGCTTTCCTCATTTGGCCTCTTGTATATCTTGCTCCTAACTTGTCTCCTTTATTGCATCATCCTTTCTTTCTTCTCCTTTGAATTGTGCTAGGACCTTTTTGCTCCTCTCATGGTTTTATTCCTGCGTCATTAGTGGACAACACATACCCGAAGGAGTATACAAGTAGTAACAAGGGTAGTGTTGTTACAGGGCTAAAGGTCACTTTCTATGCTACAGAAAAGTTTGAAAATTTTAGCATAGATCTTTTATCTCATGTTTCTGTATTCACCATGCTTTTCTAAAGGAATGATTTTATGAAACCTTAAGTTTGATTTTCATGCATCGAAATCATTCGAACTTGTAGAAAAGAACAATGGTGAATAGAGAGATTGCAAAACAAAGCATGTGGAGTGATGGGGGCATGTGAGGAAGAAGAGTACGATTGGATTATCCTTGATGAAGTTGGTCTTTCCTCTTCCATATGTCTACCACTCTTGAGTTCATCCTTGAGCAAGTGCTTTTGTTTGTAGACTTTATTTGTGGCACTCCTCTTCTTTCTCTTGCTTCATCTCTAGTATGAGTTTATCTCAGGACTTCCCCCAAGCTTGTTTGAGAGCTTTTCTTTCTGCAAGGGTTAGTCTAACAAAATATACCAATGTCTACACAAGTAATATTTAGTTCAATAACCAAACTAGACTCCATGTCTAATTTAATTAAGGAAGGCATTTTAACCTAAGCACCACGCTTAATTTAAAAGCCTTTGAAAATACCCTACATGCATATAGAGTAATTTCAAACTAAAGCATACTATAATAAACAAAGGGTGGCATTAAGGCATTATAGGATTTACTCAAATGGAGATGAAATAGTGTAGCAACTTGAGCATGTCTTTAAAGGTAGAGATAACCAAGATAAGATGGCAACATGGCAAAATTATTAACGTGAGTGATTCAATGTTGCATAATAATTGGTTGGACATACCTTTACATTGTCATCCTCCATTTTCTTTGTTCCAAACCTGAAATGATTAGTAACAAAAATACCCGAAGGAATATTCACAATTATATCTCTATGCTCACTACACAAGGGGGTGTTATAGCAAAAGGTCTATACTTATATTACTCCCCTAGAGTGCTTGTTTTAGGACAAAAAGCTCATCCTTGGGAAACCTTCAAATATGATTCGAGATGATGAAGAGGTTTTCCCTTAAATCACCAATCTCAACTTTCAAGCCAATAAGATCAACAACCAGCCTTTCTAAATCTTTATGAATAATTATCTCAAGGAGGTTTGAGATCTTGTAGGTGGCAAGATTAGAGATGATGATTAATTTAGGAGTTTGCTCACATGGGCAAGGATTGGATAGAATATTTAGAATGTAACTCCTATGCTTATGGATGTTCTCCAACTATTGATAATGCTCTTCTTGGTCTTCCTTAGATCCTTCATGATGTCTATATTTAGGATTTTTAAGATCGTAGGTAGAATCAAGAAAAAGAACACTAGAGCATTCATTGGGGTCAAGGATGAGGTTGAATATGGTTTTGGATAAGTTATCTAGTCTGAAAATAGAAGGGAAGAAGATATGAATAGATTCTAGATAGCTTTGCTCTCCTTCTGTGGCATCATTAGATATGCCATCCTTGGGCTCCCAACGTCCTTTGTAAGAATAAGAATGCTTTCTAAAAGACTTTTCTCTAAGAGGTTTTGGTTTATAGGCACTCAAAGGTCTCCTATGAAGCTAGAAGTTTGTCTCCCAAAGTCATCATCATAAAAGAATCAAGGGTAGAATTACTTCTTCCCGTGGAGGGGTTTAGAGTATTGATGATTTAGGATTGGTAGCTAAATCAAGGGATTGGAATAATTATGATCCGGCTATCAAAACTTCTTCTTTGGTCTAGAGGATGATTCCGTTTCTTCCATTGGGTGTTCATGAAAAATTCTAAGAAAAAGATCACACCCGCTGAGTTTGTCAAAACAAACCTTGCTTTAGAAAAGGAAAGGAAAATTCCTCCGTAAAAACTGCATGATGGTCATGCGAACAACTTTTCTAGGATGAGACCCAAATCCTTTTTAAAGGATAGGATTTGGCATGAGGTTAACTTCAGAATTCTCGCCTATAATGGGTTGTTTCATGATCATTTAAACCAACCTTAGGCACAGCTCATAGCCAAGTGATAAGTTCTAAAGATTCTAGTGGCCTGAAGCTTGTGCTTATGGGTGCAGCGTAAGGATAGGTATGGAATCCGAGGATCCCAAAAAGATATAAAAAGAAGAGAAAATATAAAAAAGAAAGACTACACTAAGATATGATACAAGATTAGTTATACTCAATGTTTTCTCAAGAACCATCTTCCCCGGCAACGGCGCCTTTAAAATGCTTGTTGGTATTTGATAAGCCTACGTAAATATTTATAATAATCCCGCAAGTTTAACGGATATCGGTGAGCATTTCACCGGGGAGAGGGTTTTAATATCGAATCCACGGGGAGGATGGTGTGAAGATAACTGAGGCATATAACTAATCCCTGAGCAGCAATCAAGGAACTGAAGAAGATAAAGAGATAAGAAGATTTCTACGGTTGTCTAGTTCTTACCCGTGTAAGCTATGTTGATATTGTCTTAAGGGGACGTACTCAAAGGAAAACATGGACGAAACATGCAAACCTCCAGTAACATGGTCCTACTTGGCCTATCATTCGGGGGGGGTGGCCTCCAAAGGAATCAATGGTACTGTCACTACCACGAACTACCACACATTCCCGGGATGTAGGGTGCATTCACAAGCAACCTCGGTCTAAACACCACGCCTAAACCTAAACTAACTCCTCTAATCTATAGGGTCCTACAGATTAAAGTACTCAAACAAGAGTTATGAACAATAAGAGCAATAAGAACATTTACTTACTTAAATAAGGAGTTGATCCACCATGCATAGAAGTCTCGAGATCAAGTACCAGTGCTAATGGGACTTGATCCCGATGGTACAAGATGTAGAGGAGTCACCGACAGGTCCGGTGCTTCCTCAGCAGCTCTTCCCATCAACAACACTTTAGCTCTAGGAACAAGATTGGATCTAGTCTCTCTCATGGGGTACTACAGATCTAATCTCTCAACTTGATATGCTTTTGCTCTTCAACTCACTCTAATACTTCTAGTTCTACATGATCTTCTAATATAGATTAGAACTAGAGAGGAGAGGTTGTCCTCACATTGGGACACCTCTATGACCAAAGGTCAAGAGATAATGAGTAGAATGAGTTAGGGTTTAGCCCTGGGGTCAGGGGGTCTTCTTATATAGGCCTTGGCGATGAACGATGACCATTGGATCAAACTGACCTTCAATAACGGTGTAGATACAACCTCAAGGTCGGTGGCAAACCGACATAAAAATATAAGACTGAAGGTGGGACCCACCTGGCGGCCGGCCTAAAGGCTCTGGCGACCGCCAGGGTAGGTGATCCTCTCAGGATCTCCTTCCTCCTGGTGTCTTCTGGTACCTTCTAGAGTGTTTTAGTCCACATTTTGGGTTGAGTTACTTCACGGTTAAGTCTTGTCATCGTATGGGATGTAAACTCTTCTGATTCTCACCGTTCCTATCCGCTTTTATCCTGTTTAATCCCTCGAAAAGATATAAATCACCAAAGCTCGTGGAATTATGTTAGTTAAACCCCTAGACTTATGTTGATATTCATTTTAAGCCCTTATTCATGTTTAGTTGACTAGTAATATTATCCTATAACAGGTGTCAACAGGCATCAAAGAGGCCGGCTCACATATGTAAAATATGTGGGGATCTGGAATGAGATACATAGACATATGATTGTTAGTGTAGTGGAGGGAAGGCTCCGCGCTGGGGGAGGTCGCAAGTTCGAACCCATGCGGCCTCATAGCGCGCGATTTTACACAAAAAAATGTGCGACTTGCATAGTTTCTAATGAGGTAACTAGATGGATATCTAAATTATCTGATATCTATATCCGCTAAAACCAACAATTTTGATACTCGTATTTGCATAGTTTGTAATGAGGTAACTTGTCTGGGACCAAAATCAAGGTCCCCCAACTAAAGCAATAATCCAGTACTTAAGACTCAACGAAGAGTCAGCTAGGCCCATGATCAAGTTGGGCCGAGCATGAGGATCGCTCTAAAGCACGACCACCGTCCCCGGCAAGCTCCGGGACAGGAGTACAAACTCCGCCTCGCACGAGCTCTGAGCTCGTATGGAGTTTTCTCGCCTCAAACAAGCTCGAGACAACCCGCGCAGGCCTCGGTTAACCCTAAGCTCGCCCGAGTCATAGGTCCAGCTAAGAACGAGGTAGGGATCCCCGAGCAAACCCTGAGCCCACTGTTGGTAAAAGTTATCCTACAGAATTATTTATGATTTGTATAGTCTGCAAGCGAACAGAAACGATGAGCACTTCACCCGGGAGAGGGTTTTAAATATCGAATCCACAGGGAGAATGGTGTGAGAATAATGAGACAAAACTAATCCCTGAGATAATAGGAAGGAACGGGAGTTCAGATAAAAGGTGAGAAGAATTCTATGGTTGTCTAGTTTATATCTTTGTAAGGCTTAGAGATATTCCTTAATGGGGACGTACTCAAAGGAAAGTAAGGACGAAACTTACTATTCCCCCAGCAACTATGTCCTACGTGTCCTATCCTACGGGAAGTGGAATCCAAAGGAATCAATGGTACTGTCACTACCACGATCTACCACGCTCCGGCAGGTAGGGTGTATTTATGAGTTATCTAGTCTAAACACCACGTTTGCACTAGGGGTAACAACTTCAATTCAAGAGCGACAAGAATCAAAGTACTCTAATGAGTCATAAACCGAAAGAAATATAAACAAGTGAACTTACTCAAATATAAGGTTGATCCACCAAAGAAGTCTCAAGATCAAGTGCAATGAAGCCTTTGATCCCAGAGGTACAAGCATAGAGAGTCACCGACAGATCCGGTACTTCTCCTTACTTCTCCTCAACTATACTTTCTATCTCTCAAGAACAGATCTAGAACTCTAATCAAGTTCTTTGATCTATCTCTCAACTTTCTACTAATCTCTCTCAACTTGATCTAAGCTCTTCTAATTAGAAAGGTATGGCTCTAGCTATGATCGAGAAATGAGTATGATGAATAATGATTTTCATGCCCGAGGCCAGATATAGGATCATCCTTATATAGTCCTGGCCGATGAATGCCGACCCTTGATCAAACCGACTTCAACAACGGCGTAGATACAACCTCAAAGTCAGTTTTGAAAACCGACCTAGGAAGATGAGGCCGACATCCTGGCCCCACCCGGCGGCCGGCCCGATCTGAGCCGGCGGCCGCGCCGCCATGGGGCCTAGGGTGTCGGTCTCTCCCGGTGTCTTCGGTGTCTTCTAGAATGTTTTAGTTCACTTTTCGGATCGAAATTCATCAGTGGTAAATCTTCTTATTGTTTGGGGGTTTTCTCTAAGTTTTCCGGCATTTACCCGTTAAGTCCCCCGAAAAGATATAAATCACCAAAACTCGTGGAACTGTGTTAGTAAAACACCTATTCTATGTTTTTATTCTTTTTATAACCTTATTATATGTTTAGTTGACACATAAAAATAGAGCTTAAGAGGTGTCAACAAGCTCCCCCACACTTAGGCTTTTACTCGTATCGATAAAAGGATGGTTATAACAAAGCTGCAAGACAAGTATAGCAAGTATAAAACAATTTCATGGTCAAACTTGTATTTTATTAATGTTACCAAGAACGTTAAGTAGTTGAGAAACAAGGCAGTTGATATCGAGTACCTTATTCCTTCAATCAATTCAGCTGGAGTTTTTGTAATGATTTTTGAAAAGAAATATAGCTTACTTTCTTTCTTCGTGGTACTCTCGAATCACTCAATAATTATATATATATATGTAGTATTTTTGGATCCTCACAGAGCATATGTAATTGAAATATTCACTTCTAATAAAGTCAGACTGAGTTTCAGGTTCGTCAAAGACATAGCATATTTACCTTGTATGTATTTGCAATGTCAAAGATAGATCCAAGGAAAGACATCCTCTTAGATCAAGATGTGCATGTGTATGCTAATTCTACTATGCTCTTATTTTCTTCTCTCTTTGAAATAAATATTTTTACAAACAAGATCATGGGCTATCTTTATTTTTCTTTTAGAGAGGTGGGCTCTACTCACCCTAGACTTTTGTCTTTTATTTCCTCTCTTTAAAGATGTGGGTTCTACTGACCCTCGGACACTTGTCCATTTTTCATCTTTATTTCTTAGGGAGGTAGGCTCTTCTCGCCCGTAGGACACTTGTCCATTTTTCATCTCCCTTTTTCTTTCTTTTCTTTTGTCTCTTTTTTTTTTACATATTATTTTTGCATAGCCCATGCCTTCTTGTACAAAAAAATTATTTATTGAATTTAGAGAGATCAACACGGAGCATAAAAATAAATAAAAACAAGTGTACGTGATCTTGATCTTTAGACAAGTCTCTCAACTTGGGTCACAAAAATTTGACAAAAGCTCAACACAAAGTAAATAGCTTTTTTTTTCTGGTTTTAATATTCATAGCATGGCTGTAGTAGGATATAACATTTTCCACAGAGATGAAGTAAAGCTATTATTTTTAATATTTTCAAAATAAATTCTCCAGCAGAAAAGATATCAAGAATTAAGTTCTCATTAAACTTCTATCTCAAATTTCACAACAACTTAAGCAACTTGGGTTTTTAACAGATTATTCTCTCAACAAAAATTAATCTAACCATGAAAAGGTATTATGTAAGTTTATCTTTATCAAAGTATATCAACATATTTTTATTTTCTTTTATTATTTAGCATATCGGCAAGAGGTTCAAACCCGACGAACAGAAGCCAAAAATACGAACTAAAGCAAAGTTCGGAGATCAAACCGAGGGTCGAAGAAATATGAAGACGAGAGAGGATGGCAGCCTGGTGGCCATTTGGATTCACTCGGGCGGCCGCTGAGCCCCCCGCCGCTCCTTGGCCCGAGCTTCGTCGCGTTGGATCATCGTTCTGTATTTATTGTTTTGCTTCGCTTTTTAGGTTCAGTTTCGTTGTTCTTGACGTTCGCATCGTCTCCCCACACTATCCTTTATTATCCTTTATTCAAAAACATGGTGGAGACAAGAAAAACATATACAAAAATATATAGAAAATAATAAGCGAGAGAATGGATCAAAAATTTATTATAAGCAAGAGCACTCTTTATTTATTCAACCAAACTTATTATTGACTCAAACAAACTTGACTCGACGATCGACTCGAAACTCTAATTTAACTCAAAACAAAATTGACTCGATAACTTAACTCGATAACCGACTCGATGAGTGCTCTTATAATCTCGAACGTATTACATATCCTTAGTGAGCCTGTTCAAGATACGCCGAGAACTCCTACCTTCGTCACTAACGCTGCATTGGATTTTTCTAACTCATCTACACGTCTAGCGGTGTAGCTCAAGGTCTCATGCTCAGTATTCATAAAGTTCTTCATGTGGAAGTGTTCTGCACGAAGCTCCGCCATAGTCATTCTTCCTGGCTTGGGCATCAGTTCAGCAGGCTTCCCTAGGCTGGACAAAGCGAACTTGGTTTGGATTAGCACGAACTCCGTTAAGGACAAGACGGGCATCAGTGTAAGTGCTCTTTCTAATATTCCCGAACTTGTCAAACTGGACGTTAGTAAGCTTCTCATTCTGTCCTGGAGCGCTTAACTTGGTGCCTTCAGGGATCAGAACCTTCTTCTTCATGGCAATGTCACGACGTGCAGCCAACAAACTCTGAGCATACAATTGCCCACGTGTAGGCTTTGGATTTGAAGGTGGTGGAGGAACAACAGCTAAAGGTTTTGGCTCATAGGGGACTATAGCCATGGAGGTAGACGTATTGGATGAGTTAGCTGCTGCCTTAGCTGGGTCATAGACCACCATACGGGTCTCGGTGTTCTTTATGGTGAAAATATGTGGTGCTGGTCGTCGGTCTTAATGGAGGATGAATAAGATGAGATTAAATGATCAGATGGGGCTTGTTTATATAGGCAGAGGTGCATGGAATAGGATGGAAAGGCTCGCAGTACTTTCCTACGTAAATGACTCCAGAATGTTCGTCATTACAATGGGCAAGTTCTAGAGTATTCCTGGGACAAAAATGGAAAAGAGAGGAGGCACAGGCCTGGCGGCCGCCAGTCCCATTTGGGCCGGCCGCCAGTGCTCTGTTGCACTGTGCTCTATCCTTTTTTCTACGGCCTAATATCTCTATTCTAGTTGTAATGCTTATACTTTTGGCCCACAAAAATAAATTTCACGAAAATTAATTCCCTTGGGTTGGATAAATCATAAAGCCTATTTCATCTAATTCATTTAATTTATTTAATTCATCAGGCTTATTGGGCTCATAGAAAATTTTAAGACGTTGGCCATTTACCTTGAATAACTTACCTTCGGAGTCTTGAAGAGTGATTGCTCCATGTGATGATGAATTTACTACCTTGAAAGGTCCTTCCCACTTGCTCCGAAGTTTTCCATGCCCGAATAATTTTACCCTGGAATTAAAAAGTAATACCTGATCTCCTGGGGTGAAAGTCTTTATCTTAATCTTCTTGTCATGCCATTTCTTGGTTCTTTCTTTATAAATCTTGGCATTATGATAAGCTTTCTCTCTCCATTCCTCCAATTCTGATAATTGCATCTTTCTCTCGAACTCCTGCAAAGATCAAGATCCATATTCCATCTCTTGATTGCCCAGTGAGCCTTAAACTCAAGCTCTACAGGCAAATGACAGGTTTTTCCATAAACAAGTTGATAAGGTGTCATTCTAATTGGTGTCTTATATGCTGTCCTGTATGCCCATAGTGCTTCTGGAAGTCTATCCTTCCATTTAGTTCCCATTTCTTCAACTGTTTTCTGTAAAATGTTCTTGATTTGTTTATTTGAAGTCTCTGCTGTCCACTTGTTTGAGGGTGGTAAGCTGTAGCAATGTTGTGACGAACTCCATGCTTCAATAAATACTGTCGGAATCTTCTATCAATGAAGTGGCTTCCTCCGTCACTAATTACCATTCGCGGTACTCCAAATCTTGGGAATATAGTTTCTTCAAACATCTTGATTGAACTTCTAACATCTGGCTGTTTTTGCATGGCAAAGCTTCTACCCATTTTGAAACATAATCCACTTTGCTACTAGAATATGTTCATAATTTCCGGATTTTGGAAATGGTCCCATGTAATCAATTCCCCAGACATCAAAGAGCTCTATCTGGAGATTGGTTGTTAGAGGCATAACATCTCTTGCATTTATATTTCCGTGCCTCTGACAAGCTCCACATCTTCGGATGAAATCTTTTGTGTCTTGATACATGGTTGGCGAAAAATCCTCGCTTTGCCGATCTTCGCATGTGTTCTAAATGCCCCATAATGACCTCCATATGGTGATGAGTGACATCTTTCAATAATTTGAAGTCCTTCTTCCGTTGGCACACATCTTTCGAGTAGACCGTCGAGCATACCGAAAAGATATGGCTCATCCCATAAGTGGTGACGACTTTCATACATAAGCTTCTTCTTATCCGCCCTTGGTGCTACATATCCCGCAACCATAAAATTAACAAGATCCGCATACCGTGGATCGGTATGGGTTATCCGATAAAAACATATCGTCCCCGAGTGAGTCATTAATAGGCAATTCATTTGGTTTTTCAAAATGCATTCTCGACAAATGATCAGCAATGTAATTTTCTACTCCTTTCTTATCTTTAATTTCTAAATCAAACTCTTGGAGTAACAAAATCCATCTTATCAAACGAGGTTTAGCATCTTTCTTGGTGAGCAAATATTTCAAAGCAAAGATGATCAGTGTAAACAATTACTTTAGCTCCTACCAAGTAAGATCTGAACTTATCTATAACATAAACAACTGCTAGCAACTCTTTCTCAGTGGTAGCATAATTAAGTTGTGGTCCAGTCAAAGTTTTACTAGCATAAGCAATAGCATGATGTTTCTTGTCTTTAGTTTGCCCTAATACTGCCCCCACAAAGATAATCACCGGCATCACACATAATTTCAAAAGGCAATGCACCAATCGGGGGTTGAATTATTGGTGCGTAAACAAGAGCCTTTTTCAAACTTTCAAAGGCTTTAAGACAAGCATCATCAAAAACAAAGGGAGCATCTTTGGCTAACAAGCTGGTAAGTGGTCTAGCAATATGTGAAAAATCTTTTATGAATCTACGGTAGAAACCAAAGATGGCCTAGAAAACTTCGTATCCCTTTAATATTCACAGGGGAGGTAACTGTTCTATAACTTCTATTTTTGCCTTATCTACCTCTATTCCCCTTTCTCGAAATAAGATGACCAAGCACTATTCCTTCTCTAACCATAAAATGACATTTTTCCCAATTAAGGACTAAGTGCTTTTCCTCACATCTTTGCAAAACCCCTGTCTAAGTTTTCTAGAAAATCATCAAAAGTTTTTCCATACACGTAAAAATCATCCATGAAAACACTACAAGATTTTTCGGTCTAATTCAACGCCTCGAATTGCAACACCGAAACTTTGGTTGCTAGAGGGGGTTGTATTGCAACGATGTTCAACAAATGGTAGAAATAGGTATCCGTAATACAATGATTGCTAAGGGGTTGCACCTCTTTGTTGCAATTGGTTGCCGATATTGCAATGGTGAAAAAGTGTTGCAAGAGACAAAATTTTGGTTGCAATTGTGTGGTAATAATGCAACTACTTTTTACGTTGGTTGCATTTGGTTGTGACTATTGCTACGGGTTTTTAGCGTGGCGAGAGCTACATGCTTAATGCAACGGTAGCTTTGATGACCGAAGCAAAAGCTGTTCTCAATGGCAACGATTTTGTGGAGTTGCAACTACGACAACGTATTGCAACAAGGACTCTGGGGGCGAAGCAAAAGTGGTTCTCAATTGCAACGCTTTATTGGAGTTGCAACTGTTATATGCCTCTTGCAACGCGAACTCTATGGAGACGAAGCAAAAGTGGTGCTCAGTTGCAACGTTGTTTAGGAGTTGCAATTGTTACATGCTTATTGCAACGAAACCTAAGAGTCGAGGCTGATTTGGGTTGGGCCTTGTAGCGTGTATGTATCATGGGCCGCCGATCTACGCCTTGACCCATAATTATTATGGTAAACGGCCCACCAAATCGACAAGGTCCACAACAGGTTCCTCTACGCCTGGGCCCGCTGCCAACAGATTCCGCTACGCCTTGGCCCGCTACCCCGCTCCCTTGGCCGTTAATTATTTCGGCAAAAAAATTGCTCCAAGGAAGTTTTGAACTCACAACCAGGTGCTCAACTAGTAACAACGCTACCACTGCACTACTCAAACTTTCTTATTAAAGGTATGAAAGTTTTTTTATTTGATCACTTCTAAACATGATAATTGAATTGTGGGTATCTTAATTGAATAGATCAGAGGTCATGGGCCATAGACCCACTTTCTTGTATATCTTTAGATTAATAAAATCATAATTAATTTGATTAGGAAAAATATCTCTATCGGCGGAGTGGTTTGCACCCTTCCTGGCATCATACAACATATACGTTTGCACACCACATATACGTTTGACTCTATGCATATTGAAGCTTACATATATTTAAGGGTGGATTTTTAGTCCTTGTGACAAAAAATACCTTGCTTTATGACTTTTTTTATTTACTTTGCCAATATTGAATGCATGTGTAGGCACGCTCCTATATATACTAGTATAGTGCCCTCATTTAAGAAATCGAAATCCAGTGACAAACTGTTTTTGATTTTTCTAGCTTTCTTTCCAGCCAAGGTTATCTCATTTCCATTAGCAGCCCAACAAAAATACAGGGTTTGAAGGGGTTTAAACCTGACAGAAGCTAAGAAGCTGATAACAGGAGACCTGACCTTCAGAGAATGCAAACCTGACAAAAGCTAAGAAGCTCTGATTCAGAGCAGCAAGGACAAACAAACTGAACCTAAAGGTTGCCATCAGGCGTACGAGAGTTTTAGCAGGGAGATATAAAAGCATTACACAAGACGAGGTGTGGAGCTAGGCCACCAGCGCGAAATAAAAACTCCACTGAACGACACCAATGCTTCTATTTCCACATCAGATTGATAACTCTGTCAGGCAATCATCTTCATAAACCATCAGGCAGAAGCAACGCCTTGTCCATCCTGATCATGTCTCTTCAAGATCTTCTGTGCTGTCTGAAGCATGGTGTTAAGCCTTTCGAAGAGTTGACATACCCTGTCTGGTTCAGGAAACAGACCTGCCCAACAATTAATAAGTGCACAGCTATGGTAAATGATATATAGAGGATTTTATGACATGTTTCTAAATCAAGTTCTGCTTCGTGCTTTCCATATAGCCTAGCAAACTGGAGCTATTCCACACATATGATATTTATTTCTAAAACACAGCCATTTATCACACCAACGCCACCAAAGCTCTTAGCAATAACAACCCAGATTGTTTTTTTGCTTTTTCTTGCTTTCTTGCATGTTCAGAGCATCTATCAACATCACCCTAGGCCCTAACCATGTGAATATATACTACAAGAAGAATCACTAAATGGATCCGATTAATATCTGTCAACCAATCATGACAAGGTATTGTTAAATATTCGTATTCCAAATAATAGAAACACAGACTAGGCATCTCAGGTATGACACAGTATCATTTTGCAAAGTAATGACAGAAATAGATTATAAGATTATTATAATGCAAACGTGGAGGCCTTGCACTACCACTCATTATTTGGTAAAATAAAATTGGGATGTTGCCATCGAAACAAATGTATTCTGATATCCTATAGAATGTACAGTAATAACTAATCGGGTGCTGAAGCACAAGCACAAATCGGAACTTATCAGTTTCAGAATGCGCCAATAATCCAATTATTTGGTGGCACTTCATACTTTTTCTTTTTAGTAGACGCCCACATCGTTCGCACAAGGTTCCAATTTGTCACAAAACAAATAATGCCTCCATGCTGACCTTCTGTGAACGCATCCAAGCAAGCCTAGTAAAGGGCCAATGCTGAGAGGGGATGCGAGGGGAATGAAGCAGTAGACGGGGATGCGAGGGAGGAGAATGAGTACCTTGAGCTCGTCAATGGTGGCAGCGGGGACGGCAACGACAGCGGCAGCGCGGAGCGGCGGCGGCGGCCAGACGGTGGGGACGGACGACGGCGACGACGGAGGCCGGATGGCGAGGACTGTGGCCGGACGGAGAGGACGGCCGACGCGGCGCTGGGTCCACGACGGCGAGAGGCACGGCGAGCTGCGGCGGCGGCACCTCAGGGAGCGGCGCGCGACGCCCTGCAGCGGCGGCCCCTGGAAGCTACGCGGCCCTGCGTGGCGGACTAGAGCGAACGGCGGCTGCGATTTGGGATGGTACGGATAAGGTCACGGGTGGGTTGTAATGCGCCAGAGAAAAAAAAGGCGGGCCCAAAAATTTTTTTTCGCGCTTACATTGTTTTGGGAAAATGGCCCGATTTTTTTCCCGCTTACAAGGTTTTGGGCAAATGTTGAGCGCGGGCAAATTGCCATGCTTTGTGACTTTTTTATTTACTTTGCCAATATGGAATACATGTGTAGGCACGCTCCTATATACATGTAGGTATCCATCTATCTTTTTCATACATACTTATTTTCTTGCATTGTATTTTTTAATATAACTTATTAAGCATATTTTGGGTGCGTTATAATTGATATCTCTTTAGGAATATTACTCCTTATAAGCATATATGCATTTGTGATGGATGTGCATTAACACTTTATTGAAATCACTTGAATTTTTTATGTTATTTTTATACACCAAAATCATGTGTCTATGCAAGTTTTATTTTTCTAGCCACTCTATGATATTTTAACATTTATTCCTTAGTAATTTAATAAATAATTATATTAATAACTAAACTTCGTCGGAAAATTTTATAGATTCACACAACAACATATTTTGGCTCCATAACCATGCATAAAAATTTCAAATGATTTTGACATAGTGGTATTATACATCCATCACAACAAGAAACATCTCTCACTAAGGTATATAGGACTATGTGAGCCATGCCTTCGTGATGGATGTGCAACAAAATTTTGACAAAATCATTTGAATTTTTTATGTTATGCTTATACACCAAAATCATATGTATATGCAAGTTTTTAGAATTTTATAGCCACTTTATGGTATTTTAACATTTATTTCATAGTAATTCAATAAATAATTACAATAATAACTAAAATTGGTCATAAAATCCCACAGATTCACACAACAATATATTTTGGCTCTAAAATCATTCCATAAAAGTTTCAAATGATTTCGACAATGTGGTACTATACACTCATCACAAACTTAAAACATCTCTCACTAAGGCACATAGGACTATGTGAGCCATGTATGCCTTTGCAATGGATGTGCAACACCACTTTGTCTAAATCACCTGAATTTTTTATGTTATACTTATACACCAAAATCATGTGGCTATGCAAGTTTTTAGATTTTTATAGCCATTTTATGGTATTTTAACATTTATTTCTTAGTAATTCAATGAATAATTGCAATAATTGCTAAACTTGGTCGAAAAATTCCACAGATTCACACAACAACATATTTTGGCTCCAAACCATCCCATAAAAGTTTCAAATGATTTCTACAAAGTGGTAATACATCCCTCACAACGAGGAACATCTCTCACTTAGTGATATAGGACTATGTGAGCCATGTATGCCTTTACAATGGATGTGCTACAACACTTTGTCTAAATCACCGAATTTTTTATGTTATACTTATACACCAAAATCATGTGGCTATGCAAGTTTTTAGATTTTTATAGCCACTTTATGGTATTTTAACATTTATTTCTTAGTAATTCAATGAATAATTGCATTAATTGCCAAACTTGGTCGAAAATTCCACGGATTCACACAACAACATATTTTGGCTCCACAACCATCCTATAAAAGTTTCAAATAATTTCGACAAAGTGGTATTATACATCCCTCACAACGAGGAACATCTCTCACTTAGTGGATATAGAACTATGTGAGCCATGTATGCCTTTACAATGGATGTACTACAACACTTTGTCTAAATCACCTGAATTTTTTATGTTATGCTTATACACCAAAATCATGTGGCTATGCAAGTTTTTAGATTTTTCTAGCCACTTTATGGTATTTTAACATTTATTTCCTAGTAATTCAATAAATAATTGCAAGTAATAGCTAAACTTGGTCTTAAAATTTCATAGATTCACAAAACAACATATTTAGCTCCACAACCAAAGTTTCAAATGATTTTGATAAAGTGGTACTATACATTCGTCACAACTAGGAACATCTCTCACTAAGACATATAGGACTATATGAGCCATGTATGCCTTTACGGTGGATTTAAATTTAAACAAAGTCACTTTTTTTCAAATTTAAATTTTGACTGGTTCAAACAAAGTCATAATAAAACATGATCAAAATAAAATTTGTAAATCTAAAAATTATAGAAGTTTGTAGTTGACAACTTTTCCATTTGAAATGATTTTGTCATTATAATAACGAATATTAGGAAAACATGCACTAAAATTATTATAATCTAATTTTATTTTGGACTAGAATTCAATTTTGGGCCGTGATGCCCGTTGGCCCAAATCATTGGCCGGATGATCTCAGTCGTCCAAACTGATCCAATGGTTCATATTGTGCCCACGACATATCAATTCAGCGTCAGTCCATTCTCACAACCCTAACTCCTCTCCTCAGCACCACCCGCAGCCGCCGCTCTCTCTTCTTTCGACGGTTCCTTGCCTTCTCCCGGTCTTGCGCAGCCGCGGTCCCTGACTGCTCCCGTCATGGCGTGGTGTGGCTCCCCGCATACTCGCGCGGTGGCCTGGCGTGGCCCCGCTTGCTCGCGCTACGAAGCCGGCGCGTGCTGAGGCGCTGTGTGGAGGCAGCCACAGTCCATGGCCGGAAGGGGCGGTCGCCCTTCTTCCCTGGCCGGATCGACGACGGGATGGCCGCCCTTGTTCTCGACGACCGGATCGACAACGGGATGGCCGCCCGTCTTCTCCGACCGCATCTGAGGACGGTGGCGACAACTCCCCACCCAAGCCGGCATCGTGACTGAACCCTCGGCGCGGATGAGGCATGCATCGCTGGGTGGACAAGGACGGTGGCCTAGGTCGTCACCGATACCCGTTAAGCAATTTCACAGGCCTCGATCGTATGATATAGATATGGTCGTACACCCACAGCAGCGAGCGCCCCATTGTTCTGAATTTTGGCCGCTGGTTTGGTTGCAGGTGGAGCTGGTCGACCACCCGCACCCTGCTGGCGTTCGTAAAGGTTTGTTCTTGTTCCGTTGCTTATTGCGTTTGATAGTTGGGCCCGACGAGATTCTTATGTTGACTATATATAAATGAAACACCCAATGATTTATTTTTATAACAACGATTCAGGCATGTACGGAAATATAATCAATATTGGAATGGGTTCTAGATATTCTGAAACAAACATATTACAACCTGTTAGGGCACGTCACAGTCATTTTTAGTACATTTTAGTTTCAGATACTCTAGCACAAGCATGTATGCTCTTTTTTGTTAAGGACCTGATTGAGAACGAGACTTTGAAAACTGTCCGCTACTATTCTGTACATTTATTGTTTGAACCATGCTTATTATTATCATCTTCGTTTATTCATGGGCAGGAGCTCACTGTGTCCTCTCTGATCTGTGTCTTTGTGCAGCAGCTTCTGCAGCTTAGCTTCATTGGTTTTATTTGATAGCAGCTAAGCCACATTTGCTTCTTGGTTCTAACAGAGTAGCTAGTGTATCTCTACAGCATTTTCAGTTAAGCTGTATCGGTTTCTTCAGAGCCGGTTTCAATGTTTCTCTAGTAGCAAGTGTTCAACGACAAGTGCAGTACTGCAGTAGCAGAGTAGTTTAGTTAAGTGTGCAGTTTTTTATTTACTAGCTCTAAACTCGTAAAACTTTGAATTGATATAATTTATTTTACAAATCTGAATGTGTTCACCAATCTGTGGTTCAGATCTATAGTTGTAACTCTTAACAAATTTTCCTTGTGTAAATGGTATTAGAGAGCTGCATTTGACAGGTCATGTTAGCGTTGTTGTGGTCTTCTGACTCCATATACAGATTTAGTATTGATCTGTACCTGTCGGAAGAAGGTGAGTGCGAGCTTATGTTCAAATGAAAATTTTATTGAGTCCATGTGCTCACCAATCTTGCATGTTTTGTATGCTTAATCTATTTATTTATTTAATAGATGTTAGTAATCAGGAGCAGCTGTGGCACCAGGCACAACTAAATCTGACAGTTTGTGTTACAAGAAATAAGTACAAGATATTAAGTCTATACTAGCCAGACCTTTTTAGGAAATATATGATGGAACACCTGTAGTTTTTATTCCATGAACTATGATTGCTGGCTAGGATTCAGACACTATTAATCTCCTTAGAATGAGTAAAGTGCTTAAGTGTTATTGTAGTAGTAGATGGATGGCGGTAAAGTGCTGAATGGCATGTATTTGGTTAATTCCAAATAAGCAGGAAAATAATACCTTGTCAACAAAAGCAAGTATGTAGCAACGCCACCAAACAGGTCGCCCGAGTAACCATGCTCATCCTGAACCTTGCCTTGCTAGGTGTTTTGCCCATCCAAGCAAGGCAAGATGCCAGTGAAAAAACCAAGAATACCCTAAGTTGTTTGTTTGGCGCATGTTCTTTGCTTCAGTTTCCTGTTCTTTTTCTGAACCTGCTTGTGAACAAAAAAATGTTCTGATTATGTTACATGGCCTACCAGGGATGACTTCGTCTGGTGCTCGAGCTTGTAACTTTGAAAGCAAGATACAAACCTTTATTTGTTCTAATCTTTCTTGGATCTGTCTCTACAGTTTAAACAGGAAATAGTCCAAATATTTAACTACTGAATTAACTTGTAGTGGAAAAACTAAATTCAGGAAGTTCATATGTTACATATGTTACAACTATTAGCAGGGGACGAGGAGATGTTGATTGATAGCAAATACAAGCAATAGATTAGCAGTTCTTTTCCACATTTCACATAAAAATAATGCTATAATTCTACCAACGATCTGATTGCAGACAGGCAGCAGGGAGCAGGTCTGTTGACTGCTTCACAATCATTATAACTCTGCTTAGTAGAACAAGTACTGATTGAGTAGCAAGGTTTCTTTGGAGCATCTATTTACTATGAGATTTGACTTGCTTGGCATAGGAGTAAGCTTTGAAGATCCTGAAAACCAAGCCCCGATATGAAGCCTTCAAGTTTTAACTTAGGTACCAATCTAGATACATTATTTTATATCCAAGTAGTAATTGTACCTGACCATGGAGCTGGGTTACCATGTTGCTGATTGCATGTCAATTTTGGTCTCACGGTCTGCTGTAGCTATCAGTTCTCTATGTGTTTAATTAACCTGCATTTTCATTATGTGTTATAACGGTTTATTTTGGTTTTGAGAAAAATAAATTGTCCAATGTTCCACGGGGCACTACGTGGGAGATGGCATCACTACTTTGGGTATCACAAGGCATATGCTTCCGCAACCAGGATGACTAAAGATGGTTTTGTAGGATGATCGTTTCCCTCTGGAGAAAATAGATGAGATGATGTGCTTATCTATAGAATTTTGGTGTAAATATTCTATCAGTTGAATGAATCAATTTATATGAGATGAGAAATGTATACAATGATGTTACTTTTGTGTTAAATTGTGTTAAATTGTAAACAAAGCGTTGCAACATAAATTATTATTATATTCATTTGGTGTTGCAATATATAATAAAAAAACAAACTAAACGGCGTTGCAGTATATGGTCCTGGCAACAGAGATGTTGAGCTATAGCAAACCACACGTTTTAGCATGGCAACAGAAGAACTATCTCTTGCAACTACAATAGTTATGACGGTGGCAGTAGAGCACCCACCTATAGCAACCATAATTACGTAACGTGGTAATAGAGGCGCTATCTATAGCAACCAACGTAAGTAACGTGGCGAGTAGACTATGCCGTCTATAGCAACAATTCATAAATGTAGCAATAGAGGACCCCTCTGTAGCAACCAACCTACAGAGACGTTGTAATAACCTAAGCCACCTATAGCAACCATTTAGGCGACGTGGCAATAGAGAAGCGCTATTGCAATGCTTTCTCCGCATAGCAATAACCACTCTTGCAACACCTATGTTACGTTGCGGCGCATTGTGTTGCTACACAACTAGCGTGTTGCCATACGTGTCACTAGCAACGTCTAGTTCGTTGCAATTGATACTATTGCCACACCCATAGTGGTTGCAATTGCATTTATTACAACACTCACCATGTGTTGCAAAAGCGTCGAAAGTGTTGCAATAGAGGGGTTGTGTGTCGCAACTAAAACGTAACCCGTTGCATTACGCTATTGCTACCCTTACAAGTGCAACGACATTTAACCAAAAAAATGGTATCAAAAGTACTATTGCTACCATTTTTGGCTTTATTGCTACAATTTTTCAGCGTTGCATTAGAATGAAAATCTTGTAGTGAAACTTCCATAATCTCTTCAATCATTTCGAGAAAATATAGACATCATACATCTTTGAAAAGAAGGGTGCATTACATAACCCAAAAGACATTCCTCTATAAGCATAAGTTCCATATGGGCATGTAAAAGTGGTTTTGCTTTTGATCATTAGGATGGATTGGAATTTGGTGATATCCGAATATCCATCAAGGAAACAAAAGTAAGAATGTTTTGCCAATCGTTCTAACATCTCATCAATGAAAGGCAACGGAAAATGATCTTTCCTTGTGGCTTTGTTTAATTTTCTATAATCTATGCACATTCTCCATCCTGTAAATTCTTTGAGGAATCAATTCATTTTTATCATTCTTAACAACCTGTCATGCCTCCTTTCTTAGGCACGACTTGTACTGGGCTTACCCACTCACTATGTGGCACGGGATATATAATCCCGGCGTGTAATAACTTAAGAACTTCCTTCTTAACTACATCTCTCATCGCATTATTGAGTCTTCTTTGAGGTTCTATAGATGGGGGTATATCCGGATCTGTAGGAATACGATGAGTGCAGAGAGCCGGACTAATTCCTTTTAGGTCATCGAGTGCGTAGCCTAAAATTTGGCGATGCGATTTTTTCTAAGACGGTTATCGGCCTGAGAGTCTGTTTCTGTTTGTAAGTTTATCATTTATGATCACAGGAGACTCTTGAATCTTTATTTAGGAAAGCATAAGTGAGGCCCGGTGGTAAAGGTTTAAGTTCAATAGGAGGTCTAGGTGGGTTCTCAAATTCATCTAGAGGTTCGAAGTAGTAGGATTTTCATCCTCTTCTTCAATAAAGAATTACGAATCGTCCTCTTGATTAGATTCCACAAAATATTCTACAAGTGGCCTCTTTAACTTCCTCCATAGGATGCAGTCTCGGACAAGACTCGGATTTAGCATGAATGGCTTGGACTATAGGTAATGAAAATTGAAGATCTTTGTCTAGCTGAAAATCTAGGTCTCCGGGTTGTCCTTTAAAAGTAAGCCTTTCTATTGGTTGTCCTATCGGTAGGTTAAACTCCATGATATCAAAAATATAGAAGCTAAGATGTACCATGATGTTATTAACCTTGATTGGTAAGACATAAAGAATTCTGAGCTTTGAATAATTTATCCTGAAGGTTTTAATAATAATTTTGTTGTGGGACTCAATGGCATATTTTTGAGAAGTTCATGAGCAAAAGATAATGCCATGATGTTTATTCCCACTATAGGATTGTAAAGAGCATCAAAGGGATCTTTATCAATTTGGCAACGAATAGGTATAGAAGGTGAATCCAAGCGGATCACATCGGAGGAAAGCTCGATTCTTACGTCCATTCGCTACTTATGATTGAGACAAGCTCTTACGTGGTTCCTTTTAAATGTGTCAAATCGGAAGAATCTAAAGGATAAGATTGTGATGTTCTAGTCTTACGAGATGTAAATCGATATTTTGAGGTATTTCCATAATCTATAAAGATATCATCCTCGATATCAAGTAAGAAATCAGAGATTGAAGTAACCTCGGTTCTTCTAAAGGTTACGGATTAGCTGGGATTTGTAAAGAATTTGGAATAGAATTGGATTCGGCTAATCTTTCTTCTTCTTCTGTTATTTCTTTTATTTTTAAATTTTTCCCTGCAGTTGGATCATCCTCCTTGTTTTTCCACTATTTTATTTAAGATAGCAATGCATTCGGGAGTTGAAAGGTGAATGAAGGATCCATTCGCGAGAGGTGTTCAAATATTTTCTAGATTTTCTATTCAGACCAATATAGAAGTGTTGAATTAGAACATAGTCCGGTATGGCGAGATTAGGTCCAGATTTGGAAAGAAGATCATATCGTTCCCAATAGGTACTCAAAGATTCATTAATATTTTGTTTAGAGGATAGGATTGAGAGCCTAAAGTTAACTAGTTTGGACATGGGAAAGAAATCAGCACAAAATTCATTTAAGCAAGTTTCCCAATTGCCACCCATTCTTTCTTTATTTCTATTGTACCCTTTGGCGAGCTTTTCCTTTCAAAGAGAATGGAAAGAGCGTCCAACGGATAGTTTTTCGGGGACATGCCTTCAATATGGAGGCATTTACATGTCTCCTCAAAAGTTTGGAGATGAAGGAAAGGATTTTTCGTCTAATTCTCCGAGAAAGTATGGTTTTGGACCATCTTTATCAACCTTGGGCGAAACTCATAAGATCCAGCTTGAATAGGTTTAGATGATAGCACAGGTCTACAAGCTTGCCCATTGGGTGCCAAGTATTTGTAAAGAGGGGTAGTATCCATTTGGATAGTGATTTTGAACAAGATAAGATAAAAAGAAAAAATCTAAACTAATGATATGATACAAGATTTAGTTTAGCTCACGTAATCGACAAACCATTCTCCCGGCAACGACGCTTGAGAAATTCTTGTTGGTAAAAGTTATCCTACAGAATTATTTATGATTTGTATAGTGCGCAGTTTGAACGAAACGATGAGCACTTCACCCGGGAGAGGGTTTTAAATATCGAATCCACGGGGAGAATGGTGTGAGAATAATGAGACAAAACTAATCCCCCGAGATAATAGGAAGGAACGGGAGTTCGGATAAAAGGTGAGAAGAATTCTATGGTTGTCTAGTTTATATCTTTGTAAGGCTTAGAGATATTCCTTAATGGAGACGTACTCAAAGGAAAGTAAGGACGAAACTTACTATTCCCCCAGCAACTATGTCCTACGTGTCCTATCCTACGGGAAGTGGAATCCAAAGGAATCAATGGTACTGTCACTACCACGATCTACCACGCTCCGGCGCAGTAGGGTGTATTTATGAGTTATCTAGTCTAAACACCACGTTTGCACTAGGGGTAACAACTTCAATTCAAGAGCGACAAGAATCAAAGTACTCTAATGAGTCATAAACCGAAAGAAATATAAACAAGTGAACTTACTCAAATATAAGGTTGATCCACCAAAGAAGTCTCAAGATCAAGTGCAATGAAGCCTTTGATCCCGAGAGGTACAAGCATAGAGAGTCACCGATGCATCCGGTACTTCTCCTTACTTCTCCTCAACTATACTTTCTATCTCTCAAGAACAGATCTAGAACTCTAATCAAGTTCTTTGATCTATCTCTCAACTTTCTACTAATCTCTCTCAACTTGATCTAAGCTCTTCTAATTAGAAAGGTATGGCTCTAGCTATGATCAGAGCTGAGTATGATGAATAATGATTTTCATGCCTGAGGCCAGAGATAGGATCATCCTTATATAGTCCTGGCCGATGAATGCTGACCCTTGGATCAAACCGACTTCAACAACGGCGTAGATACAACCTCAAAGTCGGTTTGAAACCGACCTAGGAAGATGAGGCCGACATCCCTGGCCCCCACGGCGGTAGGCGGCCTGACTGAAGCCGGCGCCGCCGTGCCACTGATGTGGCCTAGGGTGTCAGGGTCTCCCCTGGTGTCTTACGGTGTCTTCTAGAATGTTTTAGTTCACTTTTCGGATCGAAATTCATCGGTGGTAAATCTTCTTATTGTTTGGGGGTTTTCTCTAAGTTTTTAGGCATTTACTGTTAAGTCCCACGAAAGGATATAAATTACCAAAACTCGTGGAACTGTGTTAGTAAAACACCTATTCTATGTTTTTATTCTTTTTATAACCTTATTATATGTTTAGTTGACACATAAAAATAGAGCTTAAGAGGTGTCAACACCCACCGCATCGAGCTCTAGGCCCTCGAAGGGCTGGGGACTCCCTCCGGCTTGTACGAGCTAGAGCTCGGGCAGTGCGATTCTGGCTGCCTACGGACTAATCATCACAGCTACATTGTGATCTCAACAGCAGATCGAATATCAGGCCCACAGCTACCAAGCCCTGAAGCACTTTCAGTACCGTAGCTAAGCTACGGAGCCCGTAGCCATGGCATCGGCGGCCCGATGGGACTTGGATGTTGGGACACCAGCTCGGGTCTCGCCAACCGCTACAGACAAAGGGAGCCCGCTCCCGAGCTGTCCCGTCCACACATTTTGCTAGATTTCACCCGGATTCGCACTACGCCCGATGACGGGCAGCGTAACAGCATCAGACGGCATCCAGTGTCAAGCGGTGGGTCAGAGAGGCGTGCCGACGACCGACGGGACGCCCCCTGACCGTAATACTCGATCAGAGCGCAACCGAGCACGTCGGACATCATTACAGGGCCAGCGAGCTCCCGTGCTCGCCTACACGGGCCCCGGGCACCGAGACCCCTACGTCGAGCTAGATAGGGAAGCAGGCTACGAAGCAGTAGGGAAGCGGCGCACACACACCGACATATCGGCATGTCCCGTTGTCCATACACTTTTACCATTTCCCCTTGTAATTAAATTCTCTCCCATGGCAGCCCCGTGGGCGCCCCTTGGACTATAAAAGGAGGCACTCTGGCCATTGGGAGGGGTGTTGGTAATTCTTAGCGTAAGCAGATAATTCCGCAAGCGCACGGAATACCGTTGTAGCTTTCACCGGAGTATTGAGTATCGATTTCCACGGGAATGAGAAGTGAACTAGAGAAGAATCAAGATCATCCAAGGTAAGGTAGAAAGAATGTTTTTGGTAGGAAGAAAGGGGTTCTCTAAGGTTTTTCCGAGTTTACTAGATACCAAGGTTCAGCTTACTAAACTTTACTTGCTTCGAGTAGCGGAACCTTTCCGATTCTCGAAAAAGACGGGAAATGGTAATCGGGGTCGAGCTGCCTAAAGCTCTTTTTTTTGAGGGAATCATAGAGCTTTTCATTCATTAACTCGAAGGAATACAATCTGCGGTACGCTAGTTCGACTAGCCAGTCTGGAATTACATCAATCCAAAACAAAGAATGGGATGTAGCAGAAATCAAGGAAGCGCAGATATGCGCCACCAAATTTGCATCTCTACGCACCCACCTCACACTAAAATTTGAAAAACACTTCCCAAGCTCTATGATATCCAAACATAAGTTACCAATAGAAGAGAGAACCGACTCCTTATCTTGTGTAGCGTGCGCACTGGGCCTTGACAATCGACTTCGAGGATAACCTTGTCAACGCCAAGCTCCACCGCAAGCTCGGTCCTTCTCGCGCCAATGCTTCGGCCGAGTGTGCGAATCCACGTCGTCATGCCACCTTGCCGCACCACCCAACACCTCGCCGTTGTGGTTCCTGATGATCACTCCCGAACGGCGATTACAAGAGTTCCCATCATAGCCGGCATCGGTGTTAACCTTCGTCCATCCCACCTCCGGCTTTTCCCACCACGATCGGGTCACAACCATTGTCCTCCCCTGATGAGGGCGCAGCGCCGTCAATTCTTCCATCAATGTGGAGATGTACCTCGCCGCCGCCCCTGGCTCCCAGGTTTTCCGGCCATGCCGTCGCCCATTGCGACCAGTCCAGAGCGCCCATGCTCCGCACACCACCCAGGGTGCCACCGTCGCCTTGCATACCTCCGGCTTTAGCACATCCGAGGCCCAAGAACAAGGGTGCAGCCTCGGAATTTTGATGCCCGTGCCATCCTTGACCTCCTCCCAGAAGCGCCTCGCCATAGGGCACATGAAGAAGATGTGATGTAGGGTTTCCGCCGGATCACCACACACTTCACAATGCCCCTCCCACTCCACATGTCTTCGCTTCAGCTCGGCCCGAGATGGCAGGGAGCCAAGCACCGCTCGCCACCAGAAGACTCTAACTTTCGGTGGGACGTCCATCTTCCATAGGGCCGCCCACGGTGCTGCACCCCCTGATGACGAGGCCTCTCCCGAGCATGCCATGGCCAGCTCTCTTTGCTCTTGCTTCAGAAGTTGATAGGCTGAGCGAACTGAATAAGTGCCATGCTTCTCAAAAGCCCAGGCAAGTACATCTTCTTCTGCCCGGACACTAGTTTTAATCTTGAGAATCTCATTAGCTTCCACTGCCATGAACGTATTCTTCACTAGTGCCTCATCCCAGACTCTAGTCCCCGGTATGAACAAATCCGACACCCTCTCCACCGAGGCTGAGGTTGGTCTTGTCATCGGTCGTAGAGAACGGGTACCAGGAATCCAGTTTTCGTTCCAAACATCAATGTCCCCCGGCCCAACACGCTTGATGAGTCCACGTGATAGTATATCCCGGCCATGGAGGATAGCCTTCCAAGTTGCCGAACACCGCTTCTTCTTGGATGCCGAGAGGAAATCAGAATTGTGGTAATACTTCTCTTTCAACACCACGGCACTGGCGAGTCCGGCTGTTTAATCAACCTCCACCCTTGTTTCCCCAACATTGCCTTGTTGAAAAGAGTAAAATCTCTAAACCCCAAGCCACCCTCTTCCTTTGTCCTCGTTAGTTTTTCCCATCGAGACCAATGAATCTTATGGTTGTCTAAATCACTGCCCCACCAGTAATTAGTCACAGCTTGAGTCATTTTTCCGGCACATTACCGGCGAGAATTTGAAACAAGACATAGGATAGGTCGGGATTGATTGCAGATTCGCTTTAACCAAAACCTCCCGGGCCGCACAACTCATATTCTTCTCGGCCCAGCCTCCCACCATACCTCTCATCCGTCCTGGAACATAACTGAACGCCCCAGACGATCCACGTTCAGCTGTGGTCGGCAGTCCCAAATACTTCTCCCCCAAAGCTTCTGTGTGTATCTGTAAGCTCTCATGCACTGCAGTCTTACAATCATCATCGCAGCTCGGGCTAAAGAAAATAGCCGATTTATTTTTATTGACAAGCTGGCCAGAACCCCGATTGTAGTCCTCCAGTATTTTTGCAACACGATCAGCACCCTTCTTCGACGCTTGGGTGAAAATTAGACAGTCATCAGCAAAAAGTAAGTGAGAGACCCATGGTGCATGTCTACTCACCCGCACACCTCTTGATACATAAAGAGGGCCGACACTCTTCAGCATGGATGACAAGCCTTCCGCACATAGCAAGAACAAATACGGTGAAATGGGATCGCCTTGACGGATTCCTCTTGAGGGTTGGAAACAGTCAGAGAAGACCCCATTGACACGTACCGAGAAAGAGACCGTCGTCACACACTTCATAACCAAGGTGCACCATTGATCCGGGAAGCCCAGGGCACGCATAACAGACTCTAAATAATTCCATTCCACCCGGTCGTAAGCTTTTGCCATATCCAATTTCACAGCACAAGCACCCTGCTTCCCCTTCCTGTTCCGAAGATAGTGGATGCATTCATATGCAGTCAGGATGTTGTCTGTAATCAGCCGCCCTGGTACAAAGGCGCTTTGCTCAATCGAAACCACCTCATCCAAGATCGTCCGTAACCGATTAGCCATGACTTTGGAACAGATCTTGTAGAGAACGTTACACAAAGATATTGGCCTATACTGAGATAGCTCCTGCGGGTTACTCATCTTTGGGATTAGAACGAGCAGGGTCTTGTTCACTTCCGGTGGGAGATCACCGCCGTTCGTAAAGCCGGCAAAGACAGGCATCACACACTCCTTCACAAGCTGCCAGTGAGTTTGAAAAAACCCGGCATTGAAACCATCAACCCCGGGGCCTTGCAAGGCTTCATTTGAAAGAGAGCCTTCTCAACCTCCTTTTCCGTGTAGGGTCGTACCAAGAAATCCCCCATCTCCACAGTCACTTTGTTGACGGTCACCAACGACATATTTTTAACGTCAACATTCTTCCAATAAGGGGGTGAAACTATACCTTACTACACACATATACATTTATCACTAATAAATTCCACTTGTAGTGTCTTGTACTTTATTTTGCAGATTTATAATAAAAGCAAGTGGAAAATCGACCAAAAAATACGCCATCGAGGGAAGCGCATTATTGCAAAACACAAGCCTAGGAGCAAATCGACCCAAAACATCAGAATTGGGCCGAGCAAAGCCCGACCCACAACTTTTCAAGACGAGGGAAGACACCCCACCGGCCGGGCCGGGCCGAGCCCGGGGGTGCGCGCCACCACCGGTGCGGCCGCACCCTCCCCGAGGCTGTTTCGGCCCAACCTCGGGGAGGCGGTTCGTGCACCTTCCAAACGGGGTTTCCGCCGTGGGATGGTCGGTTTAGCAAATTAGGCAGGTGTACCAAGGTCGGTTTTGTACCTTCCATGTGGGGATGGACATTTTCCAATGAGCCCCCTCTCCTCTACCTATAAAAGGAGGCCATCTCCCACCATTGTAACACACACCTCACAAGAAGAGCCACTCTCTCCCTCTCTATTCTTCTTCTTCCTCCTCCTAGTAGGATTAGTAGTTTAGGATGTGGAGCTAGGCAAAGCTACCAAGGAGGGCTTGGCTCCTTGGAAGATGGATTCCAGGGAATAAATCTTTCTATGGTATTCTTCCAAAGCCTTGCTCTTATGTTATCTTGGTTGTGCATTAGGATTAGAGTCTTCATGTTATTTCTATACCTCATGATTTATCTTATGATCTAACATGTTGTTCTTGACATGATCATGACACATGAACTAGTCTATAGTTTCTATGTTGTGATATCGTCATATAGAACTTTATGCTTAAACCATTCATGCAATATAATTGGGTAGTGTCGGGATCGTCTTTGAATGGCGGTTCGTTGTGTCCTTCGGGGCTTGCTCGTGTCCTATTCCGACCATCCGTAGGGTGGGGGCCATGGGGGACATGAGTAGTGTCCTAGTATCTTGGGACGTGGTGTCCGGATGCCGTATCCTTCGAATATGAGTGCATGCCACGGTTGAGGGGTAGGCGGCTTGGTCGTGACAAGCCTTGACCGTCCCTTGAAATCCCCCCCCACGTTCGTGTGTCTTTGTAGGAGTTCGTAAATGCCTTCCTTCGGGGCGGATGCTCCGGGAGGTCTCCCCCGTCCATTTCATTCTCGCTCCGACCTCCCGCTCATGCGTGTTGCCCGACTATCAACCGGTTCTATGCACAACCATGACTAAAATCTGTATGCTCCACTTAGGTCTTTCTTTATTCCTTATTTATCTTTATCCTTGAGTTTGGCTTGAGTGAGTGTGTCAAGTTATCCATTTACCGTTCCTTTATATCCCTGTTATGAGCATTGGTCCATTACATAGTCATGTTATCCTGTTCATGTCTCTATTAGATCCTTTTCCACCATGCCTTCCTTTGGGAAAATATAAATAACGATACCCTGAATATCTCCGGGTGAAATGCTACAATGATAGATCCGTGCGCTTGCGGATGAATATCTTAATTGGCAAGATCTATCACCGTTGATGTACCTAGTGTTATCACCGACACGGTGGTTTCACTTAGGAACGTCAACGGCGCATTTCTGGCGCCGTTATTAGAGATGGGTTCTAAACCTGTTTCTAGTGATTGTGCTTAAGAAATGCAACACACTTTCTGCGGCACGTGATTGCACACCACCTCAGGATGTAAAGAGTCTTGTGCCGAGAAAAGTTTCTGATAAAAGTTACAAGCAAGCTGCTCCAAGTCTTCCTGCTCCGTAAAGACCCTCCCATCTTCATCTGTCAGGACCTTGATTCTATTCGTACGCCCTCTAGCCCTTGCTTTGGCTTGAAAGAATTCCGTGTTTCGATCGCCATCACGTAGCCAAGCAATTCTGGACCTTTGCTTCTCCATGACTTCCTCTCTAGCCAAGACACCTCGGAGAGCTGCGCCATGATGCCTCGCTCCTTCACCGAGGGCCCGCGCTATAGGGAAGCACTTCACTCCATCTCCAGCGCTGCCCTCAGGTCTTTCACTTGCTTCTTAACCAAGCCAAAAACTTCATGGTCCCAGGTTTTCAGAGATTGCTGCAGGTTCGATAGCGACATGGCCACAGTCGACAGATCGGCAGCACCCACACCCGGGTCCCAGGACCGATTGACAAACTCCATATAGTTGCCATGAGACTTCCACATGTTTTCATATCTGAAAGGTTTCTTTTTGCCACTAGAAGGCCGTGGCAGCACCTTCTTGTGTTTCACTTCTATCACCAAGGCCGCATGGTCTGACTCGGCCAGGGGTACATGGAAGACCTCCGTATCCCCGGCTACGTCATGAAATTATGATCGCCCAAGGCACGATCCAGCTTCACTTTAACATTTCTCTCGGCCTCCCGGGCGGTTATCCCACGTATATGGCAGTCCGTGGAAGCCAAGATCCGTGAAAGCACAATCATCGATCACCTCCCGAAACGCGGCAATCCGCCATTGCTCACGTTCCTTTACGCCAAATTGTTCATCCACCGAGAGAGCTTCATTGAAGTCGCCCATGCACGCGCCAAGGGGCAGCCGACCGAGCACGAAGAAACCTCAACAAATACCAATTCTCTTTCCTCCTCTCCCTCCGAGGTTCACCATAGAAGCCTGTAAGCCTTATTTGTGAAATTTTTAGGCGATCACAAGACAGCAGGACATCTATGTGAGACCTAGATTTACTCAACTCCGCCACCAACACATCCTGTCGCCACATGAGCACTAGACCTCCGCTAAACCCCTCCGACTTAACTGCAATAGCATTCAAGAAGCCAAGGTCTCGACTCAGGCCAAGGCCACGCTCCTCCCCCATTCGCGTCTCCATCAAAAACACCACAGCGGGCTTTCTTTCCTCCACCAGATGGCGGAGTTCTTGAACTGCCTCGGGCTGCCCGCAGCCCCGGCAGTTCACACTCAGCAGATTCATGGTGCCCGGCGGGAGCTGTCGCACATAGCCGCCGCCGATCCTTGCTTGGTGTTGGAGCGTTTCTGCCTCTTTTGTACTTCTTCCGGTCTACCACTTCTACCGAGCGCAGCCGTCCCATGCATCTCGATTCACACGGGATGAGACAGATCCCGCGGTACAATGGCACTGACTCATCTTCCCGGGAGCATTAAGATCCGGTACAAGCCCCTCCCAGTGACAGCTTTTTCTTCCTCTTCCTTTGCTCTTTCTGCTGGTCAGTTTCCATCCCTTGAGCATCGAGTTCTGGCCCGGCGGTCGACCGCTGAGCATTCACTCCCCCTCGGCACCGGCCTGTTTCTTGAGGGGTGACTGAACCTCTTGTTCCTCCACGTTGGCATTATGGTTCGCCGACTGACGGATGTATCCACCGACGCGACCCGAGGCCTTCCCGTCAGCTGCTGTGTTTGGGTGGACTTCCGAGCCCGAGGAGGAGCCATTGCCATAAGACTTCAGTGCATTTTGCGCAGCGAAAGACTGCATTCGGCGCTTCTTCTCCTCAGGCGCCCGCAGATTGACATCATACGGCGGGTGCCCGGCATCATCTCGTGCGGCCGGCGTCGAACACTCCATATCAGAGTGCCCAAGGAGCCCACGGTGGAAGCGGATGTATGGCGATCGCTCATTTCGCGACCGGAACCACGGGATCCTCGTTCTTGTTCACACGTAGCGAGGATTCCGCGACGCACCGGCTTTGCAATCTCAATGGCCTGGCTTTGCCATCGGCATCCACATCCATCTTCACTACTCTCCCAATGAGATCCATGGACCTGGACCCCCGTGTTCGATTCATCCATCCAAGCGGCAAGTTTGGGATACGGACCCATAGTTCCATCCAATCAAACTTAATATCCGCCGGACCGAGCTTCTCGTCGTACTCTTGGAGCAGCACCGAGTACCTTCCAACCATCTATGGCGATCCGGCGAAAACCCGCTCCATAACACGGGCGCGGCCGAACTCCGCCACAAAGAGATTGTCTCCCTTTTTCGCCGATGGCTCGGAATTTGAGACCGACTGGGTTACCCCCAGGCCGGTTTCATAGCCGCACGCATGGTGGTCACATTCACCGGCACCGGCGATAACAACTTCCCGACCAAGGCCCACTCCGTCGGCGCCATGGTTTCTTCTTCCTCGTCATCACTGAATTCCAGGATCGCGACCTCCTCCTCAGACAATTTCATCCTTTGGAGCAAGTCCGAAACATTAGGGTTTGGGGTAGAACCCTTCCTCCCCGAGCTGCCACTCTCCACCGACGCCATGACGACGGCCTGGATGGCACAACAGAGGCGATGACGGCCTGCACGATGCGAGATCGGCACACGGCCGTAAATAGTTCCCGACCTAGGGGACCCTAAGCGGCACGAACTACAAAATCTTTGGGCGACGGCGCCGGGGACGGCTAACGGCGGTTTGCGGTGTCGGCGCCACACTTTGCGAGGGGTGGCGACGGGGTGTGGACGCCGTGGCCGAGTGGCCGTCGGCGTTTGCAGATCAAAGTCACCGGCGGCGGTGACCTAGATCAAGGTCGGGAATGGGATCGCCAAATTCGCCACACCGTAAAACACGGAGCTCTCCATAGGTCGGGCCCGACCTAAAGAATGCCGCCTAAAGCTCACGGAAAACACCAACCTAGCACATGGTGGAATACGAAGGCACGGTCGGATTTGTCACCTCACGGGGCTACCACAACTATCCGTAAGGTTGGGCGCAAACTTCGGGTAAACCCTAGCCTAGACACCACGTCTATGCTAGCGATTACTACTCTAATCCGGTACCTGGACTAGAGCACTCAGTCGAGCGGAGATCCGGCAAGTAAAATAGAGTAAGGACTGAATTTAGTCAAATAATAAGCTCGGAATTACCACTAGATAACCTGGATGAACTCGAGAAGAGTCGGCTCCGTAGAGGTAGAAGAGTTGGGGGCGAAACCGACGAACTCGAGATGAACTCCGGCGAACTCGGCTTCTCCTCCGCTTTCTCCCTCTCACTTTCTTCCTCTTTTCTAAATATACAACTAGGTGGAGAGCACCTAGAAGGACACTACTACAATGATATAATGTGGAATTGAAGCTTTATTGAGTAGAATGTTTTTACAATGAGGGAGATGGCCTCTTTATATAGGATAGAGGGGGGAGAGGGCCATCTCTATACAAGGAAATATTTCCTGCCGCCTCCTAGCCATGCAAACCGACCTGGGGAGGTCGGCAAGATGTTTCCTAACAAAACTGCGTAGAAAGCCGGAGCAAAAACCGGCCTCTAAGGCGGTGAACAGGACCTAAACCGATTAAACCGGGCGTCGGCATTTCCCGAAAGAGAATGGTCGGTGGGCCAAAACCGACGGTTCGGCCGGGCCCAATCGCGCCACAGGCACCTGGACCGCGCACCGCCTCCAGCGCCTCGGTCATTGCGCGCCATGTGGCCCAGTGCCCCGGCCGGCGCTCCTTTCGCCCGCGCGGCGTCTTGTATGGCGTTGACGCCGCCGTCCAGCCGGCGTGCGACGTGGTTGGGCGGGGATTCAAATTTGAATCTCAACGCGGCGCTGTGCCCGCCCGAGTGAGTGGCCGGGTTTACGGCGTGGGCGCCGGGACCGCCGGCCGGCGGTCGCCGCCGGCGTTGATTTGGGGGTGCCGGCGTCGGCGATGACGTCGGCACTCCTTTTAATTTGAAATATTCATAACTTATTATTGGGAGCTCCAAAAATAGCAAACGATATGTCCGTTTCGATCAGCGCGACGAGCTCTTCGCAATGGTGTACTCCGTTTCTTCATTTTAGATAGTTTTTATCTGCAAAAAATTAGAAATACCTGCAAAACAATTGGAGCACCAAAACTCGTGGAACTTGTTAAATAAATAATATTTTTGCTATGATATGACATGGAATGTTTGACATTTTAGTGCACTTTGGCGGTCAAAATATATGCATTAAGGACCGTCAACAAGCTCCCCACACTTGGATCTTTGCTCGTCTCGAGTAAAGGTATAGTAAATATAAACATAGCAATTCAAGATATAAACCCGACATAAGGATCGTCCCAAAACATACCTTATACCTACAGGATATGTGGAGTGTCTAACATAAAGTCCTGGGCGGTTGAGAAGTGGAACGACTCTGAAACAAAGTCATCTCATCCCATTTTCGCATCTTAGTAACTTGGAGGTTTTTGTGTAAAATTTTGAAATAAAGCATAGCTCACAAGTACTCCTCAAATGGCATTCTCAAATCTCTCAATGGTGTATATTTTCCTCACCAAGGCATTTTGCATTGCCTTCTTTTTCTTCCTACCTCTAAAAAGGCTTATGTGGAGCTTTAGGTAGGGAATATTTGTGGGCATACTTGCAATGCATATTTTGCTGGGTCAAACAATGGATCCATGGAGAAATATGTCATACAATCAAATCAAGAGTGCAAGTGTGTGGATATATGATGGATATATAGTGGCTAATCCTATTTCTACTATGCTCCTTGAAATATCTCTCTCTCTTTATTGAGAATTTGGAAAATATTTGTGAGAACATGGGCTATCTTTTATTCTCATCTTTCTCTTTTTTTCTTTCACTTCTTCTTTTTTTTTTATCGATCTCTATCTCTTTTTTTCTTTTGATGATAGCCACATGTCTCTTTTTTTCAAACTTTTGAGAGAGAGAGAGAGATGAACAAGTATTTGGAGCACTTATTTTGAAAGAGCCTAACAAAGATATTTTTGTTCACTCCCGGTGTAGGAGTAGAACATTTTACGATGGATCTAAATGGAGGGCATGTTTTTGCGCCTACTCGGTGTAGGAGTAGTGCATTTATTTGGTGGCGTGTATGTGATCTTGATTTAAGAGCATGATAAATTTCTCAACCAGGGTCAACAAAGTTTGACAAAGCTCGATGCAATAACAAGTAGCATATGTAGAAGGTTTTCGGGATGTATCATGACATTTGGCCTTGGTAGGAATTTCTCACCATTGAGGAGTATGTGAAACTATGAGTTTTAAGCATTTTGTCAAAGAAGAATTCTCCAAGTACTTTGAATAGAAAAGGTTGGATTTCTATGCCGGGGCCATATCTCACTTCACAACAACTTAGGCAATATGTTTTTCCTATATATATTTTTCCCACAAGCACTAAGGATATGTAAGGAACAAAATTTATGTAGGCTATACTTCAAAAAGCTATATTCATATTTACTTTCAATTTTAAAATGTAGATCTCAGTGTGGAACTTAGCTCATTATAATTTTGCATAACAAAAAAATAGAACCATGAGCAAGCGTTTGAAGAGGTGAGAAGGAGGTATTCAAACCGAATTTTGTACATGCTCCTTCACCAGTTCATAATGTGGTTTGGTGCTTTTTTTGTTCTTCGATGGGGCACACCCCACACTTCTTTGCAGCTATACCTATTTTTTTTAAGACAAAAACAAGTGAAAATAACAAGGACTCTTCCGGTGGAAAAACACCAGAGAGTCAAAGATTTATTGAATAAACAAATTATTCTAATAAGTATTATATTTTTTGGACAGATTGAATTATATGGAATCATTGAACTGCAAGAATTCAATCGAGTCAATTTCTTCTTCATTTTGTGGTTCAAGGAAAACTTTTAAACGATGGCCATTTACCTTGAATAGATTACCTTCATCATCTTGGAGTGTGATGGCACCATGTGATGAGGTCTCGATTACTTTTGAACGGCCCTTCCCATTTACTCGAAGTTTTCCATGACCAAAGAGTTTCACCCTTGAGTTGAACATCGGGACTTTATCTCCAAGTGTAAACTCTTTATGTTTTATTCTTTTTGTCATGCCACCTCTTTGTTCGTTCTTTGTAGATCTTGAGCCGTGGTATGCTTTTTCTCTCCATTCTTCTAGCTCGGATATTTGCATTTGTCTCTTTTACCGGCTAGGTGGAGATCCATATTCCACTTCTTGATCGCCCGAGTGGGCTTTAAACTCCAACTCCACGGGTAGATGGCATGTTTTTCCATATACCGGTGATACGGTGACATGCCTATGGGCGTTTTGTACGCGCGTTCGGTATGCCCATAATGCATCATACCGATACTTCCATTTCTTCCCCATCTCCTCCACGGTCTTCTCGCAGAATGTTCTTTATCTGTTTATTTGATGTTTCGGCTTTGACCGCTTTATGCGGGATGGTATATATGGGGTTCCAATGTTGTGCTTCACCCCATGTTCGGCGAGGAATTGCCGAAAGGTCTTGTCGATGAAGTGTGACCCTCCGTCACTTATGACCATTCGGGGTGTTCCAAACCGTGGGAATATCACTTCATGGAACATCTTGGTGGAGTGCTTCGAGTCGTTGGATCGGCAGGGTAGTGCTTCTACCCACTTGGACACATAGTCCACTGCCACCAATATGTACTCGGAATCTCCAAACTTTGGGAATGGTCCCATGAAGTCTATCCCCCAGACGTCAAACAACTCCACTTGGAGGTTGTTCATGAGTGGCATTGCATCCCGAGCGTTGATGTTTCCATGTTTTTGGCATCTAGCGCATCTTCTGACAAATTCTTTTGCATCTTGGTACATTGTTGGCCAGAAGAAGCCGCTTTGCCAGATCTTGGCATGTGTACGGAATGCTCCGTAGTGGCCTCCGTAGGGCGATGCATGACATCTCTCTATGATCTTTGTGGCTTCCACCATTGGGACACATCTCCTCAGCAGCCCATCGGCACAAACTCGGTAGAGGTACGGGTCATCCCATTGATGGCAACGACTTTGTTGCTTGAGCTTCTTCCTGTCCTCCCCTGGTGCAACATAACCTGCAACTATATAGTTGACAATATTTGCATACCATGAATCCGAGTCTGTTACCTTGAGGAGGGTGTCGTCCCTAAGATAATCGTTTATGGGTAACTCATGCGCGTCCCTATGATGAAGCCTAGACAAGTGATCGGCTACCGAGTTTTCTACCCCTTTCTTATCTCTTATTTCTATGTCAAATTCTTGGAGTAGAAGGATCCATCGGATTAGCCGGGGTTTAGCGTCTTTCTTAGTGAGGAGGTATTTCGGTCAAAGCATGGTGCGTGTAAACAATTACCTTTGCCCCCACTAAGTAAGATCTAAATTTGTCTATTGCAAAGATCACGACCAACAACTCTTTCTCGGTTGTGGCATAGTTCACCGTGTGCCCGGAGATAAAGTTTTGCTAGCGTAGGATATAGCATAGTGCTTTTTATCCTTTGTTTGGCCCAAAAGCGGCACCAACGGCAAAAGTCGCTAGCATCGCACATGATTTCAAAGGGCAACATCCAATCGGTGGTGGATGATTGGGAGCTGAAATGAGTGCTGTTTCAAAATTTGAAAAGCTTCATGGCACTCATTGTTAAAGACAAAAAGGCACATCCTTAGCCAAAAGGTTAGTCGAGGGGTCTAGCGATTTGAGAAAAATCTTTGATGAATCGCCTATAGAACCCCTCTGCATGGCCTAAAAAGCTATGAATGCCTTTAACACTCGTGGGAGGTGGAAGTTTCTCAATGACTTCAATTTTTGCTCGTCCACCTCTATCCCCGAAGGACACCATGTGTCCAAGCACTATCCCTTCCTGAACCATAAAATGGCATTTTTCCCAGTTCAGGACTAAGTGCTTTTCTTCGCACCGCTGTAAGACTTTTTCTAAATTCTCCAAACAATCTGTGAAGGTTTTGCCATAGACGGTAAAATCATCCATGAACACCTCCATGATTTTTTCGATCATATCGGAGATGATAGACATCATGCACCGCTGGAAGGAAGCTGGAGCATTGCATAAACCGAACGACATACGTCGGTATCGTAAGTTCCATACGGGCATGTGAAAGTAGTCTTACTTTTGGTCATCGGGGTGGATCGGGATTTGATGATACCCGGAATACCGTCAAGGAAGCAAAAGAAGGAATGGTTTGAGGCGTTCTAACATTTCGTCAATGAGCGGCAACGGAAATGGTCCTTCTTAGTGGCCTTGTTGAGTTTTTCGGCAATCTATACACATCCGCCACCCGTGATAGTACGTTGAGGGATAAGTTCGTTCTTTTCATTCTCAACGACTGTCATCAATCCTTTCTTTGGTACGACACGGGCGGGGACTAACCCACTCGCTATGTGGCACGGGATAGATTATCCCGTGCAGAGTCACGAGGACCTCTTTCTTAACAACGTCACGCATGGCATTGTTAAGTCTCCACTTTGGGGGTTCCTAGATGGTGAAGAGTCGGGATCGATAGGGATTACGTGAGTGCGAGGAGTAGGACTAAGCCCTTTTAGGTCCTCGGCGAGTAGCCTATCATTCGACTTATGTCTTTCTAGAACAAATGACAAGTTTTTGGGTTTCTTCATGGGAGAGTTTGTAAACATTATGATGACGGGTTTCAGCGGTTATCATCTAGAAAGACATATCTCGGGCCGAGGAGGGAGTTCTTTAAGCTCAATGGAGGGTTTTGATGGTATTTCACTTTGGTCTAGCTCGATGGGTTCCCCGCGGCTCTTCTTCTTCTTGAATGAAGTTTTCAACGTCTAGAGCCGGTTCGGTCAAGTCATCTAAGTAAGCCATCAAAACATCCTCCATAGGGTCTCGTTGGGTTTGGGTTCTACTATCGCGTTGTTTGAGCGTGAAAGCGGGACAGCAATAGAAGAATTTCCCAATTTGAAATTTAAGAGACCCTGTTTTGGTCTACCTTGAAAGAGTGTCCCTAAGGGTAAACCTACCAAGAGGGATGTATCTGAGATGTCATAGATATGAAAATCTAGACGGTTTTCGAATCTCTTATGCGCAAGTCAATAGACCTCAAAAATCCCATCACTCTTAAGAATAACTCGAGAAGGAATTTTTAAAAGCTTATGAGATGGGGTCAAAGACTCATTGGGATAAAGTTTTGTAGCCAAAGCTTTTGAAATAATATTCATCCCAACGGTCGGACAATAGTGAGCCTCTATGATGGTGTCCTTGAGGACGCCAGGTAGGATATCAGATGGGGCAATGATTCGGGCTACCTCGATGGATAACTCCGTTTCTGCCAACCATTCACAACTCATGATGGCAGATAGTCCTTTAATGTGTTCTATTTGGAAGGACTCATCACCCAGAGTTGGTGCAGAATGCACTTGAGGTCTCACTTGAACCGGGAAATTCGAGGCGTTTCCAAAATCTTCAAAAAGATCTTCCTCGAATTCAAAGGGAAATGGAGAGGGATGTGGTTCATCATCCTCTCCATTATGGTGTGTTCCCTTTGTGGGAGGTTCTACGGCAACCGGATCAGGGGAAAGGTCTGAAGGGGTTTCAGAAACGGTTGCGATTGCCTCCTCTTTTTGGTCGGGACCTGACTCCTCTATTTCTTCAGGAAGCTCGTCATAGATTCCCGTGTAAGGGGTATTCTCAAGAATTTTCTCAAGAATGATCTTCCCTCGCTAATGGTCATGTGCGTGAACGAGCCTCCAGAAGACATGTCAAGGTAGAGAGCGACCTCTTTGCTAAGACCAAGGTGGAAGTGATTTAGAAGGACTTGGTTGGGCAAAGAAAGGTTTGGGCCTATATTTATAAGGTTTGTGAACCTAGCCCAGGCTGCTCCTAGAGTCTCCTTCTCTTTCTGTTGAAAAGAAAGAATTTCCAATCGTAGCGCAGCGACTCGGGAGTTAGGGAAGAAGGCGAGACAAAATTTGTCCCAAAGTTCATCCCAATTTCCGTTTACTCCTCCAACGGTATGAGCATACCATTGTTTCGCCCTTCCCAAAAGGGAGAACGGAAACAATTTCCATTTAATGGTCTCATGTGCCATGCCGTCAATATGAAGGCAAGAGCACAAATGCTCAAATTCTTGAAGGTGGGTATAAGGATTTTCATCCTCTTGCCCAGAGAAGGTTTGGTCCTTTACCATGGCTATAAAGCCGGGACGGAGTTCATAGCCAGAAGTTGTGATTGGCTTCGATGATTGTGGTGGCTCTAAGAACTCGCCCTTTGGTGCGGAGAATTTACGAATAGGAGTGGAATCCATATGGTGAGTGGTGGTAAAAGGAAAAAGGATACACGGACGACTTGGTTCGATTCTAGAACAGCTACCGTTCCCTGGCAACGGCGCCAGAAAGCTTGTTGGTAATTCTTAGCGTAAGCACATAATTCCGCAAGCGCACGGAATACCGTTGTAGCTTTCACCCGAAGTATTCGTGGTATCGATTTCCACGGGAACGAAGAAGTGAACTAGAGAAGAATCAAGATCGCCCAACGTAAGGTAGAAAGAATGTTTTTGGTAGGAAGAAAGGGGTTCTCTAAGGTTTTTCGAGTTTACTAGATACCAAGGTTCAAAGCTTACTAAACTTTACTTGCCGGGCGCGGAACCCTTCCGATTCTCGAAAAAGACCGGGAAACGGTAATCGGGTCGGGCCGCCTAAAGCTCTATTTAAAAACACCAACCTAGCACGTGGTGGAATACGAAGGCCCGGTCGAGCTGTCACCTCCGGGGCTACCACAACTATCCGTAAGGTTGGGCGCAAACTCAGGTAAACCCTAGCCTAGACACCACGTCTATGCTAGCGATTACTACTCTAATCCGGTACCTGGACTAGAGCACTCGGTCGAGCGGAGATCCGGCAAGTAAAATAGAGTAAGGACTGAAATTAGTCAAATAATAAGCTTGGAATTACCACTAGATAACCCTGGATGAACTCGAGAAGAGTTGGCTCCATAGAGGTAGAAGAGAGTTGGGGCTTAAACCCGACGAACTCGAGATGAACTCCGGCGAACTCGGCTTCTCCTCGCTTTCTCCCTCTCACTTTCTTCCTCTTTTCTAAATATACAACTAGGTGGAGAGCACCTAGAAGGACACTACTACAATGATATAATGTGGAATTGAAGCTTTATTGAGTAGAATGTTTTTACAATGAGGGAGATGGCCTCTTTATATAGGAGAGAGGGGGGAGAGGGCCATCTCTATACAAGGAAATATTTCCTGCCGCCTCCTAGCCATGCAAACCCGACACAGGGAGGTCGGCAAGATGTTTCCTAACAAAACTGTGCAGAAAACCGAGCAAAACCGGCCTCTAAGGCGGTGAACCGGACCTAAACCGATTAAAACCAGCGCTGTCGCATTTTCGAAAGAGAATTGAGTCGGTGGGCCAAAACTGAACGGTTCAGCCGCCCAATCGCGCCACAAGCGCCTGGACCGTGCACCGCCTCCCGCGCCCTGTCATTGCGCGCCACGTGGCCAGGGCTGCCGGCTCGGGGCTCCCGCCCTTCCAGGGGCGGCGTGCGCTGCTGCGTTGACGCCGCCGTCCCAGGCCGGCGTGTGTGGGGTACACACCTACCCTCCCGCGCCCTTTGCCACCCGGGGTGGTGGGAGGAGGAGTGAGGGTTTCCCACAGGGGGGGCAACACGAGTGGCCGGGCCGCAAGTCGGGTCCCCAGGAGCGTGACGTGGACAAAAGTGCTGATCCCAAGAAAATGTCTTTTCGATTGATAGGTCATGAAAGTGCCCACCAACCGTCCCCTTCATACGTCCTGTCGGTCCGTATTTATAGGCGTCCGGTCGGTATTTACTGTAGTTAGAAATCAGGACAAGGTATGTTTGTCACTTACGTCTAGGGCCCGCGTAGGGGCAAACTGGTACAAACCCCATCAAGGGTAAAAGGTAAAAACACAAGCCTTGACGCGCCTAAGGCTTCATTAGGGTTCCACCCTCCTTGCATTTGCCGCTCGGCCTTAGTCCACTGGGGCTTTATCGCCCCCACGCCCGCGTGGGGCTCCCCGCAGACTCGCCGCCCCCGCGCCTGCGAGAGTGTTCCTTTGGACTCGCCGCCCCAGCCTGCGGTGTTCTCCTTGGACTCGCCGCCCCAGCGCTGCGGTGTTGTCCTGGACTCGCCGCCCCTCGCGCCTGCGGGGTGCTCCTTTGGGGCCGGGGAGCTACTGGGGTCCCTTGGCGAGGTCCCTCCCCAGCGGCGTGCGCCACGTGTCTGGGCGGGATTCAAATTTGAATCTCAGGCGTGCGCGTGTGCCCGCCCGAGTGAGCTGGCCGGGGTGACAGCGCGGGCCCCGCGGGACCCGCTGGTGGTATTTCTTTGGCGTTGACGAGTCTTTGGCGACGTCGCCGATGCGCGACGTCTGTCACTCTTTTTAATTTCAAATATTCATAACTTATTATTGGGAGCTCCAAAATAGCAAACGATATGTCCGTTTCGACAGCGACGAGCTCTTCGCAATGGTGAACTCCGTTTCTTCATTTTAGATAGTTTTTATCTGCAAAAATTAGAAATACCTGCAAAACAATTGGAGCACCAAAACTCGTGGAACTTGTTAAATAAATAATATTTTGCTATGATATGACATGGAATGTTTGACATTTTAGTGCACTTTGGCGGTCAAAATATATGCATTAAGGACCATCAACAAGGGGGCATCGACAATCGCACACTCTCTCCACACGCACACAACAGACACGGGAGCTCATTTTCCCTCTCACGACCAAGCTTGTAGCCACCCCTCTATGAGCGTTTGAGCTCGAATAGTGACGCCAACTGGACTAGGGTGCCCGATTGCCCCGAACCAAATTATACGTCGTGTGTCATTGTCCCTTGAGTTAGGACACCAAAGCACACACTTGCTAGACGACATCGCGGACCGTGGTTTAGAACCACGCCAGTTGGTGCGCCGGGTAGGGGTAGCGCTTGGGGACATGAAGCCGCTCAAGAGCCGCCGCGTGCTCACGCTCGGTGATGCGGCGCGTGACAAAGAAGGAGGTGCTGCGTGGGAGGCGTATTTAGTGAGGAGCTCAAGACGACGCTGTCGAGTACCGGCTGGAGGACGGCGTGGGCGCTTAACGTCTTCAAGGTGAAGGTGGACTACGAGCGCATCGATGGTGCAAAGGCTAGCTCCTCGAGGATGTGGCCAAGCTCATGCGGGATACATCCGCCTCATCAAGATGGTGGAGGCTTTTTCATCGCAAGCCCCCCGGCGGGCGGCTTGAGGATCGGGCCGCGCGTGAGTGTTTTGGTTTTGAATAATGGGAGGAACCGCTCCTCTGTTTGGTCCTTGCTTCGCATTGCTTGGTGACCGGTGAGGGGAATCTTGTACACACGTTTATCGGCCTGAGTTTGTGACAAGTTGTGTTTTTTACTCCCTACGACGCACTATTGTAGAATGGTGCTACTACAAAGTATTGATTATTACTCTTGTTTGTAGTAGTGGGATTAAAGGCGTGTTTGGTTTCCTCCATCCTCCACACAATAGTGCATGGCCTTCACAAAGAAGGATGGCTAGCGTTTGGCTGATTACAAATATAATCATAAGGAAATTCAAGTTGTTCATGTTCGATCCACTTCTCAATATGCTATCTACATAGCGTTTGTACCCACAAATCAAAGGTACATGAGGTGTTAGCTTTACAACTCCTACACTACAGAATCCGCTTCTTTGCCGAGTGCGTTTGAAGTTTGCCGAAGTGGCAAAAGTCCGCACTCGGCAAAGAGAGTCTTTGCCGAATGCCAACCGAAAGCACTCGACAAAGACCACTTTGCCGAAAGTGTCCGGGCGGTCGGCGACAAGTATAGACTCTGAATCTATAAATTTGCCGAGTGCACGCGGCGGTCGGCAAAACATTACCTTCGGGCAAAGGTTAACAGAGAAAAACGCCCCGTTCTCCGTCACTTTTGCCGAGTGTCCCGTTAGACACTTTCGGCAAACTAGGGTCGGTTACGAGTGAGTGTATACGCACTTTCGGCAAAGCGGGGTCTTTCTTAGAGTGTCCATCTGGCACTTTCGGCAAACCATTAATTTTTGATTTTTAGATCCCATATTTTTGTGTGGCATTGATACGGTAGATTTACATCTCATCTTCACAATTTGGGACAATTTCAAGTTGTTTTGCTATATTTCATGAATTATTTCTATTTTCTTGCATTTTACGGGCGACTCAAATTTGAGCTAGCGGTACATGAAATAATGGTATTTGGTCATTCAAAAATGTTATTCATGATGTTTTGGTATATGCAGGCTCAATTAGGGCACTCATGCGTGAAATTTCGAACATTTTGGTGTGAACATGACGAGTTACACTTGGGGAAAGGTGTTTTAAATTCTATAAAATCAAGCGAAGTTCAAAAATCCGCGAAACTTGGCTGAGATGTCTTGTCATCTCATGAAAAAAATTTGAAAAAGGTTGTGCGTGGGATAGCGAAATCTCCACATCTCCACACTTCATCACATGATGAAGTGTGGAGATGTCCGGGTTTTAGCCATCCGACGCCACAACTTGTTCTAAACTTTTTCAAATTTTTTTCACAGCCTCCCCATGAGATGACAAGACATCTCGCCAAGTTTTCGTGATTTTTGAACTTCGCTTTGATTTTATAGAATTTAAAAACACTTATTCCCGCTTTTGTAACTCTTCATGTTCCCAAGACCAAAATGTTCGAATTTCTCACATGAAAGTGCCCGGATTGAGCCCGCATATTACCAAAACATCATGAATAATAATTTTGAATGACCAAATACCATTATTTCATGTACCAAGTAGCTCAAAATTGAGTCGCCCGTAAAAAATGCAAGAAAATAGAAATAATTCATGAAATATAGCAAAACAAATTGAAATTGTCCCAAATTCAATATGACATGTAATTAGGGTACTAATGGCATACAAAAAATATTGGGCAAAAAAAAATCAAAAAATGAATGGTTTGTCCGAAAGTCGCAGTGCCTTAGCACTTGATAGTCAGTTCTTTGCCGAGCCCAGTTTGTCGTGGCACTCGGCAAAGTGTATTTTTAAAAATAGCCGGTACCTTTCTTAGAGTGCCGTTCGCTCTGGCTTTCGGCAAAGCCACTTAAATATCCGGGTCCAGCGGATAATTTTCTTCATTTTCCTCCTCACTGGCCACGCTCCGTCGCGCCTACGCCGTTACCCGCCGATTCCCCGCCTCGCCGGAAGCCCGCCGCCGCCTCCTCTCGCGAGATCCGGCCCCGCCCAGCCCGCCGGAACCCTCAGCCGCCGGACGCCGCCCGGCCGCCGAGCCCGCCCGCCCCGCCGGAGGTCGCACCGGGCCACCGGTCGCATCCAGCCGCCAGGCGGCGCCCGGCGCCGCGCCCGCCGTCTCGGCTGGATCCGCCAGGCCGCCGCGAGAGTCACCGGCGCTCGGCCCGGCCGGCCGGCGCCCCTCGCCCCTTCCCCATTCACGGGCAGTGAGGAAGGGGAGGGAAGGAGGGGAGGAAGGAAGGGAAGAAGAAGAGGAGGAGGGAGGGAAGGGAAGGAGGGAGGAGGGGAAGGGAAGAAGAGGAGGAGGAGGGAAGGAAGGGAAGGGAAGGGAAGAGGAGGAGGAGGAGGGAGGAAGGGGAGAAGAGGAAGGAGGGAAGAAGAGGAAGGAGAGGAGGAAGAAGAGGAAGGGGAGGAGGAAGAAGAAAGTGCTCGGACCGGGTCGCCGTTCTTCGTCGCCGCCATGGTGATCCACGCCGCCGCCGCCACCGCTTGCTCTTCTCGTTTTCGTGGCCAAGGTAAGCCCTCCCCTTGTAGTAGTGGTTAGTAGTATTGATTAGTAGTTGTTAGTACTAGTAGTTAGTTGTGTTAGTTGTAGGGTTAGTAGTAGTAGTTAGTAAGTAGTTGTTAGTAGTAGTTGTAGGGTTACTAGTAATTGTATATGTATGTGGTTGGTGGCCTTCGTGCCCATATTGGTGGTTGGTGGCCTTCATTGCCCATTTCGGTATATGCATGTGGTTGTTGGCCTTCGTGCCATGTTTTTTGCAGGTTTTGGGAACCTCCCGTGCAGGAGGGAGGCCGAAATTTTGAGTCGACACTAACTATTTTTTGGCCTTGTTTTGTAGGAGGACTGTGGGAGGGACTTCGGCGACCCTGTCGTCCTCGTCGTATGGTCTTCTTGCAGCGTCTCCACCGACCCCGTAGGTATGAATCACCTCCGTCCGTCCTTGTAGTTGTCTTACATAGCGCGACCAGTTAGGCGTCTCACGCAAAAACGCGGTCTGGCGTTGGTATCGATCACGTGCATATATCTGCGGCCGTGACATTTCCGATTGTCCACATTTTGGGACAGCCCGTGGATGCGTAGATGGGTTAGCATCCATGCTCGGGTCCCGTCAGGCGGTTACCGGCAACACCTCCGTTGTTCTCCGGATACACACACTCTCCCCGGGGCGTGTATCGGGGAGAACGGCGGGAAGGTATTGTCAAAATCTAACTTCCGGACGGACCCGGAAGCATGGATGCTAACCTTGTTCACGCATCCGAATGGGATTAGACCTATCCCTCACCTATTAGATGGTAGGAATGCCGTGTAGATGCAATTGCTGGTTATGTGGCTCACCGACATGGGCGTATGACGAGAGGATGGATAACCGTGAGTGGATGTACACGGGCTAAGCCAGTAAGTAAGAGCCTTGAATGGGTTAGGGGACCGATGCTTTCCTGGAGCATGCATTTGGCCCAGCCGCTAAAGGGTCTGCTCGATGCCGTGTCCTCAGTAGCAAATGTAAGAACAAGAAAAACAACGAAAGGTTGAAATGGGCGCACATATTTACAACAACGGATTCGTCCCAAACTATAGCCGCTAGATCTTCCACGGTGAAGTCGATCGTATTAGAGAGGACGTGGTGAGGCCCCTCCTCGAGGAGTATGATCAAGATGCCGGATGGCGCATATGATGGCGCACTTTCACGATGCACGTTCAATGGAGGATTGGAGGAGGAACCCCGAGGAAACCGCAAAGGCGTTTCTACGAGATGATGGAGGCACAAACAGCCCCTTCACGAGAAGACAATGGTTACTTTAAGCCGATGCCATTTCACGCCTTATAGCGTTGAAGTCGCAATTGAGCATTAGTCGAGACGGCTCGACACCGTTGTCGATTATTGGCAACCGCTTCCCAGAGGGTCACGCCCCTGCCAAGAACACGTGACGAGTCACGTCAGAGACTTCTTCGTGGACTCAAGATGCCGTATGAGTCGTACCATGCTTGTCCAAAGGGGTGCGCCCCTATTTAGGGAGACCTCAAGGAAGCAACGCGATTGCCCAAAGTGCAAAGCCTCTAGGTTTGTGGGAGGTAGAATGTAGTGATGGCAGGAAGAAACAGCCCAAGATCCCGAGAGATGGTCCTACGACACCTTCCTTTCGTCTCGAGGCTCCAACGGCCGTACATGACCGGAGGAGTCCGCGAAACAAATGACATGGCACAAGAAGGGCAAAAGATACAGAATCACGAAGTTGGTACACCCATCGGATGGTGATGCATGGAAGCACTGCCGATAATATGCATCCTGAAAAAGCTATGGAGGCTCGAAATATGCAGCAGAGCGTTCGCAAACAGATGGGTTCAACCCGACGCGGTCAATCTGGCGGCCCCCGTACACTTGTTGGCCGTGTTCGTGATCCCTCTCAATCTTCCCCACGGTGTCATGTTTGAGCTCAAGCACCGTTCTTGACACGATAATACCGGGCACGGGCAACAATATGGGTGTGTTCATGCGACAAGTGTGGGATGAATTGCAAGATGCTTGGCAAAATGGGGTACCGACGCGTGCACCGAGCTACAAAGACAAACTTTACAATGCATGTGTGGTACCTATATTCAATGCATGACTTCCGGGCTTATGGCATATTCAGCGCATGGTGTGTTCATGGGAGGTTCCCTTGCCCAACATGCAAGGCATTTGTCTCACACGGCTTCTCAAGGGTGGTAAGTATTCTTTGTTTGACAAACATCGTCAATTCGCCTCGAGAACCATGAATTCGGACTAGACAAAAAGCACTTCACGAAAGGTGTTGAAGTCACCGATCCCATCCCAAAGTTTATGACCAGGTGAAGAGGTCCTTGCCGAAGCTAGCTGATCTCAAAATCGATGAAAAGAAAGGTGGTTTTGTTGGATATGGTACCACACACATGTGGACTTATATATATCGGGCTTGACTAATCTCCCCTACTACAAGGATCTTCTTCTTCCACACAACATCGATGTAATGCACCGCGAAAAGAATATCTACGAGGCGGTCTTAACAACAACCATGGACCTTAAGAAGTCAAAGGACAACGTTAAGGCTAGACTTGACATAGAGATCTTTGGCGATAGACCAAAGCTAGTGATAGAGACCCCTAGCCCCGGGAGGAGATGGAAAAGGGCCCGCCGCCGACTACATCATCAAAAGGGCCGATAGGAAGGAAGTGCTACAATGGATGAAGACGTTATCGTTCCCCACGATGGGTATCGGCGAACTGAGTAGGGGGTGAACTGCGGACTATGAAAGTCTTAGGGATGAAGAGTCATGACTTCCACATATGGATTGGCCCGGATCCTTTTCTGCGATGACTCCGGGGATACCTCCCGAGGCGATTAATGGCAGCGTCTGGCGAAGTTGAGCTTTTTCTTCCGTCGGCTTTGTGTTAGGAGTTATCTCGGGATGCGATTGGCGATACGGAGCGTCTTTTGTGTTGATCTGCAAGTTGGAGATGATATTTCCACGGCTTCTTCTTTGTCGATGCAACACGATTTTTGCACCGCCCGGCCGAGGCACCGGTTGGGGGCCGATGATTTCGTTGGTGCTATCAATCGAGAGGGCTCTCAAGGTACCGGAGAAAATGCGGGAATAAAGCGAATTGAGCCTTCCGTGTGGAGAGGCATACGATGCGGAGGAGGTCATCCGACCTTCACACAAGGGCGTACTATCTTGAGAAACTTCACGGCGTCCACAATCCTACCCCTCGTTACAACGCCGACGAGAGTTCATCGAACCTCAGCCTTTTAGAGGGCAAGTCGGAAGAGGAAGCGTAGCTACCCACAAGCACTTGTCCTTTGATGAGTGGCGCACTATCATGCTCTATGTGTTGTTGAACCTTAAACCGCTCCTTATCGCCAAGTTGTCAATGAGCTTGTTCCATACGCCCGTCACTATCCTCCACCCTATCGACCCTAAACCTCGGCCTTGTTTTTTCGTGGAATTTATTGGTCAACACCGAGAGGGAATGAGGCTCCTACCTTGCAACAAGAAGACAATCTTCTAAAAAATGGGCAGCCCGATTTTTATTTCCCGGTTACGCTCAAAGGTACCATCCAACTAACCTCGTTCGACTATATGATATTCCACTTTGGTCCTAGTAACATATAATGTAACGATCTCACGTGGCCTCACCTTGCGAGGCCCGCACGGATGCCGAAATGTGCGAAGATTTAAAACAGGTGGGCAATGGCTTCCCCGTAGGGTCAACTCGTTCACCGTTTATGATGTGAATGGCTATCGCCGCACGAGAAGCTACGAGGAGAGTCGGCCCAACCGCCAAAACAACGTGCACCGAGTTCGTGACGCCCGGCTTGGATAAGAAGGACTATTACGGCATAGTCGAAGAAATATATGAGCTCAACGGGGGTCCTAAAGAGCTCAAGCTAGTGGTATTCAAATGCCATTGGTTCGATCCCGATGACACGAAAGTGGACCCTACGATTGGGCAAGTCGAAATTCGACAGATTCCGTATATGGAGTGAGAGGATGTCTATATTGTGGCTAATATACACGCCACACAAGTTTATTACCTCCCATGGGCGTGCCAAAAACACGAGGACCTTGCGGGTTGGTACCTTTGCGGCAGCGTGTATCGCCGCACGGTAAAGCGCTCGTTCGAACGATGATGATTACAACCCCGACCCAAACACGAAGAGTTCTATCAACCCGAGGGGCTAGAAGGACGTTTGGAGATAGACATTCTTTCGCTGATGGGTATGGAAGTAGACAACGCCATCGATGAGGGACGAGGGTGATGAGGTGCAGGATGCTAAGGACTTGCAAATTCTTGAACGATGGAGGCCGGGTCTTGCCGAAGGAGCCGTGGAGGGCCATGCACATGCCGAGGACGATACTGAGATGATGAGGATGGTGACATTGATGATTACAATAGTGGTAGCGATAGTGATGACTACATGCCGGCCTTAGGCATTCAAGGAGATAATTTCTAAATCATGTAATACTATTTTGTTATTATTGTTACCTTTCAATTATATTTCGTTCATTTTGCAATACTAATTGGTTTACTATTTGTTTTTTGCGAGGGACTCGACAAAATGCCAGCGGAAGGCGCAACGTCGCATTTGGGGTCCATCCATCTACGCGAGACCCCCACCCCTCTCCCCACGCCGAAGGGAGGAGGCCGACGAGCAGCACCGACACGGTGGAGACGTCGCGCGGCCGACGCCGCCCGGCCCACGAAGGAGGTTTGAGTTTGTGTCGTCGTCGGACCAGCGGGGGCCATCGTCGGGCCGGCGGGGCCGTCGTCGGCCAGCCCTCGTCGGCCCACCGCTTGAGACTTCGGACTTCGGTCGAAGAGACACACGCCGAGACGTCCTCCTCGAGTGCCGCCAGAGGTCTACGGTAGCGGGGCCTCGAGCCTCCCCGAGGGCGATCGATCCTTTCCCCGCCGCCCGGTGATTCGACCCAACGGTGACAAGTAAGTAGCCATTGATATTTTCACTACTTGTTCATATGACATGTTGCAAATCAAACTTCGCACTAACAATTTGTCTTAATGGCTCGTGGCGATGGCGGTTGATTGTAAGCGGAGGGGGCGTTCGCGCCATATCAATGGCATCGAGCCTGGCCGATTAAAGAGAACTACCCTGGCTGGTGACCATCGGGCCGGCGAGGGAGGTTCCTAGGCGTGGGACCACGCCGCGCGGCGGGAGGGAGGCCCTTGCCGGGAAGATCAAGACGGACTTTGGGTGAGTCTCGTATGCGGGATTACTTCACGTCGTTTAAATACTATGTTTCTTAAATAATTGAATGATACATGTTTTACGTATGCGTAACTACTTCACGCGGCTAGGCGGGCAGAGGCGGTGGCCGCTAGAGAGCGGGGCGTGGTCCGTCGAGACCGACTCAAGGACCTATACCACGAGGCGCATGTTTTGTGCATCACCTCCTTCAACGCCGACGTGCTTGGCAAGGTGGTGAGGAAGAACGAAGCAAGGGAGATGATGCTCGGAGGGAGACCGACCTCACCGGGGACCAGTACATCCAGGTTCGTAGAACGATTTTTTTTAATTCCTTCAATGAAAAATAAGCCGACTTCCATTAATCCTCCGCTATGTCATGCGGATGTGTCGGAGTGGTGCGGCAAGTACAAGGACTCTGGGGGCCATTGTGGACAAGTGGCTCTTGGACGAGGTCTGAGACCAAGAGACTCCGTCGAAGATGTCGCTTTTGGAGATGGCGAGCTCCACACCACCGCTGGGGCGTGCCCCTCCCGGTGTATATGAACAGATGGATGCGATTACGTTGATTTTTTATTCGCCGCCCAAATCTCTTCACTTCTAACCATCCTGCGGTTCTCCGCGGTCGGCCGCGCATGAAAACCGGCGGTCGTACCGGTGCGCCGAGGTGGGCCTTGACTCCACGCGGAAGCGGCGGCCGACCAAACGTCTACGACGGCGAGAAGGGGCCCAGGCGTACACCAATGCGGCGTCCCACCCAAGCTTACCCAATACGAGGCGGCGGCGCCATGGGGACGACTCTCGATCCGCCCACCACTGGCGGACGGACACTGGGTGATGAGGTTGGGAGGAGAGGGGGCCGCGGCCGGTTCTAGATGGCCAACCAGCGATCAACCCGTCCTCTCGTTGGCGGTGGCGTGCCGCTCAAGAACCGCGACCTCCACCGACATCCCCATAGCACCTCGGTGCAGCGCCACGGATGATGCGGGACTTTCAAAACTTCAGTTTTTCATCGGTCGTTCGCTGGTTTTACACATGTCCGCTACCTATGCATTGTTTCAATGTTACGGTTGTAATATTGCAGCCCGGATGGCGAGTTGGAGGCCGAGGCGAGGGCGCCCAAAGCGCACGGTTTGAGGCCGGCGGGCGGCCCGGCAGGGCCCATCGGCGGGAGTTGGAGGCAGTCCGGCAATACTTCGGTGCGCAAATACTGCGGGACGTGGCGAAGCTACTTCCGGGGCCTCGGATCCCCTGGTGTGACCTGCCTCGTTGCCTCCGACGCTGTTCGCTCCACCACCGCTTTCCCATTCCTCCCTCTGTCTGAGACTCCGGTGAGTATATGTTGTTGTTTATTTATTTTGCACATGCGGCTCACTGCGGTACTAATGAGATCGCCTCTTCTTTTGTGCAGCCCGCGGTCGGCGGGTTCGAACCCGACTCCTCCGGTGACCCTTCTCCACCCCATCCGGACCCTATCCGGTCGGCCCGACTCCACGGTACCACGTGGCCGGTGGCGTTCCTCCTCCCGGGCGCGCGGCGGCCACACTACGAGCTTCCACACGCCCCTCCACACCACGGGTGGGCGTTCCGTCGGCGCCGCCGCAGACGGGTGGTATCCGGGGCAAGGTGAGGACTCTTCGCACTGGGAGGCCACGGTTCGGGGCCGTGGAAGTTGAGGTGGTCGTGATGGATTTATTTTCGATGTTGGACATGTTGCAATCGCGGATGGATCTAGTTTCGATGTTGGACATGTTACATTTCGTTTGGATGTTGGACATGTTTAATTTCGTTTGGATGTTGGACTATATGTGTGAATTTGTGATATATGTGGATTATATATGTGGATTTGTGAAATATGTGGATTATATATGTGAATTGGTGATATATGTGGTCTATGATATATATATGAATGCTTATGGTATATGTATGTGTTGATGGAGGCCGTGAATCAATAGAAACAAAAAAAAAATAAATCTCGGCTTTGCCGAGTGCCGGCACTCGGCAAAAGCCTGGTACCCGGCGACAGAATGGCAGATTTGCCGAGTGCGTAGGCGGCACTTTCGGCAAAATGACCATAACTTTGCCGAGTGCGGTACCTGCACCGCACTCGCAAAGTGCATTTTTAGTTTTAGGTAAAACAATTACTTTGCCGAGTCTTCGGGATACGGCACTCGGCAAAGTTTCAAACAAATCTTTGCCGAGTGCGGGACGTTCGGCGCTCGGCAAAGAACCTTTCCATATTTAGCAGGCGACGCCGGTTCGCGATCGCGACATGGCACTCGGCGGGAACCCTCTTCGCTTGCCGATTTTTTGGCACTCGGCAAAGACTCGTTTTTGCGAGTCAAACTTTGCCGAGTGGGGTTGCCGAGTTTTGGCAGTCGGCAAATCCTTTAGGCGAAGTGTAAAACTGTCTTTGCCTAGTGCGGCACTCGGCAAAGCCACCGTTCCTGTAGTGCTAACTCCTCTTTTCTCGGTGAGCAAGAATATCTCTGTATGTATAACTCAACAAGTTTAAGTAAGAGTGACAAAGCACTCTGCCATGGCCTTATTAATTGGATAACTTGGAATATTGTATACAATTTATTCAGAGAAGTATGTGTCATGACACGTAGACTTTTATATGATATAATTCTCCCGTTATCAAAACTAAAGATGAAACCCTGAATGATTCATCGTAACTTCCATAAACTAGAGTCGGGGCTTTCCGATATCCCAAGTCGCGATTTGAGTGCCCCTCTGAGCTAGGCTAGTGGATTATAAATATCCACAGGACATAACATGTCCTCTAGGTGTCTTTCAACCAAACGGTTGAGTTGCATTTGCAGTCTTCTTTCGCTTGCCAGCAACGCATCTTGCCTCTCGGAAGTGCTTCTCCCCACTTATAGCCAATAGGGGGGGTGAGTGATTTTATTCGGTACCTCCACTCTTTCTAGCACATTCCTTGCAGGATGCAGAGACTTTGTAACACCTTTATAATTTATAAAAATATTTTGGCAGTTTGTTTGCAATACTGTGCAAACAATTATTATTGGAACTCAACGTTAATGTCCATTTTCCATGTGAGATATTGATACTATGGAGAGTGAGTTCAACTAACTCCTCTGAATTCAATATCCACAATATGTGACAAACCATTGATTCAGTTTATTTAGTATGTGATCCTGAGCTTGAAATGCTTTTATGCATTCTAAATATTTTCCGGGCATTATATATGGTACTACTAATCTCCCCTAATGCCTGGAAAACCTCATTTATTCTAAACCCAGCATGCGGGTTGTAAATAGATCTTCTATAGAGATCTAGATACTGAACAATCAACGAAGATTGAAATCTCTAATTGATCCCCAGTTTCCTGTATGGACCCATCAATGTATGCTGCGGTGGTGAGATTGGTATGTATACAACGTAACCTGATGCTGGTAACATGATAGAGAACAAAGTGTCGATGTAATGACTGAATGATTCTCTTGATGATGATTGTGTACAATGTCAGAATATATACAGTGCCAACAGACATGACCCAAGGGTACCTTGCCCCTGAAGTATACTACCGAAGGGGCCTAATCCCTAAATGTCATTAGCAGTTGCTAATGACGGGATTATCCGATTGATCACTAATTAATTACCCCTAATTAATCCCAACACTACGTACTTGGCTTCCGATCCATTAGGTGTATTTGAATCCATCGGCACTAAAATATAATTAGTAAAATATGTGTCCAGATATATATATACCGATATAGACATACCAAAAAAAAAAGTCAAAGTAAAACTTATAACTTTTCTTTTTGATGAAACAGGATGCATGGGGGTCCCCTACTGGGCTTTTATTTAAAATAAACAAAGTTATAAACTTATAATTTGGAACTGAACAAGTGTTTGCCATTGTGGAGGCGGTTTTTGGGGTGCGTAGCAGCAGCGTCTCAATGGTAATTCCAGGTCGAATGACGTCAAGACACCCCACTCGTTGAGGTTGTGTCTATTCTTGCAAATCTCGTGGAGCACGAAGATGACGGTGGCGCCGAACATGTTGCCGTAGTCACGCAGGACACGTCGGCTTGCGGCCAGCTTGTCCGGCTGGAGCTGGAGAACTGTGTCAAGCTTGCGTAGGATTCCTTGCGTGCCAGGGTGCACAACCCAGAACAGGTCGTTCCAGTTGGGAACATCCATGTCGAGCGAAGAAAACGAGTTGAAGAGGCACTGCTCTATGTTGCTCCCGATGAACTTCGGGAGATTGCCGGTGGCGCTACTGCCGCCGAGGGCGCCACTTTCCAGCTGCATGGTGAGGGCATCCTGGGTCTCGGGACGATGGCTTGCGCGGCAGACATGATCTCGAACAGCGGGGTCTCGGTGGGTCGGGGTCCGCGCCGACGATGACGGCGCCGGCGCCGTCGCCGAAGAAGCCCATGTTGACGAACGTCTGGAAGTTGCCTTCCTCGGGCGGAGCGAAGAGCATGATGGTGAGCTCGGCGCAGACGACGAGGACACGCGCCGCCCCTGTTGTTCTCGGCCAGGTCCTTGGCGACGCGCAGCGCAGCGACGCCGGCGAAGCAGCCACCGAGGTAGAGCATGGTTCGGCGCACGGAGGCGCGGAGGCCCAGGAGCTGCACCAGCCGGAAGTCCACACCTGGCATGTGCGCGCCGGAGACGGTGGCCACGACGAGGTGGGTGATGTCGCTGGCCGGGCGGCCCCACTCGGCGATCGCCTTCCTGGATGCGGTCGCCGCGAGCTCCGGCACCGCCGTCTTGACGATGTCGAGCCGCGCGTCCAGCGACGGCGCCTTCGGGTCCAGAAACTCCGGGTGCGCGGCCAGGAGCGCCTCGTCGTGGTGGAAGAAACGCTTGTCCGTGCCTGAACTCTGGCCTGCACATACAGAGATATGAATGAGCGTGATGCCGTCTATGAAACGTTACAACCAAATTGAGCTCAATGCATTCTTACATAGTGTTCTGAACTTCTCCTTGAGCTCGGTGAGGTGCTCCCTCTTGGTGACACGGAAGTAGTAGTCAGGGAATGCTTCCTGCGTTATGCAGGTTGCTGGGTTAGCCGTGCCGGTTGCAAGCAGTGTTGCAGGGCCATCAGCACGCTGGCTTATGCGTGCACTTGCCATGGTCGCACAAGAGAATCCAGTACCTACAATTTTCTTCTGTATGTTCTAGCAAGGTGAGGTGCCTATATATATATATAGCATGGTATAGACGTACGTCAAGCGGCCGGCAGCCGGCAGCCTGGCGTTCTTTGGATCTACTAGCACTAAAGGTCAGCCGGGTTTTGGATGATAGTAGGACTAAACATAAACTAATTATAGACTCAGAAGAATTCGTAGCGGCTAGAATTCACTAGTTCATATCAGAGCATAAAAAAACTCATATTTCGTCTATTTTAAGTAAAATATGGGCTAACTTTTAGATCTGTGATCCAAACTAGTAATTATAAACCTAATTATTAGCCAGCTAGTAATTATCTCCGTTAAATGCTGTTACGGCCTTTCACTATAAATTAAACAAGCAAATGAATTAGTGGATGGTCCTGTGATCACTCTAACTAATTTGACTAATTTAGAAGATCCCCCGTGTTGACATCCCTCCAGAGAGTATCAAGTTGCAATATTAAACAATCACAAACATTCTCGCAAGACCACAACATAGACAGATTATGTTACAACACAAATTAATTATACATAACACTACACAAAAATATAGGTTTTGAGAAACAAGTTTGTGGTCATACCACCCACAAAGTTGATTTTCTCAAAGAAGAATTGGACCTAGTGAGCACTAATTAAGGCCAAACCCAGCATCAGTCCTCCACTTGTTTTTGGAGAGATAGCTACACTGTATAACTCTTCATTATTGCTTTGGTCTTAAAGCCATGTAATCAATTTTTTGTACTGTACATTCTTTCATTTTAATTGAAAAGGGAAAAAAATAGGTAGAAGACTCCCCTACTGATCCGTTCAAAAAAATATGTTTGTGCCTTGCAATGGGATCTTGTTGTATGATCATCTAGACCACCTATAGCTAGAAGATTTATTTCAACGATCACATCCAATCGTCTGTTTGAAATTCACTCTGCAATCAGACGTTGTACTATGTCTGGTCACATGCTACCCTAACTTGTATGCAGATAGACCATTTTGAAAACATGTAATTTTTTCAAGAATTAAACAGTGCAACGCAGACGCCCACAATACGCACGCGCACACATCGACATGAATACACATATGCAAACTCTAACCCTATGAGAACCTCCAAGAAGAACTGAGCCAACAGATCTCAAGATTCCCGGAGTCAATACTAGCGCCTCGATATCGATGGGAACGCCGCTTACCACCAAAAACATAACGCTGGAAAATTATATAATAAATCTAGGAAATCAATGCATGCATCCGTTGTCATGTCGAGGATTTGAACCTGGGTGGGTAAGTTACCCAACGAGGGACCTAACAAGTTGCAATTTTAGGGTGTTACAGTTGGAGATAGTGATACATCAGTCATACTGTAATTTATGTACAAAATGTTGTTTATGCTGTACGGAAGTCATAGCACATGTTTTGAATTTTCCTAGTGGTCCACAAATTATTACCAACGTGGGCAGCGCTGGAGGGACGAGAAATACACAGATACGACCGGTGGCTGATGATCGAGCTGTTTGCACCCACATGCGAACTGCAGCTTCGCTTCATCTTCCTCGTAATATTTAATTAGATATACGGTTATCCGCAGATGCACAATTAATTTGATACCCTCACGAATTGTTGTTTTCTCATCCCTTATATATACTTATAATTGATGTAAATGTTGTGCTGTATGGAAGTCGAAGGCAGGTAACACATGTTTTTGAACGAACGACCTAGCTTGACTCTGAAATGAACGACCTATATTGTCATTATCCTCCCATGCTACGTCGGTGCTGGATCAGAGTCCGCTGCCTAGGCTCCAGCAGACATCAGAGTCAGCAGCCACTGGTTCAAAAACATGTGCTACGACTTCCATATATTGACCGCTACGGTTCTCTAAATCTCTGATGATAAGCAGTCAAAAGTCAAACAGCTCGCCCGCCATGGACGACAGCTGCCTAGGCTCCAGCATAATAGTATTAAAATAATACTATTCGATTCGCTGGCAGCATGCCTTGCGGATCGCTGTCAGCATGCCTGGCGGATCGCTTGGCTAAAGTATTAAAATAATATTCAGGGTTAGGCAGCAGCAGTACTAGCAGTGGGCCGGTCGTTTCATCCTGGAAAAACTCCACACATTATTACGTTATCTATTTTTTACAAAACTTTGTTTATCCACCTCAACTCTACCTATTGCATGATCTTGGCGCAATTGTCGTCAACGAGCTGCTTCAGCACCTTGGTGAACTCTTGCATCTCGGAAGCCATCGGTGGTGGGAATTGTCCCGGTCTCCGGATACCAGCTGTCACCAACCAATTTGATTGGGCGGTTGTGACACGTCACCAACGATCTTCAGGGGCGAAAGGTGCCGTGGGGGGCGGCGGTGTCCCAACGGCGGCGTCGGCGGACGGCGGAGCGGGCGGCGGTGCGGCGAGGCTCGACGTGGTGGCGGCGGTGCGGCGCTGCTGGCGGTAGCGCCGTGGCACGGCGGCGGCAGCGGCGGCGGCCTTGTCGGGGCTGGCTGGTGGTTGCGGCGGTGGAAGCGAGGTAGAGGCACAAACTATTTTATTTTATTGCTTATCCCCTAAAGAGATTACATACCCTTCTTTATATAGCCCGGCTAGTTGGACTTATAATCTAAGCAATCTCTATAAGGTTTCCTTATATGATTGGAATATCCTCTTTTTCACAACAAAAGTCCAAAAAATAATCCTAACTTGATGACGAGAAGCGAGTTGGAGGTGGAGAAGGCGGAGGCGGCGGCGGCGCGGGGGCGCGGCCCCTGCCCCCACGCGCCCTGGCCCCCTCGTGGGCCGGCCACGGACACTTTGGGCCCTCCTAGCCCGCCCAAGGCTGGCTCAATTCCGCACACGACATGTTCTATATTAATTATTTATTTTGGCTGAATCTTCTCATAATCTTGGTAAATCAAAGAAAAATCATAAAACTGAAAATTTGAGTAGGTCTATACAAAGTAAATATATAATATGATATACATTAATACAAACTTTATTCTTGTAGCTTTAATTCTATGCTTTATACAATTAATTTATATCTATGGTTTTTTCTCTACATAATTGTGGTGACATTTTTATGGTGCACTAATTATTGTATTTTTGAACGGTAGTAAAAATTTTTATACTCTATGGGTCATGTATAAGTTAGTTATGGATTGATTTAGGTGTATGCTTGTTAAAAAGGATTTACGCGAACCCCTTGCCATCGGAACCTTCGGAGGAGTGGCGGGCAAAGTCTGAACGCGCTTGGCATTTACTTGGGATGTGTTGCCCAGTTCTTCCTTCAGATGCTCTTTCTCGGGCTGCACATTCCTCTCTTCCTCTAACGGGTTATTGCTTTATTCCACAAAATTAGTAATCTTTCACCATACGAATTCTGCACCAAAACAGGCCCAGCGAGAGTGGCGACACCGACAGCAATTATCGGCCGTCCGATCGGGCGGTCGGGCGTCTCAGATCGGCGTCCATCGGAATTTTTACAAAAATGCCATCAATTTTTATCGAAATAGAACCCCGCCCGGCCTCCTCTCACGGTAAAGGTTGCAAAAAACACCCTCGAACTTTTACAAAATAGTACCCGGCGTCCAGGCAAATGCATGGGCGGCTTGTCATCAACTTGATGGGCCGGCCTGCCACCGCTCAGCGCTTTGGCCACTTGGTGCCCAAATGGCCTTTTTTTGTCTTTTATTAACTCCTATAATATACTAATTTTGTTTATTTCATACAAAAATAATCAAAGCTCCTAAAATCATGAAAAAATTTTAGAAGACTCTCCATGATGCACTCTATGTATACAAAAATAAAACCTGGAAAAAAATTAATTCAAAATTATTTAGAAACAACCTCTTTTAATTAACAAATAAAACTTCCACGATTCCTTCGAGATCAAAATATTAATCCAAACATTAAAAAAATTATTTTGTGAATATTTTGTGATATTTACAACCTCTTAAACATGAAATATTTCAATAAATTATTATTCCATGCTCAACCAAAAAATAAATTTAAAAAGGAGCTTACGTTCAATAATAAAAATAAAATATAACATAGCGAAAGTTACACCGACGCATAACTAACCACCATACTCATCCAATCACCCTAACTCTCAATGCATTAAAAATAATAACATATACATATATAAAAAAATCTTATCTAACCACATTAATCTTATACAATTATTTTAACTACATATATAAAACAAAGCCTACATAGTTAATCTAAAACCATTTCACAACAAATAATAGCTTCCAAATAAAAATATCAGGGTTCTCATGGCCATAAGCGGCAACGCTGCGCCAATTTCTAGTAGCTATACTACTTTTAGTGACGGACCATGGTACCGGGATGCATCACCCAGTAGTTAACTATATTTTTAATGACAGACTATTTTTAGTGACGACCCATGTTAACCGGACCAAGTTGAATTAAATACTGCATAAATGACATGAACTAGAAAATATGCATGTTTGTATTGCCACTTAAATCACCTATTGCTAGAAGATTTATTTCAACAATCACATCTATATGTTTTTGTATTCACTTTGCAATTGGAATTTTTACAATGTCTAGTCACATGCTGCTCTAACTTATATGGTGATAGACTATTTTGAAACGGTCTCTATCACACCCCACCTATGGGAGGTGGACTACATAACCCTCTAATCTATCAAATTGTCTACATCACCAATTAAATTTTCCAAAACTGATCAAATTATCCCCTAAAGCAGTTTTTTAAAATTATAGTAAATCATAGCAAAATAATAAAATATAAAATTCAATTGTGTTAGAGTCTAGATGAGTAGATCTACACAATGAAAATATAATATGATATGCTTTAGTACATTCTTTTACAGCTATGAAGAAAAGCATAGATCTAAAGCTACAACAAAAATAATAAACTAAGTCATACCATATTATATGTTCATTGTGTAGATCCACTCATCTGGAGTCCAACACAATTGGATTGTTCATTTTATGATTATTCTATGATTTACTATGATTTTCAAAACTGTTTTAGGGGGTAATTCGACCGATTTTGAAAAGTTCAGGGATCATGCAGACTGTTTCATATGTTAGGGGTTATGTAGATGGGGCTGTGATATAGACTTTTTCCAAAACGGAACCGTATCTGTCATCGTATCAGAATTAAAACGTTGTAGAAGGTGATATATCCGCATAAGATTACAAGCGAATCCGAACCTCCGTCTCAGAATAATACACCTAACCATGCATGCATGTAGACAACTCAAGCTCTAGAATAATCAACCGCCATGCTGACATGCATACATGCTTACAATACACCTATCCATGCATGCATGTGGGCATGCTGTTTGACTCTTGACTGACTCATCATCGACCAGGATTTAGAGAACGTACTAAAATAGTGTTCTGAAACCATAGCCGTAGCCGTCAATATATATGTATATTTTAGAATCAACTATAGCAGCGAATATATATAAAAATTTTGGTGTGGCGCGTCGTGTATGGAAGTCGTAGGCATGCAGTAGCACATGCTTTTGAAACTTCGCAGTCTTCCACGAGCAGCCGGAGACATGAGGAAGATGCAGATACCACCTGTGTCTGCTGTTGCTCCCTGAAGCAACTGGCTTTGAATTCCTCTTCCCTCTGTGATGTCTACGCATCGATCACTGCCATCCATCTACAAGTAGTGGAAAAGATGCTGATCATTTTTCCATTCCGTCTCCGATTGTTGGGATCTAACTTTATATAACAAACTTTCATCCTAAACTTTAAAGTTGCAGGAACAAGATCTTTCTCAGTAAAGACTAACAGGCGCAGTTAACTTCGCCTATCAACGACTTTGCAAGAAGGAGTGACTTTTGGCCTTGAAGACCAATTTATAAAACCCAAGCGAAGACCCACATGAACCCAGTTGGAACAACTTCGCTGGAGTCATGAATCTGAGGATTTCACCATTCAAACATTCAGGCGAAGGTGGCAAGAACAACTTCGCCAAAGAGAAGATTAGAAGTAGTTGCGTTTGTAAACTTTTAAGTTTCCATGTATTCGAAGTCAGGGGACCCTTATAAATATCCCCTCGACGTCTCTTGTAATGGCGATGTTGAATGGCCACCCTATAACCATGTCACATCAACAAAATGTTGCGAGAATACTTTACACAACAATATTGCATCATAACTCCTAGCCTCTGTATATTTGGCATATGTGTTTAATTAGATGACGTCCCTCATGTTTTCATATTCTTACACGATACTGGAATAAATATTTTCTTATTAGTATTTCCTATTTATAACTTTTAATTTGTTATGGATTAATTTTTTAAAAAATATCATTTTAATTAATTTTGAGGGAATAGAATGCCAATTACCAATGATGATGCACTTCGTGTTTTTGGTGTATTGGTCCATTTATTATGTTTTCTAGGTGTTTTTTAGCCGCAGAGCACGTGTATTGAATGTTATGAAAAATTAGGCTTCGATTCTCATATAGATAAACTGGACAAATTATGTATAAACTACAAATCTATAGACTAAATGCTGCTAGAAAGAACATTTGCATTTAAAGTTGAGATCTAACCTGTATGGAGTCATGACGCGGCATCACACAACAACGGCTAAACACTTCTTTTGTCTCGTGACTACATGTCGTCGTTAGGTGGCCTCGGTATTGGACAGGGCAACTATGAGATCACGCATATATTACGTGCAGCTCGGTAGTCTTCCTCATCATCCATGCATATCTACTTGTGGTTATTTAATTGTTGATAACGAGGCCCAAATCAATTAGGGTTTGTCACACTCAAGTTCCCTCACTACTAGACATAGGGTCTCTACCGAGCGCCTGGGACTTGACCGAGCGCCTTTTATCAGGTGCTCGATAAAGTTGTCCTCTACTAGAGCTGCTATCGTCGAAAAAGCTCTTGGTAGATCTCTATTTATCGAGAACCAAGTTCTCAGTAACGAAGGGCTCTTGGCAATGTGTCTCTTTACTGAGTGCCAACTCTCACCAAATCACGCTCGGCAAACTTTAAGTTTGTATGGATAGCCAAAACTTTCATGCTCGAGAAAGTATGACAGTGGGTGAACAGTCCCCTGCTGTCACATTTACCGAGCGTCTGCCGTCAGGCACTCGGCAAAAACAGTGACCTTTACCGAGAGCCACGACGGTGGCCTCGTAAAGAACATTGTTATCAAGCATCAAACAGTGACCCTCGGTCATGGTCATTTACCTAGTACCCTGTTGGTGACCCTCGGTAAAATAATTTTATTTTTTAGATTTTGGCAACCAAATTTTTTTGTGTGTCCTTGATATAGTGCTTTATAGTTCATGTCCAAATTTGATACTTTTTAAAGAATTTTTACTATATATATTTATTTTCTTTCTATTAATTGAATTTTCTTTTATAAGTCAAATTTGAACCGCAAAGCCATTCAAATAAAAGAGAAAGATGAGTGAAAAAATAATATTCATATTTGTGAGTGTTGTGTGAGGCCTCGTCCATGGATAGACCCAAAACACGGAAGATGACCATTCACTCAAGGGTGAATAGTTTTAAAATTATATAAAATACAAACGAAGTCCAAAAATGATGAAACTTGTCAAGTTGTCCGAATATTATATGTTGAGACTGTGATAAAAATGTGAGAACGTTTCATGCACGGTTTGACATACGATGGACACAAGCAAGTTCTTCTCCTACATGTGATATTATCTAATGCAGGACATGTCCTGGCTCGTGTCCATCGTATGTAAGAACGTGCACCAAACCTTAAAAAAAAATATGATATCAGGACAACATGAGATGCAACGCCTCTTTTATCCGTGATGCAACCTCCACAATGAGTACGCACGATATCCTACTACCCTTATAACAGGAGTGGGACATCTTTGGTCCCTCTGCATGACCACGGAAGCACGACAGGAAGATTGGGACACCATCACATGGTGTCTCGCTAGTAACTTCAGGACTCCTGACAATGGCGACACTACCGGCAATCTGGCACCACCTTGACAGACCGACGCCCCGCACAACTACATCTACACCTTCGAAGTTCGCCAACAGACTCAATGCTACACTATGGGAGGCACCACAACCGAGGCGCCCTGCATGACGGATGAAGCAATCCAACTCGCTTGTCAGCTCGACGCCTCGCCACCACGTTCGTCACACGGCTTGATGACAGCCGGACGGACATGACAATATGAACAATTCAAATACAAGTGATGGGACGAAATGAGGGTCAATGCAGCTAGCACCCTCGATCATCAATGACATCAATGACCATTATGACTACGCTCTCAACAAGCTTTGGGATGCGGTGCAGCAGGAGGCACCCTATAGGTGGGGAATAGCGATCCGACTCGCCCACTAGTTCGATGCCCCCGTCTCCTACGAGGCCTCCAACAAGATCCAACTTATGAGACCAAGAAAAGCGGCGACAAAAGGTACATGCTACACGACTGACCTTCTGTGGCATCCACCTCGCCGCTACCTCGGAGACTCTCGTCCAGCCTCGCCTCGCTAAGCCAACTGACTACAAGCTACATAGCATCGTCGGAACCATCGAGCTCCAGACGGGAGCACCGACTTGAACGCTATTCAAGGGCATCATTGACAACGACATCCGCTACTTCGCCACGACACTATCAACATTGTTGCGAGATGTTTTCCAACCAGGTGGGATCCTTTATTTACTCCTGCATTTAGTTTTCAATCGCATATGTACTCGCCATCAATGCAAGCCTTACTGACAAGCATCTTGCTCATGGAGGAGCATTCCCTTGACTTCCTGGAAGACGTCATGGCCCTACTCTTCAATGACAAGCTACCTCCATCAGTGGCAATAAGATCCTTCGACGGCCATAGCAACCACCTCGATGACCTCCAATCTGTAGGTGCCGAAACACTGAAGTGGATGATGGCACCATCTACCGAACCCTAGGACATGCTGCTTCAACCTTCCCGCCAATGCCGACAAACGAGCAACAACACAACGTAGGGATGCGTTGTTAGAAAAAGGGGGAGGAGGTGTCACAGCCCAAAAAGGGCTCCATGCCGAAGGCCTCAGAGGGTGATGCACGCGCCCTCAGCCTGGCCGCCACCACCGCTCTGACGTCGTCAATCACTTCATCACTAAGAAAAAGATATTTAGGGAGTAAAATAGGAAATAGAATCAGGGATTCTTTGGATCCAAGTCTTCCCCAGACTATAGATATAAGGGACCTATAATCAGTTGGAATCAATGAGAAAATAATTAAAGGGGTAACACCTGAAAGCTCGATCTTTTGCTCCTTAAACCCTAGTCGCCGCATGCCCGCATGCTACCACTACCGTGGCACCGCTACCGTCTCCCATACTCGTGCACGCTGCCACGCGAAAGCACCCCCAGCGCCGCAGCCCACCACCGCGTCACCTCCTATCCGCCGCCGTTCATCGCTGATCTATGCCACACGTATTTGGAATCCATCCGGACTGCGACATAGAGAGAATTGTTATGGTAATGACAGATCACTAAACCTTCATATTTATAATGATATACTTTCAATGGTAGGCTTTTTGCTATTTATCTTGCTGACATATCTTTTTGGTAGTGCATCTATCAAATTTCATATAGAAAGTTTTCCCTCGCCCGAGGTCATTTGAAAAAAAAAAAAAAATACAAGTTTAAATTTCAGAGATTCAAATGTCATTTTGCATCACAAGATCATTTCAAATTAAAATGTTGTATGCTACAAAATTTCATTCAAGAAGTTTTCCAATCCGAGGACGTTTAAAATTTTGATTTTTAAAATTTTAGAATCAAAATAACAAGGTTATTTAAAATCGAAAAGTTTTCAACTACAAAGGTTCATAACTTTTTGAGATCTACAAAGTTTAGTTTAGTCATTTATTACTGTGAGGAATCGTTGGTAACATTGTTCGTAAATCTTATTAATCTTTCTTTTAGTTCCGTGAAACAATCAAATATATATGACAGAGATGTTGGTTTGTGAAAAATGTTATCAGCACTTTGTCTACTGAATAAATAACCAAAAATATACTTCGTAAATATAAAGAAGTTATGAAACTTTGTAATTGAAAACTTTTTTCACTTGAACTCATTTAGGGACTCAAAAAAAAAAGAGTGTACCCAAAGTGATGTAGGCTCATGAGAAAAGATTTGGCGAGTGTCATTTTGTGGCACTCGGCAAAGAAGCATTTGTCAAGTGCCTTTCTCTTGACACTCCGCAAAGGCACTTGACAAAATGCCTCTTTGCCAAGTGTCAAGAAAAATGCACACGACAAAATACCTCTTTGTCGAAAGTGTTTTTTTCGGTGTGTTTTTTGGCACTTGGCTTAATACACGAATTCAGGTAGTGAACACCTTAGAGGTCACCAGAGGAAGGAGACAAATAGGACTCTAATTTTGCCGGAACCATAGCCACAATTGCTCAGTTGTAGAAGAGGAGGATGAGGTGGACGAGAGCTGAGATCCAGATGAAGAAGATGAGAGGTCACATCAAGAGGAGGAGGCTCACATCTAAACAAAGGATTGATCTACCTTCAGAGTTGCTTTCATCGTCATTATCTCCGACGGAGACGGAGCACGGATGTCGCTGAGGGGAGGGAGTGTGAACAGGCGGTGCAACATCTAGTTGGGTGCGAGTGTGGCATCTGTCCCAGAGAGCAGCAGCAGCGAGCACGGCAGCAAGCGGTTGGGGTAGCGAGCTGTTGGGACTTGGTCCCTACAATAGGCGGAGGTTAACTCTTGGAAGGTTAAACACTACAAACCGACTCAACTTCGGAGATGTTTTGCAGGATATGCCGTGGGCAGAATTGTAAAGTCACATTCCTTGTAACCGAAGACAATAAATATAGAGCATTGGCTCTCATGACAGGGGGTGGATTTTTTAGGTCATTAATACAAGGCAACTTTTTGTATGGTGATTGTCTTCACTACTTCTAGCATTCCAGACTTAGCCACTTTCTACTCTCCCTCCCTCGGGGTACGGCCGAGTAATGAGCATACCCCTGTTGAACCCCAGAGTTGAATACGAGCTGGATGCCATGGTAGCACCGTGTACATGTCAGTCCCGGAGCGTGGCAGCGAGCGGCTGAGGCGGCCGTGGCGAATGGAAAGGAGACCCACGGAAGAATGATGCGATCTTATGCATCTGTATCGGTCTAATTGGGTCATTGCCTAAATGCGCACCGTCCGGACGGGACTGATGCCCGCACAGTACAATTAGCGTCTGATTTTGGGTTTGCCCATATCGGCAAACGTAATAGCTTTGCAAATCTAATCATGAAAAAATTGATATGGAAATTGGTCAATTAAGTTTTACACTATACTTTTCGTGTCATAAATCTTTGTGCTCTTTTACATAATCAAGAAAACTAGATGTCAGTTTATTCTGGCAGAGAGTATATCAGATCGATGGGGTTGGTCGATCGGTGGAACAAAGCGGAAGTCTACTACCCCCAACATTTAATCATTGCCGCCACTGTTAATAATATAATTTCATTGCAAAGCAGAAACTTCCACTACCAGAAACTAGACATTTCGTGAGAGGAGCGATTTTTCATGAGAGTGGAAAATGAACTCTCATGAAACTAATATTTTCATGAGAGTGATGTAAATCCCGCCACGAAAACTTTTTTTCGTGAGAGTACTCAACATAACATCATGAAAATCGCCTCTTTGCGTGAGGGTTTACTCTCACGAAACTACCAAACTCTCACGAATTCCATTCGTGAAGGTTTACACTAACGAAACTCCATAAAAACCAGTCATGAAAATAGCAATGCAAACCTAGTGCAAACATCTACTCGTGAAGGTGAACTCTCTTGAAAATAGCAAACTCTCACGAAATCCATTCGTTAAGGTTTACTCTCACGAAACAACATAAAAACACTCATGAAAACACCGATGCTAACATGATGGCAACCTCCACTCGTGAAGGTGAACTCTCACGTAAATAGCAAACTCTCACGAAATCCATTCGTGAAGGTTTACTCTCACGAAATACCACAAAAAAAAGTCCATGAAAACACCGATGCAAACCACGGTGGCAACATCCACTCGTGAAGGCAAACTCTCACTAAAAAATAACAAACTCTCACGAAATCCACTCGTGAAGGCTTACTCTCACGAAATACCATGAAAACACTCATGAAAACACCGATCAAAATATGAGTAGATATTTTTCAAGAGAAAAATAATTGCTTAAAACACTAGAAAATCAAGAACACGAAGCAAAGTTTTTTCATTTTAATCAAGAAACGAAATTTTGTAACTGAAATCTCATGTTTGGTTTTGGAAATTGATGACACACTTGTGGACTAATCCTTTGCTTTAAGTGTGTGACTTAAGAAAGGATTAGGTGGATGACAAGGAGCATGATGATCATGAACATGGACAATGCCGGTGGACTTGATGGATCGTCAAGCTAGGTGATCGGCTTGAGAGGAACCGGGAGATCAAGGCAAAGGTATCTTGATAGGGTTTTCCTTTCGGTGATCAAGACACGATAGAGCGTGTGATCACATTATAGGATAGATAGCCGACTATCAAGAGGGGATGCCGCGACAATCCTTTGATGAAGTGCTTCTAGGTCCAATTGACTTGCATATTGCATTTAGGACATGAGAGCACTAACTCGATCTTGCCTAACCTCTCGACGTGCTAACATTGGTGATAATGTGGTCATCTTCGGCGTGTTGGCAACCCATGGCAAGAGGCGAAGCAAGATTGAAGCAAAGAGCAAAGAAAAAGATGAAGATCACCGTCCGCGGGGTGACCGGACGCGCTTCGGCATCGACCGGAAGCACTCACCGGAGCGTCCGGTCAAGTCGCGCCCGCAGAGAAGCTCTGCGGCCAGCGTTTTGCGGACGCACCGACGGACCTGGACCGGATGCTTCCGGTGTCGACCGAACCCGTGGACCGGACGCCACGGAGGAAGGGCGCCCACTGTGGGCCCGATGCTTGTCCAGTAGCGACCGGAAGCACCGACCGGACCCTCGGCCGGACGGTGGTTGGTGGTTCGGTCCAAGGCGCAGAGAGTAAATTTTTGGAGCAACGGCTCCATTTCGAGAGGAGCCCTATATATACTTGGTTGGCTGGTTCTTTGGGATCTCTCTTGCACATTTTGAAGCTTCCAACTTGCTATTGAGCTTGTGAGACTCCTCTCCACTCATCTCTTCACCACTAACTCGGATTCTTGGTGAGATTGAGAGTGATAGAAGTGCATTGCTTGCATCGGTTGCATTTAGAAGCACTTCATCCTTGGAGAAGCCGCGGGATTCTTGTTTTCTTGGGAATTTGCCCGGTTCCCTAGCGGCTTGGAGCAAGAGGAGGTGTTGAGCTCAAGTGGAGCTTGTTTGAGGCCACACCAAGTGGTGATTGTGAGGGGTCGTTCCTTACCCCCCGGGAGATTCATAAAAGGAACACTAGTGGATTGCTCGTGGCTTGTTGGACCCTCTCTTGTGATCGTTTGCTTGAGCTCCCATAGGGGATTTGGCACCGCCATTGCTTAGCATACGCCAAGTGAGTGTGTCGCCACAACGCGGGGACTTAGCGTGCCCGGCAAGCACGTGAACCTCGGTGAAAAATCATCGTGTCATTGTTCTTGCTCGTTGGAGATTTCTTGTACACGGTGATTGGGCACAACCTCTACTCGACAACGGTGGTATTGTATTCTAGCACTCCTTCGCATTACTTTGGTAGTATATCTTGTTAGGGTGCTTAGTTTGAGTAGTGTGCTAGGTTGCTTAGTCTTGTTAGCTCCTAGTTGGTAAACTAGTTAGACTTGCTTGTTCACCTAGGAGTAAACTAGCGACATAGCCTCTTTGTGTGAATTAGAGACAATAGAATTGACTTGTGGCTTGCTTAGCTAGTTGAAGCATTGCTTAATTGCTACGCCATCTTTTTGTCTAACCCGGGTGCTTAGTGTTGTTGCAAGAATTTTTAATAGGCTATTCATCCCCCCCCTCTAGCCATTAGGACCTTTCAAGTGGTATCAAAGCTAGGCACCATTATTTGAGTGGCTTAACATCCTACGGTGACAAAATGACAACGACTTTTCATGTCAACAACACCAAGAAGGCGCCACCTTTCGATGGCACAAATTTTGCCTATTGGAAGGTGAAGATGACCGCACACCTCAAGTCAATCAATAGAGAAGTGTGGGTTGTCACGGAGAACAAGTTTGAGGTTGCAAAGCCAAATGAGCCAACCGCCGCCGAAGAGAAGAAACTATATGCCAATGATGTGGCCGTGAGTGCTTTCCATGAGGCATTCAATGATCAAGTCTTTGAGCAAGTCAAGAATCTCACCATTGCTCATGAGATATGGAAGAAGCTTGAAGAATGCTATGAAGGTACCGAAGGGGTCAAGCAAGCCAAAGCCTATATCAAGCTTGAGCAATTCAATAGCTTCAAGATGGAAGAAGATGAGACGCGTTAGGAGATGTTTCACCGCATGCAAGTGTTGGTGAACGATCTAAATTTCTCTAGGTGAAGAGATCAAGGACAAGACCTTCAACATGAAGTTCTTGAGGTGTTTGCCCGAGCGGTTTGGGATGTTCATCACCGTGCTAGTGAGGTCAAATTTGAAGGATTTGACTCCCAACCAATTGCTTGATGAGGTCATGATCGATGACTCCTATAGAGATGACAAGAAGAAGCAAGAACTCATCAACAAGGCAAACAAAAGGTCAAGGATGAAGAGAAGAAAGAGGACAAGAAGAGATTGGCACTCAAGGCTAGCTCATCATCCAAGGGCAAGAAGAAGAAGGAAGAATCAAGTGATGAAGAGGATGGCACTTCTACAAGTGGAAGTGAAGTGGATGAGCAAATGGCTCTCTTTGTGAGGAGATTGGGAAAAATTTATGAAGAAGAACTACATCTCCAAGAGCAAGAAGAAGCAATCATCCAAGAAGAAGACCAAGGATGGCAAGAATGAAGGCAACATGACATGCTTTCATTGCCATGATGATTGTCACTTGATTGTCAAGTGCCCATATGATAGTGATGATGAGAAGGGCATCAAGAAAGCAAGAAAGAAGAATGATGCCAAGAATGAGAAGGAGAAGAAGCCCAAGAAGAAGAATGAGTCACATGTGGCTATGTGGGATAGTGATGGCTCATCCTCTTCAAGTGATGAAGAAGAGGAGAAGAAGAACAAGAAGAAGGGACAAGCTCACCTTGCTATGCATGACAAGATCTCCCTCTTCGACACTCCTTCCTCATGCTTCATGGCTAAGGCCACCAAGGTACAATCTATCACTAAAGATGATGATGATGATGATAGTGATAATGATAGTGATGATGAGGAGCCAACTCAATCTAGGGAGGAGTTGCAAAGAATGTTTGATGAGTGCGTTGTCATGTTCAAGCAAAGTAGAAAGGAATGCAATGGCTTGTATAAGGAAACAAAGAGCCTTAAGCAAGAACTTGATGAGCTTCGGGCAACTTATGAGTGTCTAAAGGTAGACCATAAGAAGCTTGAGAAATCTCATTCTAAGTTAGAGAAAGCTCATTCCTTTCTACTTGAAGAGCACAAGTTGTGCTTAGTTGTTGAAAATGTTGATACATCCAACGCAAGCATCATGTGTGACATTCTTGTTGATGAGTCAACCCCCAAGTGTGAGACCTCCACTAGCTCTATCACTAGCATATCCATCTCTAGTGAAGATAATGACAACCCTATGCTTATTCATAAGAATGCATGTTTAAAGAGGGAAGTAAAGGAGCTCAATCACACCTTGGCTAAGGCCTATGGTGGTGAGGACCGCTTGCTTATGTGCTTGGGTAGCCAAAGGGCATCCTTATACAAGGAGGGCTTAGGCTATATCCCCAAGAAAGGCAAGGCCGCATATGTGACTCACAAAACTCGTTTTGTGAAGAGCAATGGTAGCTATTGCAAAGCTTGCAAGCAAGTTGGTCATGTGGAGCAAAAGTGCATGAACAAGAGGACCAATGTTTCTTCCATCAAGCTTGATAATTCATATATGCTTGTGAAGAAGAACAATGGTGTTCGTGCTAGGTACATTGGTAAACCATGGATGGGCTCAAAGAAGAAAGCCATTTGGGTACCAAAGGCCTTGGTGACTAACCTTGAAGGACCCAAGCAACATTGGGTACCTAAGAAGAATTGATCTTATTTTGTAGGTCAATTACCGTGCTTGAGGAGGAGAGCATTGGATAATGGATAGTGGGTGCACTCAACACATGACCGGGGATTCTCATATGTTCAAGTCAATTAGCATCAAGGGCATTGATGAATATGAGTCAATCACATTTGGCAATGACAGGAAAGACAATGTGTTGGGGCTAGGCAAGATTGCTATCACTCAAGAGAAAAGCTTGTCAAAAGTGTTGCTAGTTGATCATCTTGATTACAACCTATTGTCGGTCTCTCAACTTTGTGACCATGGGTATAAATGCATATTCACAAGTCAAGAAGTTGAAGTGGTTAGTGGTGATGGTGCAAACATGATCTTCAAGGGATTTAGATATGGTGATCTCTACCTTGTTGACTTCAACTCAAAAGAAGCCAAGTTGACAACATGTTTACTCTCAAAGGCTAGCAAAGGGTGGTTTTGGCATAGAAGGCTTGGTCATGTTGGAATGAAGCAACTGAACAAGTTAATGAAGCATGACTTGGTTAGAGGCTTGAATGATGTGAAGTTTGAGAAGGACAAACCTTGTGGAGCATGTCAAGCCGGCAAGCAACATGACAATGCACATCCAACCAAGAGCACAATGAGTACAAGCAAGGCATTTGAGTTGCTACACATGGACTTGTTTGGGCCAACATCATACTCTAGCATTGGAGGCAACAAGTATGGTTTTGTCATAGTTGATGACTACACTAGATACACATGGGTGTTCTTTTTGCATGACAAGAATGATGTGTTTGAGCATTTCAAGACATTTGTCAAGAGGGTTCAAAATGAGTTTGAGACATCCATCAAGAAGATTAGGAGTGACAATGGAAGTGAATTCAAGAACACAAGAATTGAAGAGTTGTGTGATGAGCTTGGAATTGGACATCAATTCTCACCAACCTACACTCCTCAATCTAATGGTGTAGTTGAGAGGAAGAATAGAACCTTGATTGAAATGGCAAGATCAATGCTTAGTGAGTACAATGTTAGCCATTCCTTTTGGGCCGAAGCAATCAACACGGCTTGCTATTGTAGCAACCGTCTCTATTGCCATGGGATGCTTGGCAAGACACCCTATGAGTTGTTAAATGGAAGGAAGCCCAACATTGGTTACTTTAGAGTCTTTGGATGCAAATGCTACATTCTCAAGAAAGGCACAAGATTGGGCAAGTTTGACAAGAAATGTGATGAAGGATTCCTAGTTGGATATTCAACCACAAGCAAAGCATATAGAGTATGGAACTTGGGTAGTGACAAGCTTGAAGAAGTTCATGATGTTGATTTTGATAAAACCCAAGGTTCTCAAAATGAAGTTGAAAATCATGATGATGTGAGTGGTTCCAACTTGGAGAATGCAATGAGGAATATGGATATTGGTGACATTCAGCCAAGGCAAGTTGATGATGATGATGACACTCCAATGCCTACCACTACCATTGAGATCAATGCAAATGAAGCAAGTACTAGTGGTACTCAAGATGAAGATCAAGAACAACAAGCTAGTCCAACTCCTCATCCTAGTCATCAAGTGCAAGTGATGCAACCATCCAACATTGCAAGGGATCACCCAATTGATCAAATTATCGGTGACATCAATAGTGGAGTGGTTACTAGAAGAAGATTAGCATCCTTTTGTGCTCACCATGCCTTTATAGCACAAGAAGAACCGGAGAACATTGAAAATGCACTCAAGAAGGAAGATTGGATTAATGCCATGCATGAAGAGTTGAATAACTTCAAGAGAAATGATGTATGGGAATTGGTGGAAAGGCCAAAGGACTATAATGTGATTCGAACCAAGTGGGTCTTCAAGAACAAGCAAGATCAAGATGGAATTGTGGTTAGAAACAAGGCAAGGCTAGTAGCTCAAGGGTACACTCAAGTAGTGGGTCTTGACTTTGGAGAGACCTATGCACCGGTTGCTAGACTTGAAGCAATTAGAATCTTCCTTGCTTATGCATGTGCTCATGACATCAAGCTCTATCAAATGGATGTGAAAAGTGCATTCTTAAATGGCTTCATCAATGAGTTGGTGTATGTGGAACAACCCCCGGGCTTTGAAGATGAAAAAGTATCCCAACCATGTCTACAAGTTGAAGAAGGCTTTGTATGGCTTGAAGCAAGCACCAAGAGCATGGTATGAGAGGTTGAGAGATTTTCTCCTCTCTAAAGGGTTCAAGATGGGCAAGGTGGACACCACTCTCTTCACCAAGAAGATTGGCAAGGACTTGTTTGTGTTGCAAATATATGTTGATGACATTATCTTTGGGTCAACCAACCAAGAGTTTTGTGAAGAGTTTGCAAAGATGATGGCCAATGAGTTTGAGATGTCAATGCTTGGAGAGCTCACGTTCTTCCTTGGACTTCAAATCAAGCAATTGAAGAATGACACATTCATTAGTCAAGGCAAGTACATCAAAGACATGATCAAGAAGTTTGATCTTCAAGATGCCAAGTCAATGTCCACACCAATGGCAACCAATGGAAGCCTAGACCCCGATCCAAGTGGCAACATGGTTGAGCAAAAGAAGTATAGGTCTATGATTGGTAGTTTGCTCTATGCAACCGCATCAAGACCGGACATAGCATTTAGTGTGGGCATGTGTGCTAGATATTAATCCGATCCAAGAGAAAGTCACCTCAAAGCAACAAAGAGAATTGTGAGGTACTTGAAGGGCACTCAAGATGTTGGACTATGGTATCCAAAGGGATCCAAGTTTGATTTGATTGGATATTCGGATTCCGACTATGGAGGGTGCAAGATCAATAGAATGAGCACAAGTGGCACATGTCAATTTCTTGGAAGGTCACTAGTATCATGGTCTTCAAAGAAGCAAAATAGTGTTGCTCTTTCTACCGCCGAAGCCGAATACATTAGTGCGGGAAGTTGTTGCACTCAATTGCTTTGGATGAGGTCAACATTGAAGGATTTTGGATTCACATTTGACAAAGTCCCATTGTATTGTGACAATGAAAGTGCAAGGAAGATGACCCAAAATCCGGTTCAACATCCAAGAACAAAGCACATTGATATAAGGCACCACTTCATAAGAGATCATCAACAAAAGGGTGACATTTGTATCATGGGCATTGGCAATCAAGATCAACTAGCCGACATATTCACCAAGCCACTTGATGAGAAGAGATTTTGCATGCTAAAGGGAGAATTGAACATTATTGACTTCTCTAACTTGAGTTGATGCACCCTGATGAGGACATGACACCTATGGATACGCCCATAAAAGCTAAAGATAAAGTGAGCTCGCTCCCACATTTGTATAGTGAAATTTGGTACAATTCACTTGGTTCCACATGTACGTGTCACTATTTTATTGTAGGTACAAATGGGTCTCAAAGTGCAAGTCCACCGGAGTTACGCTTTCGGTTCGTCGGCAGCATGACAGTACTCCATTGGGAAGACCATAACTCTTTCATCCGAAGTGCTTATCGAGGTCAATGAGCACTTGATGGAAAGATTATTTCATAAGCTTTCAAATAAATCTGGTCCTACTTCAATATCACGTCGGCAAGGCCTTCGAATCATCAAGACAATCCATCGCTGTTTCTGCCGAAAGCAACATCGTCATCATGGACCTGATATTCACCCTTGGGACCCCCGCCCAAGTTGGAGTATGCCCCAAGGGCGTGGAGAACATCTTTGGGATACCCAAGGACGTCCTCCACCTTGGCCACCACCTTAGGGGGTCAGCAAAGGCATCCAAGCCAAGTTGGAGGCCCACTCCACGTCGAGTTCGAGTCCATCTCGGGCTGCTGGACCAGTCAGTAGTAAAACGGATGATACGGACTCCGTTTTTGATGATCCATACATGGATGGAAAGATAATTTTATAATCTAACCAATGGATTTGGTTTGAGGTCCAAATTCCGTCGGAATCAACGGGAATCGTCGAAACAAGTTTACGTTCAGAATCTGTCAGGGCGCTGCATCGCCGTCTTTTGGGCCGTTTGGGCCTTGTAACGTGTTAGGGTTGCTTAGCGACGTGAGTAGGGGTCCTTGGACGCCCCTTTAGCTTTATAATCAGCAGCTTGCCTCCATTAGGGTTTGGGTTTTGCTTAAGATTATTCTGTCCAATCGCCGTTCATCGGTTTGTGAAACCCCACGTTGAGATCTTAATCATATATCCGCAATTGTCACTTTACTTGAGTTTGATTATCTTGTTCTTGCTTGTGTTCTTCGAAGCAGGGATTAGCCTTCTGGCGAGGTCAACCGCTTGTGACACGGTTGATAACCAGAGGAGACGCGTGGTGCTAAGGTTGCGGGGTTCGGTCTTTGTGATCCGAAGCCGGATCGGTGTGTCGCCCGACCAAATCGATAGTTATCTTGAACCTGACGGAAGATCGGGAATCATGTCCCCCATTAAGTGGTAATCAGAGCCTAAGGTACACCGTTAAGTTCACAATTATCCCCTAGTTTGAGTGTTTTGCATTCGTCCCCTACAGTCCAATGCCATATTTGTTTCCTCGAACCATCCGTGCCATAGCCTTTGCATATTTCAGTTTCAGATTCCGTTGTGTTGAGTTTGTGTCCTAGGTCAACGCGTCTTGTTGCTGGTTTAGATTGTGTTCTTGTCTATTTGTGTTGATCACTCCACCCACCATCATCTCGTTCACCATCAGTTTGTATCTTGTGTCCACAAAAAACCCCCGATTCGAAAGCAGGTTTCTGAAAACAGTCATAACTTTTGCATCCGAACTCAGATCGGGGCGAAATTTATATCTACGGAGAACGCCAGAAAATTTTAGATCTGTTTCATCCTAGCAAAGCTAGGTTCGCGAAATTCAGAATTGCGAAATTCGATCAGGAACATCGAGTTTCGAGGCCCACAAGTTTTGTTCAGATTTTTTTAGATCATAATCAAAATTTTGTATAGGCCACATCTTTTGTCCAATTGAGCTCAATTTTTTTTTTTGTGTTTTGTTCTTGTGTGCTCCTTGCTGAAAAAAAAAAAACATCAAAATAGCAAAGTGAAAAAAAAATTGGACAAAAAAAAAAAATAAAAGAAAAAATAGTAAAAAAAAAAAGAAGAGAAGAGAAAAGGAGCACATAAGGAACACCTTCCATAGCTCTATTGTTTGTGGTGCCTTTTGTGTATTTCCGTTGCAACATTTCATACTTGTTTCACTCCTCGTTTGTCACAACTTGTGCTAGGAACACGTATAGGCCAGCAACTAGGACAAGTGCTCTGGACATTTATTCAATATTGCTATCTGTTATTGACTTGTGTGCCGCATATACATATTTGTTCTTTTGTTGCCTCCGAAGATCCACATATACTTCAGATTGGTACAGAAAAAGACCCTTGCAATCTTGGTGCTATGCCCCCTCACAGGTATCACGAACCAGCCACCGGTTGTACCGATCGTCTTGCTTTGATAAGAACACTTGTAAGAATTTGGTAATGAGAGCGTGTTTCCACCAATACACATATATTAGTTGATAGAGATTTTTTTTCTTTATTGCTAACAATGTCAAACAACAAGTATCTTTTTAAGAGTGACATGCAGGACACTACGGAGTTTGCACAACGAGTGCTCAGTTCTCAAATGGAGAAGGCGGAGCAAAACCAGTTCAACAAGTTGTTCCAAACATACTTTGTTGTGAAAGAAAGGCGTTGTCGTATTATGATTGATGGCGAAACTTGCAACAACCTTGCAAGTTTAGAGATGATTGAGAAGCTTGGTGTGACCACAAGACCACATCCACATCCATACTACATCAAATGGGTAAATTCTTGGGATAAAATAAAGGTACTCGAAATTGCACACATTGAGTTTTCCATTGGTCCTTATAAGAGTGCTGAATTTGATATAGTACCTATGCAATCATGTCACTTGTTATTTGGTAAACCTTGGATATCTGAAAATAATGTTGTGCACACTACAGTTACTAATGAATATTTGTTCAATTACAATGGTAGAAAAGTTACACTTATTCCTATGATTGCTGCTGAAATTTTAAGAGAAGATCTCCTGAGAGTAGAGAGAAGAAAGAATGAGCCCTTTAGAAAAGAATGGTCTATTTCAGATATTACATTATCTTCATCTAAATCTGAATTTTTACAAAATAAAGATATTGCTTTGTCTCCTATTGGAACTAATACTTTGCAGCATGAATCGAAAATGAGGACACGGTGATTGAGAAATTTGTACATGTCTCGTAAGAGCTCTCTTGATGTGCTGAATTTTCCCACCAATGATGCTCTTGATTTTGTAGAAGAACCATCTATTGATTTAGCTTTGTCACATGATGAATGTTCTACTAATATTTGTGATAAAGACGAGTTGAATGATAGTGGTATGATTATTCGTGGTGCCACAGCCATTGAAGGAGAGTAATTATTTTCTTTTGGAACCAAAGCCTTATGCTAAAAATAAACATTTGCTTCCAATTGCTACGAAAAAAGATGAATTGCACTTGTTGTCTTCTTTAAATACTTTGGGTTATGTTGACTTTGATATTGTGCTCTTAGTAGTTTGGAAGAGAAATTTAAATGTGCTAAATTGCCATGGTTACCTAGATGTATATATCACTTTATTGGCAAATATAATTGTAAAGGAGAATATATGGTGCATCGTGTCTATATTTGTTCAAATCTGAAATCTCCTTTTAATGTGCATAAATATGATCAACTAGAAGGTTGCAATAGCTATAGCCATGTCTTGTCAAGATCCCCAAATTTTCTTATAAAGAAACAGGTTAAATCTCAAGAAGGGGAGCAATGGTGGCTACTACCTACAACTAGTCCTGCAACTAAACTCAAACCGAGGACGGTTTGTTGTCAAGAAGGGGAGGATGATGAGGACATGACACCTATGGATACGCCCATAAAAGCTAAAGATAAAGTGAGCTCGCTCCCACATTTGTATAGTGAAATTTGGTACAATTCACTTGGTTCCACATGTACGTGTCACTATTTTATTGTAGGTACAAATGGGTCTCAAAGTGCAAGTCCACCGGAGTTACGCTTTCGGTTCGTCGGCAGCATGACAGTACTCCATTGGGAAGACCATAACTCTTTCATCCGAAGTGCGATCGAGGTCAATGAGCACTTGATGGAAAGATTATTTCATAAGCTTTCAAATAAATCTGGTCCTACTTCAATATCACGTCGGCAAGGCCTTCGAATCATCAAGACAATCCATCGCTGTTTCTGCCGAAAGCAACATCGTCATCATGGACCTGATATTCACCCTTGGGACCCCGGCCCAAGTTGGAGTATGCCCCAAGGGCGTGGAGAACATCTTTGGGATACCCAAGGACGTCCTCCACCTTGGCCACCACCTTAGGGGGTCAGCAAAGGCATCCAAGCCAAGTTGGAGGCCCACTCCACGTCGAGTTCGAGTCCATCTCGGGCTGCTGGACCAGTCAGTAGTAAAACGGATGTCCAGATCGCATACGGACTCCGTTTTTGATGATCCATACATGGATGGAAAGATAATTTTATAATCTAACCAATGGATTTGGTTTGAGGTCCAAATTCCGTCGGAATCAACGGGAATCGTCGAAACAAGTTTACGTTCAGAATCTGTCAGGGCGCTGCATCGCCGTCTTTTGGGCCGTTTGGGCCTTGTAACGTGTTAGGGTTGCTTAGCGACGTGAGTAGGGGTCCTTGGACGCCCCTTTAGCTTTATAATCAGCAGCTGCCGCCTCCATTAGGGTTTGGGTTTTGCTTAAGATTATTCTGTCCATTGACAGTCGCCGTTCATCGGTTTGTGAAACCCCACGTTGAGATCTTAATCATATATCTGCAATTGTCACTTTACTTGAGTTGCGTATTATCTTGTTCTTGCTTGTGTTCTTCGATTCGCAGCAGGGATTAGCCTTCTTGGCGAGGTCAACCGGCTTGTGACACGGTTGATAACCAGAGGAGACGTGGTGCTAAGGTTGCAGGGTTTGGTCTTTGTGATCGAAGCGGATCGGGTGTCGCCTTCCGACCAAATTTGACGGAAGATCGGGAATCATGTCCCCATTACACCCCACTTATATGACATGTCTCTCCTTCGACAAACCCCAAGGTAAAAGTTGTTTGTCATGGCATTCATATGATGTTAAGGACTTGTTAGTACATCTAGCCATCATGCATGCTTAATAGGCTCATTCATGAAAAACAAAATGATTTCAATGTATGTGTGGCACCACTATTGCTTTGATTGGTTCTATGAACTAGTGGTGGCATATGACATGTTTATGTGCTTGCAATCCAAGTGTCAACTCTAGAAAATGCGCTATTGATGTGTATTCTAACATGGTGCAAGATAACCCTTATTTCATATGAGGTGTGAAAAAGCTTGTCCTTGGTTCAAACTTGAATACATGGAAAGGCAAGTGATCTAGATGAGACCACATGTGATACTTTGATTGACTTGATTTCTCTCATTTACACCTTTTTTGGTGATTGTTGACAAAGGGGGAGAAATAAGTCACAAAGATGTTGGAAAGGTTCACACAAATAGGGGGAGCAAGCTCATAGACTATTTGTGCATTTGTATGTGCATAATCATAATGTATTGTTGCATTGGCAATCTAAATTTAATATACATGATTGCTTGGTGTATGCTAGTTTTTAAAAATTGATTGGTGTATTGACCATCTAGCATGCATAGGATGTATCTAGACAAAGCTCATATCTTAGCCTATAATGTTGATCTCATGGGGTATGTTGAGTTTTTGATGAATATCTAGATACATGATGCTAAGGACTCCGATGGTTTCACGCTTCAAAGGTCCAATTTCTAGAACCTTAGCATCTCTTTTGGTATTAGTATCTCTCCCCAAGATTTCTATCCATACATATGTGCCAACTTGATCCAAACACATGGAAGCACATATGTAGGGGGAGCTACTACTACCAAAACCGAACCTTGAAATGATTGTCCATCTCTTGATTCATGATCAAAACTCTATGGGCAAGCAATTCAAGTTCAATTGAATTTTATTTCAAATCCTTGTGAGTTTGGTTGTCATCAATTACCAAAAAGGGGAAGATTGAAATCTCATGTTTGGTTTTGAAAATTGATGACACACTTGTGGACTAATCCTTTGCTTTAAGTGTGTGACTTAAGAAAGGATTAGGTGGATGACAAGGAGCATGATGATCATGAACATGGACAATGTCGGTGGACTTGATAGATCGTCAAGCTCGGTGATCGGCTTGAGAGGAACCCGGGAGATCAAGGCAAAGGTATCTTGATAGGGTTTTTCTTTCGGTGATCAAGACACGATAGAGCGTGTGATCACATTATAGGATAGATAGCCGACTATCAAGAGGGGATGCCGCGATAATCCTTTGATGAAGTGCTTCTAGGTCTAATTGACTTGCATATTGCATTTAGGACATGAGAGCACTAACTTCGATATTGCCTAACATCTCGGCGTGCTAACATTGGTGATAACGTGGTCATCTTCGACGTGTTGGCAACCCATGGCAAGAGGCGAAGCAAGATTGAAGCAAAGAGCAAAGAAAAAGATGAAGATCACCGTCACGTGGGGTGGCCGGACGCTGTTCGGCATCGGCCGAAGCACTCACCGGAGCGCCCGGTCAGTGCGTCGCGCGAGAGCTCTGCCGCCAGCGTTTTTTGCGGACGCACCGACCCGGACCCTGGACCGGATGCTTCCGGTGTCGACCGAACCGTGACGAGACGCGACGGAGGAAGGAGCACGGTGTGGGCCCGATGCTTGTCTGTAGCGACCGGAAGCACCGACCGGACCCTCGACCGGACCCGCTGGTGGTTCCGGTCAGTGCGCAGAGAGTAAATTTTTTGGAGCAACGGCTCCATTTCGAGAGGAGCCCTATATATACTTGGTTGGCTGGTTCTTTGGGATCTCTCTTGCACATTTTGAAGCTTCCAACTTGCTATTGAGCTTGTGAGACTCCTCTCCACTCATCTCTTCACCACTAACTCGGATTCTTGGTGAGATTGAGAGTGATAGAAGTGCATTGCTTGCATCGGTTGCATTTAGAAGCACTTCATCCTTGGAGAAGCCGCGGGATTCTTGTTTTCTTGGGAATTTGCCCGGTTCCCTAGCGGCTTGGAGCAAGAGGCGGTGTTGAGCTCAAGTGGAGCTTGTTTGAGGCCACACCGGTGGTGATTGTGAGGGGTCGTTCCTTACCCCACGGGAGATTCGCAAAAGGAGCACTAGTGGATTGCTCGTGGCTTGTTGGACCCTCTCTTGTGATCGTTTGCTTGAGCTCCCATAGGGGATTTGGCACCGGCCATTAAGCTTAGCATACGTCAAGTGAGTGTGTCGCCACAACGGGGACTTAGCGTGCCGGCAAGCACGTGAACCTCGGTGAAAAATCATCGTGTCATTGTTCTTGCTCGTTGGAGATTTCTTGTACGCGGTGATTGGGCACAACCTCTACTCGACAACGGTGGTATTATATTCTAGCACTCCTTCGCATTACTTTGGTAGTATATCTTGTTAGGGTGCTTAGTTTGAGTAGTGTGCTAGGTTGCTTAGTCTTGTTAGCTCCTAGTTGGTAAACTAGTTAGACTTGCTTGTTCACCTAGGAGTAAACTAGCGACATAGCCTCTTTGTGTGAATTAGAGACAATAGAATTGACTTGTGGCTTGCTTAGCTAGTTGAAGCATTGCTTAATTGCTACGCCATCTTTTTGTCTAACCAGGGTGCTTAGTGTTGTTGCAAGAATTTTTAATAGGCTATTCACCCCCCTCTAGCCATTAGGACCTTTCAAGAACTAGTCTCTCTCTCTCATACTAACTCATAATGCATTGATTCTTTTTCTAAATATTTCTAAAATCATGCTCTATCCATTTATTGTGATCTATTCATGCCTTTTGAATTTGAAACCATTTAGGACTCGAAAAACTAAAAAAAGTCAGAAAAAATATTTGAAATTCAAAATTTGAGTGGTTCAAAATCGGTAGAATCACAAAATGCCCAATATATTGAGTGTAGATCCTAAGGAGTTACACAAAGTCGATATTCGTGACTTGAATTTGAGAACATCTAGGCCCCCAAAAAGTAGTGGCAATGTGTCTTTAGTTTGAATTCAAAAAAAAATTGACTTGGTCAAAGTTGATCAAACAAAGCACTAAATGACCGAAATCAAAAAACTTTTGAATACAAACGTGTTAGATCTCATCAAGGTATACAATAGTTATATGGGTCATTTTGGATTTTGAGAAAGTGTTAGTAAACACTAGTCACAAAATCATGAATCACACATATAGTTTATGAAACTTTGAGAGAGATGTGTCCAAATTTGTGAAGAATGTTTATCAAAACTTTGTCAAATGCAAAAATGTCCTACATATGAATTGTAGATCTTGACAAGGTGAGTCAAGTTGGTATTCATGACTTTTAAATTCTAAGCCATATAGGGCCCAGAAAACTAAAAAAATCACCAATTTTTTTTCAAATTCAAAATTTGAGCGGTTCAAAATCAGTTGAATCAAAAAATGCCCAATATGTTGAGTGTAGATCTTGAGGAGTTACACAAAGTTAGTATTCGTGACTTTTCAATTTGAGAACATCTAGGCCTCCAAAAAGTAGTGGCAAGGTGTCTTTATTTTGAAATTGAAAATTTTGATTTGGTCAAAGTTGGTCAAACGACGCACTAAATGACCTTAGATGAAAAAATGTCCTGAATATAGATAGTAGGTTGTGATGAGGTGGTGACAGTTAGTATTCATGACTTTTAAATTTGAAACCATTTAGGACTCGGAAAACCGAAAAATTCACTAAAAATATTTGAAATTCAAAATTCAAAATTTGAGTGGTTCAAAATCAATTTGAATCACAAAATGCCCACTGAGGAGTTACACAATGTCGATATTCGTGACTTTTGAATTTGACAACATCTAAGGCTTCAAAATTTGTTCGAAGTTATCAAATGTTGAAATTCAAATTTATTGAATTAAAATAAATATTTAGATTTGGTGGGCTGCAACCGGGCTGGACGGCCTGCTAGGCCAATGGCCGTCCTGTGGCCGTCGGATTGGATCGGACGACCCACGCCATCAGACCTCAAAACCAGACGCTCAAAACCAGCCCTAAATCTTATTTTTCCGTCCCTTCTGTCTCCCTCACCAGCAGCGGCGGCGCCTGCTCACATCCAAGCGCGCATCGTGGATACGCGGCGGCAGCGGTGGCGACCGAGGGCTCCCTCGCGTCCATGTCCGCGTCGTTGAAGCCTGTGGCAGCGACTGGGACGAGCTCGCTTTGTCCGCGTCGGCTACCCAGGGCGCGGCCCCTCCCGGTGCGTCCCCTCCCGCCGCCAGCCGCTGCTCCTCCTAGGCGGGCTCCCTCCAGGGTGCTGCCCCTCCCGTGCGGCGCTCGGCCGGGCGTGCTGTTCCTCCTCTCCGAGGCGCTGCGGCTCCCCATCCTAGAGTCCGGATCTACATCTCCGAGCGTAGCCTCCTTACGTGGCTGAGGTAAGCCCCTCTTCCAGCCGTGCAAATCTTCGTTGGGCCCTTTGCGGGTGAAGAGCACCCACGGCAGCAGGTGCTGCTAAATTTAGCAATTGTTATTTCTAGCGTCGATTCAGCACCTGCCATCATTTAAGATACATAGCGGTACTGCTAAATTTGGCTACAGGGCATGGTTTTTTTTTTCATGGGATCTATTGTTACATATCAAGGAGGGTGAGCTGGAGGAAGCAGTTTGATGAAAGGCTTGTCTAGCTAGCATGTCCGCTACCAAGTTCTCCGACCTCTGAATATTGTTTACCTTTGCTGAGATCGTGTTCATCAATGAGCGCATACACTTTGTCTGATGGAGAATCCTCCAATCAGGGAAATCTGCCTGGTTTTGCTGATTAATGTAGTCAACTAAAAGTTGGAGTATAGACTGACGTTCTCATAGCCCAAATGATAGCGAATATGCATTGCTAGCAGTAGCGTGTATGCTTCTGCTTGAAGCACTGAAGAGACATCAGTAGCCTGCGCTTTGATGGAGAGCTGTATTGCCGAAAAATAATTTTTCAAGTGTATTCCTACACCTGCTTCCATGTTACTGAAGGTATCGTTATCTGCTGAAAGTGCTGCATCAGTGTAGCACTGAATTCCATTAGCTGGTACCTGCGAAAAAGGAACTTTGGGTATTTGTTCATGGTTGATTATTAGAGAACTTTGGGTAGGGAGACTGAAGCCTGGTTAGAAGCCAAGATTGAGTGAGAGAGAACAATCTAAATTCCTGCTGTAGATTCGTCGTCCATCTGTCCACAGCTTGCTTTAGCCAGCTTTAGCATGATAATTTGAACCTATTTTGTTTCAAGTTAACTTTGACCATTGCCATAATTTAAATTACTTGTCAGCCATGTTCTCAGCCTATTTTTAACTTTATTCATTATGTGGTCATGCAGGAATATATGTTTGGCTCCAAGAGGGCTAGCGCTTTGAGCACATATGTTCTAATGAAGTATGGATCCAAAGGAGGCGACAACTCATGCAATTGATGGGAGTAAAACGAAACATGGTTAGGACTTGTGCTGGAACACTTCTGTTGGAACTTGTTAGGACTATGTGCTATAACTTATCATGTTGGATGTCTAGGACTATGAGCTAGTAAGCCTTTTAGTGTAATGGTTGGACAATTGGATGCAATTAGAATGTATTGGAGTTGGAATCAGTTGGCATATATGGATGTATTGGAATTGATTTCATGTGTGTTCGATTGGCATTTGGATCATGTGTGAATTTGGAATTTGGTTTGAGATGCTCTTGTTGGGTAATTTTCATGACGGTTGACTCAGATCAAAACATATTTTTGTGATGGGTCACTCTCATGAAATACTATATTTCCTGTAAAGTTTGAATGTGACTCGAGACTCTCACGAAATACCCTTCCTCTCATGAAATAAGTTCATGACGGTGAGCTCTCACGAAATACCCTGCCTCTCACGAAATAAGTTCATGACGGTGAGCTCTCACGAAATACCCTTCCTCTCATGAAATAAGTTCATGACGGTGAACTCTCACGAAATATCACTAAAAACCGCCATGAAAATAGTGATACAAATCTGGCGGCGATGTTATTTTCATGAGGGTGACCGTCATGGTGAACTCTCATGAAAACAATCCGTGGAGGTGAACTCTCATGAAAATGTGTATTTCGTGAGTCTAATACCGTGAGAGGTGATGCGTGACGGTGTACTCTCACGCATTATTTTTCGTGAGAGTAAAACCGTTTTTTTCGTGACCATTTTTCACTCTCACGAAATGTCCAGTTTCCGTAGTGTTCATCACAATTTTGGAGTTTGAACAAAATTTACTTCCTTCACAATTTTACAATGTGCACGTAAAAAACTGTAGTACGGCATCCTTATTCTTGGAGCTAGCTCTGGCACGTTTAGGTACCTCCAAAACAATGGCAGTTATCAAAAAAAAAAAAAAAAACAATGGCAACGAATAAATGTACTATGTAGTAGCACCAGGTATGCTCCGTAGTGTTGTGAACCTACAGGCGCCTATAGCCTTGACACCGCCATGACGTTCGCCACCGGTCGCTCCTCGCGGCGACCTCCGACCGTCGTCGAGGACGTCATCGTCTTCCCCTTTGTTTTCTGCGCCGGTACGGTGGCCGCCAGGTTGCGTGCTGCGTCCCGGAGCTTGACCTTCTCAACCTTTCCGAGCGCATTCCTAGGTAGCGCGGCGACGACCTCCACCTTCTTGGGAACCATGAAGCGCGACATGTGCTTCCTGCAGAAGGCGAGCACATCGTCCACACTGAGCTCGGCAGTGTTGTTCTTGGGAACGACGAAAGCGCACGGCGTCTCGCCCCAGCGGGGTGCGGCATCGCCACCACCGCCACGTCAGCCACGGCCGGGTGGCGGAACAGCACCTCCTCCACCTCCTTGCTGCTGATGTTCTCGCCGCCGCTGATGATCACGTCCTTGGACCGGTCCTGATCTCGATGTATCCGTCCTGGTGCACGACGCCGACGTCGCCGGTGAGGAACCATCCGCCCCTGAACGCGCTTTCGTTCGCCTCCGGGTTGTTGTAGTAGCCCTTCATGACGCTGCTGCCCCGGAGAACGATCTCCCCAACGGTCCTGCCGTCGCGCGGCACGCTGAGCATGGTGTCGGCGTTCTTGACGTCGGCCTCAGCGAGTGACAGGACGCAGACCCCCTGCCGTGCCTTGAGGCGGGCACGCTCCGGGAGCGGGAGGCGGTCCCACTTGTCCCGCCACTCGCACACGAGCGCGGGCCCCGTCGCCTCCGTGAGGCCGTAGGCGTGGGAGACCTTGAAACCGATCCGTTCGACGCGCTCGAGCAGGGCGGCCGGCGGCGGCGCGCCTCCGGTGAGGACGTGGACGGGGGATCAAGCTGCTGCTGCCTGGTAGCGCCGTCTCCCTCGAGGAGGATGCTGAAGACGACGGGCGCACAGCACATGTGGGTGACGCGGTGGCGCGCGATAGCGCCGTAGATGTCGTCGGGGCGCGCGTCGCGGATGCAGACGTTGGCGCCACCGCGTGCCGCCATGCCCCACGTGAAGGACCAGCCGTTGCAGTGGAACATTGGCAGCGTCCAGAGGTAGACGGGCTCGGTGGTAACCCCCCACTGCAGCAGTAGGCTGGTGGAGCTCAGGTACGCCCCACGGTGGCTGTAGACGACGCCCTTGGGCGCGGAGGTGGTGCCGGAGGTGTAGTTGAGCGTGATGGCGTCCCACTCGTCCTCGAGCGCCGGGAGCTCCGTGTCCGGGTCGCCGTGCGCGACCAGGGCCTCGTACTCGAGCTCCCCGAGCCGTGCTCCCGTGGGCGAGTCAAGGTCGTCGATGACGGCGACGAGCGGGACAGTCGTGCCGGCATCGGCGGCGAGGAGGCGGAGCGCGTCGCTGGCGAGGCGCACGTAGTCGTAGTCGACGAACAGGAGCTTGGCCTTGGGTGGCGCAGGATGGTGGCGACGGCGCCGGCGTCGAGGCGCGTGTTGATGGTGTTGAGCACGGCGCCGGCCATGGGGACGGCGAAGTGCATCTCGTAGATGGCCGGCACGTTGGGCGCGAGCACGGAGACGACGTCGCCCCGGCGCACGCCGAGGGACAGGAGCGCCGACGCGAGGCGGCGGCAGCGTTGGTACGTCTGGCTCCAGGTGAAGCGGACGCGTCTGTAGATGACGGACGTGCGGTCACCGTAGACGGCATTGGCGCGCGGCAGGAACCCCACGGGGCTCAGGGGCACGTAGTTGGCCGCCCGTTTCGGAAGCTGGTCCATGGCTAGCTAGGCCTGTACGTACGTGACTTGTGAGCCGGATGCAAGATCGCTGAGGCAATGTGAGCCGGGTGCAAGACCTGCTGAGGCGATGTGAGAGATGAGCTGCTGGCACGACCGTGGCCCGTATCGGTGCTTTATATAGGCCAACCTGCAGTGCTGTGGCGGTTTGTCTGTGTGTGTGTTTTGGGACGACGTAGACATTGGCCTTAGCCGGTGTGTGTGTTTTTGGGACGGAGAGCCTATCTCCGCGTGTGCGTGCCTGTCCCCACCGGTCGATCGTGTTCCATCACCCCAATTTTCAATTCCTGCTAAAAGAACACCAATGTGTCGAATTAGAAATTGAGAAAAAAAAAAATCATGGCACGTACCTCAACATGGCACAGGATGCCAATTGGGTGCCTACATTTGAAATGTAATTAATTTCTAGGTCCTTTGACTTATTAGCTTCAGATGTTAACTAGGTACAAACTTTTAAAATGTCATTTCTAGGTCCCTGAACATGGCTTCAGATGTCATCAAAGTCCCAAATGCTAATGTCTTTGAAATGTGTGATGAACATGTTAGTTAGATATATTTTTGTTTTTTTTTTTCCACATAGAATTAAAAATTAAATCGTGGTCTTTGTAGCTACAAACTCTAGATCAATATTAGAAAAATTGTATATTTTTCATATGATCTAAGATGATGATTTTCTAAAAAAAACATTTATTGTCCCTCACTAGATCTATAATTTTCTAGTTTTGAGGGTTTTAATTTATTAGTTCACTAAGGTGCTAAAAAAATAAACGTTTTCAGTGGTCAATTAATTGTGTAACGATGCAGGTCACCATGGAAAGATCATATTTTTCCTATATGAAAATTGAGATCGTTTCTATATGAAATATGTATCTCTCAATGGTACTATATTTTCTAGTTTTGAGTTTTTAAAAAAAAAATTTGAGGTCATTAAGATTCTTAAAAAATAAAAACAGTATTTGTAGCTACCGTACACTAAAATCAGTGGTCTTGTGTTTCTAATTCCTTGGATGAAAATATTAAAATAAAAATATAATTGACTGACATGTGGTCCCGCAAGTGGGAGCACGCCACCCCCGTTTGGGATCTCGTTGACCCCCAAAGCTAAGCTTAGGGACCAGAAATGACATTTTGAAAGTTTGGTACCCGGATGACACCTAAAGCCAAGTTCACGGATCCATAATTGGCATTTTGAGGTACAATGGACCTAGATGCCTACCCGTGTCAACCTGACGGACCGATTCTGAATTTTTACATCGGAAGATCTATTGCAGCAACGGAGCAATGCGAGATCAGAACGAGTCTATTGAAACATATTTTTTGGCGAGTCTATTGCAACATTTGTTTTTTTTGGCGTCTATTGCAACATCAGAACCAGGCTACTGCATTTGTTTGTAGGAGGCGTGCAGCAGTGACCTCGCGTTGTAGCTGCAGCGCCCGGTCAGCACAGGTGCAGCTGAAGCGTGGATGACTATCCATTCACTGTAGCAACTCTTGCTTTCGGTAAACAACTGCGCCCACTGGTCATCAGGTCAGCACACGTGCAGGAGGCTGCTGCGGCGAGTCCTTTGTTCCGTTCGCTGCTATCCGACAATGCAATATATGGTCAAATACTACATGGGCTCTCGTAAGTCTTATTACGACAGCGCCAGTAAGAACTACTGTACGTCTGCCGGCCAACCATGAACGAAGCTCATGGCCGGTCGACGGAGACGATTCAAAGGGACCGCACACAGCGCGAGCTTTTGTTGTCATGCGACGCAACCGCCATGGAAAGCATGTTGAAAAAGAGGAATTAATGTCCAAAGATCAGCGCCACGCATATGGCCTGCACATTCATACTGGCCGAGGTCCGTACGTGCACGGTTGTGTCGTTTTCGTTCACAAGGCAAGATTAATGGAAAGAACAGGTAGATAATATTAAAAATCATGATTTTGATTGCTTTGGCGAGTCTTGTAATTCTTCCTTCATTTTATTTGGTCAAAATATGTATCTGAGTTTGTGTGGACTGCAATAATCTTGTTTGTAATAAGGAACAGCTATATGCATTGATCAATGCAGAGGCTGGAATATTAATATATTCCCTTTTCTAAAAAAAAAATAATTTTGATTGCCTCAGATATGCCTCAGATATGCGTGCTTCATGTTGTGGACAACCATCGGAGATCGAGATCATCGATCGGGTGGTTGTGCCAGGTCGGTCACAAGTTGGAGGCAAGACGGGAACGCAGGCAAGATATGGAGTTTGACCAAGAGAGGCGACAAGAAGATGCGCTCTGTAGTCCTACAGATCAGGCCAGGGCCGGCTGCTATTCAGGCCATTCGTCGTGGGTGCATGCATGTCTCGCACTCCAGTACTCCGGTAAGACACGCAGCCTAAGGAGTAAATGATTGTAATACATACGATTGATGTTCGAAATGTGCTACTGGGAAGACTGGGGTAGTTCAAAAACATGTGCTACTGCCTACGACTTCCATACAACATACAAAAAAAATATATATTCGATGCCATAGTTGATTCACAACTATATACATTCGCTGCTATACCAAAATTAATCAGAGGATCGTCCTTCCATTAATCTCTAACTAATTTGACTACACTACTACATATACAAGGTCTATCCTCGGATGAACAATACACTACGAACGCGATTCTCAACTGCATACGGGATAAAGCTACATTACTCTAGGTTCAAACTACCACCGGGACTAAAGCTCTACGGGCGAGGCAGCGGGGGGGCTAAAGCTCTGGACTTAACCTTTAGTCCCAGTTCATGGCTCCAAGTGGGGACTAAAGCTCTTAGTCGGTCTGAGAGTACATGCTTTGGGAGTAAAGGTTTTGGGTTTGGTCCAGGTTAGAGTATCCCACCGAGACTAAACCTTTATTTTTTAGTTGTACACTCCGATAATGATCTTTTTGCACAAAAGACCCCGATTATTTTGTATGTATCCACCTGCGTCCTTAGCGTAATATGTAGCAAAGCTTAACGTGTAGCAAAGCCTATATCAAGGAAATACGATTTTAGCACTTGAAAGTATTTTCTGTTATCTCATACTGAAAATGTGTTTCCCCTTAATTACATATTTGCCATTTAGATTAAAATGCTTATAACTTTTCTATTTTAAATCTGATTCGAGTCGTTCTAGTTCTATTAGATTCGTATTTACCTTTAATACACACTGATGCCACTGTTTTAACTAATTATAAGTGTTAAAATTTGAGGTTAGATCTAATAAATCTTATGTTTTCAATGCGTAATTCACTATATTTGGTCGCACGCGGCGTGTAGAAAAATATAGTAATTCCAAAAATGATTAAAAACCTAGGATCTTACATGGGGTCATATTTTGGGTGTAAATGAGCACAAAAAAATTGAGACAATTTCGATATAGGCGGAGCAGGCGTGCTTCATAATGGTATCGAGTGGTACCCGCCGCGGATCCGATTCTTGAGAGCGGCCCACGGACCCACCATGGTGCCATCCCTGCCACGGACACGCCGACACCTCCCACCACAGGCTCCCGTTCATTGCTAGTGCACCAAACACGCATCGGTTGGAGGGTAGCACCTGAGATGCGTACGCGGTGAGAGAAAAACTTTATTTCCCTACTTGTTGGCGTCGTAGGGGAAAATGAGGAGTTTGGATGCATCCTCAGTTGGAGGCTAATTTTTGAAGGCAAAAGCACCGTGTACCATGCATCTTTGAGTATGCCTCCTCTTGTTCTAGACAGTCTAACCATTCCGATCAGATAAGTTTTGTGGGTCATGGGGCCGCGTCCAATTTGTATTAATTTCACTATGCTAACTCGTTGGATTGTGAAATTTTTTGACTGAATACTGTGGTCATTCCATCTTTCTAATTAAAAGTATAGGCATCTCCAGTTTAACTAATTTTGTATAATAAAATTACAACATTTATGGTACCCACAAACTATGGTTGACGTTTTTCATTATATTTTTATAGGGTATACCTATATTATGGTTGATCTTTTTTTAGTTTATAATTTTATGTGGCATGCCAATTTATATGCCCCTTCTTAATAGAACACGTTCCATTAAGATTACATCATATTGAATATCATAAATCTTTATAATTCACTGTACAATTTTAAATGAGCATGTCCATAACGGTTCGTCGGTGCGGCAATATTGTATCTGCATACGTTCGTCGCAGCAGTGACCTCTCGTGTAGCAGCTGCGCCCGGTCAGCACAGTTGCAGCTGGATCTTGGATGTGTACCTGAATATTCATTCACTAGCAACTGCTGCTTTCGAGTAAACCTCTGAACAGCGCCAGTAGTCATCAGGGTCAGCACACGTGCAGGAAGGTGCGACTAGCAGTATGTAGATTACGAGCGGCCGACGCGTCGTTTGGTCCGTTCGCCCCCATCCGACAATGCAATATATGGTCAAATCCTACATGTGCTCCCAGTCTTATGACACCGCCAGTAGTACTGACCATGAACCAGTGGCGGAGGACGGATAAAAATCAAGGTGTGGCGAAGTTGGTGATTGTCAGAACCCGTGATGGATTCCGGCGATCCGACATGTCGGTGGCGAACTTGACGGCGGCGATGATGATGTAGGCGGTGGTGAGGGCTGTTGGGGGCCGTAGAGAGGAGGAAGAAGAGGGTAGGGGTGGCGCTGGTGGAGCTGCGGCGATGGAGGTGGTGGCAATCGAGATCGCAGGGGCGGTGGCAATCGGAGTTACCGGTGGCGGTAATCTGTCGTCGGAGTTGTTGGAGACGAAGTTAGAGGAGGAAGACGACGTCGGGGCAGCGTATGGTGGCGAGGCCGGGCCGCGGTGGCGAGACGCGGGGGCGCGCGCGGGCGGCGCTGGGCCGCGCGCGGGAGGCGAGGCGACGACGGCGTGATCAGCGGCGGCGCACGTGCGCGAGAGGGAGAGAGAGAGAGAGAGAGCCTTGGGCTGAGAGCTGTTGGGAGTTACCCCTTTAATTTATTTCTTCTTGATTCAACCGATTACAAGTCCCTCGTATTTATAGTCCGGGGAAGACTTGCATCTAAAGAATCTCTGATTGGATTTCCTATTTTATTCCTATTTTATTTCCTAAATAATCATTACTTAAGTGTGAAGCGAGACAGCGCGCAATCACGGTGGGGGCGGCGGCGGCCGGCCACGGCAGCGCGCATGCGCTTGGGCCTTGGGCCCCTAAGCGGCGGCGGGTGCCCCTTCGGTGTGGGTCATGACATTTCTCCCCCCTTTCGGCTGACGGTAGCGTCCTCGCGTTGTCGTTCGCTTGTTGTCGTTGTTGATGTGCGGGCGAAGATGAAGATGCTGACCTTTCTTTGGCGGCGAGAACACCCTGTAGGACCTTTGATAAGGCCGTGGCGTAGTAGCGATGTTTGTCGAGGAAGGCGATCTCCATTGCTGGAGTCAAGCTGTTGCTCCTGGTTGGAGCTTGATGGTTCAGCGATCGAAGTAGGTTGTCGCCAATTCGTGTTGCCGGGTGATGAAGGACGGGGAGCCTCAGGGTAGTGACGTGGCCGTTAAGATAGCAGGTTGATGTGGGTGGTATGTACCTCTTGTCGTCGTAGGTGAAGCTCACAAGTCGAGGCTTCTTTGAAGATGGAAGCGTCGAACTCTTGGGCGAGGTGGATCCTTATTTTTCTCGTGTAGGGTGCCTCTGGTGTATTTCAGCCCATGGCTTGTTGGCATAGTCGTGCGGGCGTAGATGTCGTTGAGGAACATGGGAGCCAACTTGTATGGCTCGGAGTCGCCCCTCGCTGCCCATGTCGCGTAGTCGACGTCGCGATGGTTGTTGGTGTCGCCGTTGAAGGACATCTCAAAACCGAGAATAGGGCACCATGGTATGTTGTCTCCGTTTTCCGAGGCGCCATCTTGGTGAAGCGGAGGAGCCAAAGAAAGAGGAGTGTTGTTCTCATCGGTGGGCAGCGGTGTACGATCTTTTTTGGCGTGGTGCTGATGGTGTCGCCCGTTCTTGGATTTGCGGCTTGATTGATGGTGTTCTCTACTATTGTTGTTGTCGGCAGGATGTCTGGCCGGTGTAGCAGATCGTCGTCATCGAAGGTCGGCGAGTGAATGGTTGTCTTCTTGGTGGCGCCTGGGGGGGGTGTCGGTGTTCTCATCGGCCGTGGTGCCCATGTGGGGGACGTCGTGGTCGCCAGTGTCGAGGTTGGCCGCGAGGGTGTCGGCGTGGTTGATGCCCTTGTAGTTGTTGTCGATGGTAGGCATGGTGATGACGTAGTCGTCGTCAGGGGGCTCGTCATCGGCGTTGGCATCCTTGAGGCCGTCATTGACGTTCATAGCACCCATGGTAGCGTAGTCGTCATTGTCAATGCGGGAACGTTGTAGCTAGCGGCGTCAATGGTGATGTCGAGGATGTCGTTGGCACTCGGGAAGGTGTTGCTGTTCCCTCCTTGGGGGCGCCGTTGTTGTCGTCAATGGTGCGGTGTCAAAGAGCGTCATGGTTGGCGTCGATTTGGCGTCGATGTGTCACCCATAGTGGCGTTGGTGTTGTCGTTGATGCGAGGGCGTCAAGGTTGGCTATGTCGTGGTCGTTGCTGATGTTGTTGGGGCTGCCCTTGGAGGCAGTGTCGATGTCGAGGATGTCGGGGTTGAGATCGTCGACGTCGGCGTTGACGTCGGGCGACGTCATTGGGTCATCCATGTTGGCACTCTAGATGTTCCCAATGTCAAAGAGGATGTTGGTAGTGACCGGGGAACTTATCCGTGCCATTATAGTAGCCGCGAGGCGTTGGCCTAGTTGAGTAGGCTTTCGCCGTCAGTAGTTGGTGGACGTCGGTGGTAGCCTCGATCGATCCCGACGGGTCGCGCGGGGGCGTCCTCGGGGTAGGCGTGCTCGTCGGTTGCAGCGTCAATGGTCGAGGAGAGCACGACGTCGGCGGCGGAGGAGGCACCGTTGTCGTCGGTGGCACCCGTGGTAGGGCGTCGTCGTCGAGGTCGTCGAGCTTGCGTGGTTGCCGTTGATGTTGGCATCGCCGTAGGGGTGTCGCCGTTGTCGGTGGCGCCCGTGAGCAGGCTGGTCGAGCTTCTCGGGAGGGCGGTGAAGTTGGCTTGCATCTCCCTCATGAGACAAGCAAGCTCGCGGAACCCCATATCGGAGCTCGGGCGATCTTGTGGCCATCCATCCGATCTTGGCGTTGGTGGTGGTCGGAAGCCGTCGGTGGTGGGAATCGTCTGGTCTCCGGATACCGGTTGTCGAGAACACGTGATGGATTCGGCGATCGACATGTCGGCGGGGCGAACTTGACGGCGGCGATGATGATGTAGAGCGGTGGTGAGGGCTGTTGGGGCCGAGAGAGAGGAGGAAGAAGAGGGTAGGGGTGGCGCGGGTGGGGCTGCGGCGATGGAGGTGGTGGCAATCGAGATCGTAGGGGCGGTGGCAATCGGAGTTACCGGTGGCGGTAATCTGTCTTCGGAGTTGTTGGAGACGGAGTTAAAGGAGGAAGACGACGTCGGGCAGCGGCGTATGGTGGCGAGGCGCGCTGGCGGCGGTGGCGCGGCGGCAGGGCAGCGCATGGGCGGCGCTGGGGGCGCGCGCGCGCGCGGAGGCGACGACGGCGTGATCAGCGGCGGCGGCGTCGCCGGCGGCAGACGCGTCTTTGAGAGGGGGAGAGAGAGAGAGCCTAGGGCTGGACAGCTGTTGGGAGTTACCCCTTTAATTTATTTCTTCTTGATTCAACAGATTACAAGTCCCTCGATTTATAGTCCGGGGAAGACTTGCATCTAAAGAAATCTCGATTGGATTTCCTATTTTATTTTCTAAATAATCATTACTTAACGGTGAAGCGAGGCGACGCAATCACGGTGGGCGGCGGCGGCGGCCGACCACCGGGGGCGCAAGACGCCGCTTGGGCCTTGGGCCCCAAGCGGCTTGGCGGTGCCCTCCCGGTGTGGTTCATGGCGGTGATCTTCACCCAATTAAACTTTCTATTTGTAGCGTCGGCTTTGATTTCGTAGATATTTATCTCCTACAATTCCGATGTAGAGGGTTTTATTTTTCTAAATTTCTCTACATCAAATGATGAGTTCTTAATGCATATTCATGGCACCCAGACTAACAAAACTGAACGGAGCGCGAGCTTTTGTTTGCCATCGCGACACACTACAACATTCATCTTCTATAGGGCGCGATAAGGCACGGTAGAGGGCAGTTTTCTTAACCGCCCCTAACTTCCTGTTCCTACGGTGGAACCACGGTAGAGGCGGTTCTTTGATGCAACCGTCCCTCTTTGTCAATTCAGAAATCGCGTTTTCAAAATTTAAAAAATACCAAAACATTTTTATTAAAGCGGGGGGAGGACCCCATCGGCTAGAAGTCACAAGTCGTGCATTTTTTTCCGTAAAATCGCGCGCTACGTGGCGACCGGGATTCGAACTCGCGACCTCGTGCTCGCGCGCAATCCCTCCCCACCAACTGCGCTACACACTTGTATGTGTCCATATCCAATTCCGTGTCCCCACATATTATACAAATCCGAGTGTAAATAGACTATTTGAGGCCCTAAATGGATTCAAAGTAAAAAGTTGTCAACTACAAAGTTTTCATAACTTTTCGAGATCTACATTTCATATGTAGGAAGTTTTTTCGTCCGAGGTCGTTTTACGAAATTTGAATTTTAAATTTGAGACATTTGAACACAACTTTTGCATGACTAGATGATTTCAAAGTAAAAAAGTGGTCAACTACAAAGCTTCATAACTTTTCACGATCTACATTTCATATGTAGGAAGTTTTTCCGTCGAGGTCGTTTTGAAATTTGAATTTCAAATTTGAGACATTTGAACACGACTTTTGCATGTCTAAATGATTCCAAACTAAAAGTGGTTAACTACAAAGTTTCATAACTTTTCGAGATCTACATTTCATATGTAGGAAGTTTTTTCCATCCGAGGTCGTTTACAATTTTTAATTTTTAGTGTCTCGTTTCAAAATTTGGAAACCCTTTGTAGGGGCGCCTCAATATAGAGCCGCCCCTACTGCGTGGGACTTCATTAGGGGCGGCTGGTGATTGAACCGCCCCTAATAATAGTAGGGGCGGCTCGTAACACCAGGGGCGATTTTACGCAAAAAAACGCAGCGCAATGGGGTCCTTCCCCGAATAAAAAAAATGTCGCGATTTTATTTTGATTTTTTGAAAATGCGTTTTCTGGGCGCTTCTATAGGGCGGCTCATACAGTAAGGGGCGGTTGCATCACCAACCGCCCCTACTGTAAAACCACTGTAGGAACGGTAAGTTAGGGACGGTCACGAAAACCGTCCCTACTGCACCTTATGAACCGCCCCTACACAAGCTTAATGTTGTAGTGGAGTTTGAAGAGAGGCGACAAGAAGATGCGCACCCGGTCGACCTACGGATCAGTAATTTTGCTATTAATATTCTGGCCATTCGTCATGGTTGCATGTCTAACTTTGTAATAGAATCTGCTTCCGCAGTCATAAGAAAATGCAATAAGCTCCGATCTGAACGAACAGGGCCATCTCACCCTCCACTGTCGTCATCCTCATACCTATCACTTTTGTAAAAGACGAGCAAACTGCTAAAACTCCACATGCGAACATAATGAAATTGGTGCCACCGATTACGTCGTCGAACTCATCGTCCTTGCCATCACTACATTCGTCATGAGAGAACACAAGTCCAACCGACATCTAGATAGATATGGTTGGAAAACTAAATCTCACTAGCCCATCGCCATGGCTGCATAGAACCACAACAAGACAAAGGACGGGCGGATTACCTCATTCTGCATCAATGGTGATGTCTTCGTCTTGCCATCAACGTTGAGGAACGACACTCTCCATTGCTCCATCGATAATCTTGACGACACCGTACGCTGTGGCCAATCTCTTCGATTGGATCTCTAGAGAAACCTTGAACCTTCTAGACTCGATCTGCTAATAAAAATTCCCATTTCCAAAAAAAAAAAAGACTCGATCTACTAGGAAAAAACTTATTAAAAACGATGGAACCCCACTCCCTTCAACCACCGACGTGATCTTTGGAGGAGAAGGGAGGGGGCCCGAAAGCGTGGTGGAAGGCGAGGGGCCGGGCGGCACCCCTAGGGTTTGGGGGGCGGGTGGCGGTGCAACTCCCAACCCGACCGAACCGTGCGTCGTTTTGGTTTCTTTCATGATAATTTTTTGTTTATTTTTCTATCCTCGACAGAGTTTAACTATATCTTTAATTTGTTCGGGTTTCAAACTTCAATCTCATGGTCTATATATGTGGTTAGATAATAAAACTACTTTCCACAAAGTAGTTATGCATTTTCACATCGTTTGTAATAAAATCGAAAAACGTTCCCAAGACGCCATTTGAACAAATTCCCACCACGCGGGGGAATTCACTGGTTCCTTCAAGCACGCCGCCACGTTTCAGCATGTTCGCATTCATCATAAATTCAGTAACAACGGCGCCGCCACCATCCCGACCAGCATTATCCCGATAAGAAAAACCCCATCCACCCTTACTATATCCCTATTGTTGACACGAAACTAGGACTTCGCAGCGACACATCGGGGAGGGCCTTGGGCGCCCACGAAGGTTGCGATCAACCTTGAAGCGGGCGAGCACCGCGGCGTGATCACCCAAACCGATCTAGGGTTCGGTAAGGGGCGGCGTGAGAGCTTCGGTGATGGCTGGAAGAACCTCGAACGCACCTCCGTCGGGAGGACGCACGCGATGGGTGCCCTAGGACCAGCAAGGCCGCCCTCGTCGACGAAGAACGCGGAGTTCGCCGCCGAACAGCAGGATAGAGGGTTGAAGGAAGAAGATGACCTACAAGCGGGGACGGGGGTTAGATTGGTTGTCGATTATTTGGATGTAGATGGATCAAATCGGCCATAAACCTCTTTATTATATAGAGGAGGGTGGTCTTATCCTTTTAGGAAACCGTCCTTGGGCGTTTTCAAGCCTCAAAATCCGACCTAAGCACGATTGGAAACAAATCGGTTCGGATCTCGTCGTACGGACACGATCCGCGTCGGGCTGACGGGACTGGAAAAGGCCCGGCCGGACGCGACGGTCCAGCGTCGGTTGGTTAACGAAAGGTGCGAAAACCGACCGTGGCGGCGCCTTCGACCGGACGCTGGGACGGTCGCTGGGACGGACAGCGCCCGGTCGCGTCCGGTCGATGCCTTGAAATCGGCCGGACATCCGGCTAACCCGACCGGACGGGGGAAGTGACCGGACGGTCGGTCGCATCACGTCCGGTCACTTTCCAGAGAGCCCTTTTTGATCTCCCTCGAAAATTTACCGTGACTTGGACCAAGCCAAATTTGGCTAAGTCTACGATTTTACCATGTCTTAGACCAAACCATTTTTGGGTGTCAACACCTGTCTTACTTATGCACTCATACTTATGATTGATGTGTTCAAAATGTGCTACTGGCAAGACTGGGAATGTTCAAAAACATGTGCAACTCCCTACGACTTCCATATATAAACCACCCCAATATATATTGTATTTATATTCGCTGCTATAGTTGACTAAGATATATATATTCGCTGCTATATCAAAATTCATAAGAGGATCGATCATCCTTTGATTGATCTCTAACTAATTTGACTACATTGTAGTCTTAGCACATGTTTCTGAACACACACAGATACGACCTATGGCTGATGATCGAGGTGTTTGCTTACTGAAGCAACTGCTGCTTCGATTCATCTTCCTCTGTGATGTCTACGTGCCACAGCCATCTGTACTCGAAAACATGCTCACCATTTTCTTTCAGTGTTTACATAGAAATCAAAAGCCCCACCGCACTCCATGGCTGTAAGGTCACACTTAAAACAACAACGAACGAAAGTAAAAATGGACACTACGATTTCAGAAAGCGATCGTACTCCTCTCCGAATAGTCCATGAGTTACGGTAATATCAACTCATGCATCATGGTAAGTGCTGGATCAGGAATCCACAAGTTCCTCGTGGCATGCTGGGCCGATGAAGACAGTATGGAATCTTGTGAGTCAGTCAAGATCGCCATGGACGACAGATGCCTAGGCTCCTGCATAGATCAGAGGAGCTGTCTAGTTTTGGTTTCTCAACATGCATGCATGGTTCGGTGCGTATTGTCAGCATATGGCGGCTCCCTTAACTAGACTCATTTTGTCAACATGCATGCATGGTTTAGGTATTATTGTCAGCATGCATGGATTTCTGGCCCAGTTCTTTGAAGGTGCTCATAGGATTAAGGTTTATCTATGTGTGTTCATATATAGGGGTGAGTGTGCGTACGTGTGGTGATCATCTACGTTGTACTGTATACTAAAAAAAACTAAATGATAATAAATAATAGGAAACTTAAATAAAAATTGTACAAAACATGCAGCCATTTTGCTTTGTCAATATTTTGAAATTACAAAATTACTACACAAGTACATGTTAAATTATTTCTGTATATAAAAAAAGACAATGTTAGCTTTAAAAATAATAAAGTTATTAATAACTATTTATTAATTAAAACGACCACTATTTAATAAGTATTGTATTTATATAGATATAAAAATGAATATCATAAAATATTAACTAAGTAAAATAATGTGAAAAAAAATATATTAGTTGCAAACTAAATTAGAATGCTACTAAAATTATATTAATCATTATGTATCCTTTACAATTTTGAATTAATAATAAAAGGTATTTATTGAAACACTATTAAATGGTTCCTATACATCATTAGTAACAATAAATTTAAGGGCCCTTTGGATCCTTCTATCTTAGAGGAACTAAGATCCACTTAATGGATTATGGTTGATCATTTTTAATTCTATTTTTGTATGCTGTACCTATATTATGCTTGATTTTTCTAATAATATTTTATATGGTATACTAATTTATATGCTTCTTCTTAATAGAAGAAGACTGAAGTCGGAATCTTGTACATCAACTAGCAAATATATATGCGCGTGCATTGCTACAGGATCTTGTTGTATGGTCACTTAGACCACCTATGGCTAAAAGATTTAATTCAATGATTGCATCATCCGTTTGTATTCACTTGGCAATCAGACTTGTACTTTGTCTAGTCACATGGTAATCTAACTTGTATGCATGGTGATAGACTATTTCGATCATGACATGATATGAAGTTACAAAACTTGTCCTCAGTGGAGTCATTACATCATTTCATGTTGGTGTGGCATACATATCATTTTGATGTGAGGCGCTTTCACGATCCTCTTCTTGCCATCGTTGGGGCGGGGGGGAGCTAGGGAATCATTTTGGTCTTCATAGTTGTTTTATTGTTTTGGAACTCTTGATTCGATCACCTCCATTGATCCACTGCTTTCCTGATAAAACCACATGCCTTCTTGTGTTCTATGGATTCATATAGTAGGCTAGTTGTGTGACCTCAGTTTCTAGTACCCACGGATCATCTTTGTAGCTGATACTTTGGAGGTCCACAGTAGTTAGCCCATAGCTCACCGCCATAGCAAAGTATATTTCTTCGAGATATAGGTTACAGCACAAGTTAATTATACATAACAGTACACAAAATATAGGTTTTGAGATTCAAGATTGTGGTCGTGCCACCCACAAACTTTATGCCACGCTGGACAAGATGAACAAGACCCTAACAAAGTGTAATTGAATTTGCTTAGAAGACATTATTTGTATACCAACTTGCCTTGCAATGGGAGTTTGTTGTATGGTCACTTAGCCCTTCCATCGATGGCTACAAGATTTATTGTTTTGGTCTTCATAGTTGTTTTATTGTTTTGGAACTCTTGATTCGATCACCTCCATTGATCCACTGCTTTCTGATAAAACCACATGCCTTCTTGTGTTCTATGGATTCATATAGTAGGCTAGTTGTGTGACCTCAGTTTCTAGTACCCACGGATCATCTTTGTAGCTGATACTTTGGAGGTCCACAGTAGTTAGCCCATAGCTCACCGCCATAGCAAAGTATATTTCTTCGAGATATAGGTTACAGCACAAGTTAATTATACATAACAGTACACAAAATATAGGTTTTGAGATTCAAGATTGTGGTCGTGCCACCCACAAACTTTATGCCACGCTGGACAAGATGAACAAGACCCTAACAAAGTGTAATTGAATTTGCTTAGAAGACATTATTTGTATACCAACTTGCCTTGCAATGGGAGTTTGTTGTATGGTCACTTAGCCCTTCCATCGATGGCTACAAGATTTATTTCAACGATTGCATCATCTGTTTGTATTCACTTTGCAATCAAACTTTTTACTATGTCTAGTCACATGCTACCCTAACTTGTATGGTGATAGACTATTTTGACAACAGGCATTTTTAGGGTTTTACAGTGGGAGATAATGGTAATACAAAATCATACATCAGTCTTACTATAATTTATGTCCAAAAGTCATTTGTGGTGTATGGTTGTCGTAGCACATGCTTTTGAATTTTCCTAGTCTTCGACAAGTTAATACCAACGTAGGCAGCTGGTGAAACACACAGATTGGACCTGTGGTGATGACCGAGCTGCTTGCTTCAAGAAGCAAACATGCATTTTCAATTAGCACATGTTCCTCGTTGCATTTATGCACTCATACTATAGCATTTATAGTCTATCAGCAAGTGTTGTACTATATCCCTGTCACACTTATGCAATCGTACATATAATTGTTGTAGGAAATGTCCTTTATGGCGTATGGAAGTCGTAGGCAGCTGGTTGCACATGTTGTTGAACTTTCCAGCTTGTCTTCCACAAGTACCAACGTAGACAGCCCAAGAAATGGGCAACACCTGCGGACGATACTCCCTGAAGAACCTGCTGTTTGGATTGATCTTCCTCCATGTTGTCTACATGCTGATGATCAGGCCGGCTGCTATTCCGTCCATTCGTTATGTGTGCGTGTCAAACTTTGTAATAGAATATGCTTTCGCAGTCACAAGTCCTGTAGAGAATTTAACCCGCACCAAGGTTACCACTGTGATTAATCAACATTGATCATGCTAGCACTCCGGTAACCCACGAAACTTAAAGAGTAAAATGTTGTCATTTGAGCCTATCTATAAGAACAAGTAATAGTTGTTTAGTATTACTTTTTCTAGGTTTCTTTCATGAGAATTTTGGTCTCAGTTTTCTATCATCGACAGAGTTTATTTAACTAAACCTTTAATTTGTTCAGGGTTTCAAACTTCAGTCTCATGGTATATATATGTGGTTAGCTAACATTCACATACCAATGTAACTATTTTTCGCAACAGCTATATATTTTCACATCGTTTGTAATAGAATCTAAACGTTCCGAACTGACCATTTCAACAAATTCCCACCACGCAAGGAATTCACCTGGTTAATTCGAAGCACGCCACAGTTGATCAGCATGTTGTGGATTCATCAGAAATTCAGTAGCACCAGCGCCGGCCACCATCAGCTGCCCTGTATTATCCCTGATAAACAAACCGCATCCACCCTCACAAGTTGTTGTTACCAATCCCTGTCTTACTTATGCACTCATACTTATGATTGATGTACAAAATGTGCTACTGGGAAGACTAGGGAAGTTCAAAAAACATGTGCTACTGACTACGACTTCCATACACCCCATGTGCTTCGACCCTCTATTTGATTAACGAGAGGGCGTGCATGGCTTGCCCTTGACGCCGCAGCTGGGTCCCAATTGCCGTAGTGCAGGGCGTGGCTAGGAGGTGTGCTTGTTTGATGCCTTCAAGAAGGTAAATGACGTCCACAGATGCCACCATCAACGAAAAGAGGAGGAAGTTACAGCGACACCTCTAATGGGGAAAATGACATCGATTGCGCCATCGCCGCCGACCCAAGCATCGCCCGGGCAGGGTTTTCACCCGTATTCCAAGATCCCGCAAAGCACATCCAAGCGAACCTTCACACGGCGAGATGCAGGAGATAATCGGCGGGGTCTTCACCGGATGGAGCGAGGTAGCGAAAGAAGCGAGAGGGCGACGGTGTCCTTTGGTGTGGATGTCGGAGTTGATTAGCGAGCCGCCGAGAGCGGCGTATTCTCGAGCCGAGAGCCTGTTGTAGTTGATCCAGGCCACGACCTCGGGAGGGCAGGTTGGACGGCGTGTTGAATAGCTGGTGCCAACGCTAGCATCCCCATCCGGTGCCCGGGGGTCCGGATCGACCTCCCGGCCGTCGCCGGGAAATATCCCCGACCCAAGGCAACGCCCACCCGAGTCCGCATCGCGAGCACCACCGCACCGAGAAGGGCGCAACGGGGCAGCAGCGGGCGGATCCGGTCTTGAAATATCTCAGCCGCCCGCTGCGGACTCCTTAAACAACGAGGTACGCGGCGCCGTCGTCCCTCCACCAAACGGTGGAGAGAACGGTGCCGCCGTCGGCGTCGCCAAGCCCATGGAGGCGCGAGCCAAATCGGCCGCCAGCAGGCCGCCACCTCGCAGCAAGATCGCCAAGCGAAACGTCGCACCAACCCTAGTTCGGTCCGCCGTTGGCCGATCTGGCCGCACCAACCACGGAACACGGCGGGAAGCCTGATCCGGCCATGGGGAGGCCGGATCCGGCCGTGGAGGAGCGGATCGACCCTCACACGCCGCCCGGCAGTCACCGGCGTCGAAGGAGCGCGGGGAGGGAGGTGGAGCTGAGAGGGAGGGAAAGAGGGAGAGGGACGGGAAGAGAGCGGAGGCCGCCGCCGCCGACTTGGCTGCAGCGGCCCCGGCCGGCGAGGTGGGAGGGGGCCTTGTGGCAGCGCGGTGGGGAGCCCTCGAGTCGCCCGAGGGGAGACGACGCGAGGGAAACAATCAAATTTCAGGCAAGAATTTGTAATGATTCTAAAATATATATTTCGCTCCAATACCAAGATTTTTTTTTTCTATATATATTTCGCTGCAATACCAAAATTAATCAGAGGATCGTCCGTTTTCATATGGCGGCTCCCTTGACTATACTTTTGAATTTATAATTTAATCATTATGTGTTCTTTATAATTTTGAATTTATAGTAAAAGCTAATTATAGAAACACTATTAAATGGTTCCAATGCATCATCAGTAATAATAAAATTAAGGGGCCCTTTGGAGGAATTAAAATCTACATAATGGATTAGGCTATTTGGCTTGGATTTTCACATACCAGAAGTTTTCTAGTTTCACAGATGAGCCTCTCAAGTTGATAAGGTGTGATACCGAATATTCCTGCCATACCGCCTCCAAACCATCCTCTATGTATGTTGAACTTGACTGTCCCCTAAGCAACCGATGCTGGCACGTCGGCAAGGAGGCCCATGAGGTTTGTGCCTGAACAGAACCGGTGGCGGCGCGGGGACACCCCTAGTGTGACCGCAGCAGACTGAGCCCAATCGAGCCACTCTTGATTGGGTTGTCTCCTGCCGAAAGTGGTTTTACACGATGTTTTCCTCATCTTCGGGCCGTCGATCTGAAGACTAGTAGGCCATCTCTTCTTTGATTGCATAAAATGGTATTTGCACTTTGTTCCTTTGCACATTCTTAGCATTTTATGTGCATTTCCACCCATGCCCTCCTGCAAAAGGCAAGGGATATCGATGTCGATGGGACAAGGACTGGGGTTCACGAGACTGCATTCGGGAACTAGTTGTGGAAAGGTGCCCGGTTCATATCAACTTCATTATGCTAACTCTGGATTGTGAAACGTGTTGACTGAATATTGTAGTCATTCCATCTTATAGAGAAAAAATATAGATGTCTCAAGTTTATCTATATTTATATAATTATAAAATTATAGGTACCCACTAAGAGCGTCCGCGATGGTACTAGCTAGTACTAACCACGTAGTCGGCTGATGTGGAGGTGAAAGACAATAACAAAGACTGTTTTATATTATTGGACTCAAATGCTCTTCTCACATATTCTTGGGCTACGTGAAATAATTTAGCTATTTGCATGTAGCTAGTGACTACTCTCTCTCCTACTTTTTTTTTTGCCACGTCACATCTAAATAGCCAAATAGCTAACGATTGGGGACGGCCTCTCTCTCCTACTATCTCCATGCGTGTGGATATTTGGAAGCCAGGGGGAGCATGGCCGCGAGATGCCATCTTGTGTAGCAGCAGCGCCCGGTCAGCACACGTGACTATTCAATCATTAGCAACGGCTCCTTTCGTGTAAACCTTGGCAAGAGTCATCATCAGGTCAGCACACCTGTAGGAAGGTGTGACTATCCCAGATTCCAAGCAGTCGACGCGCCCGGCGCGTCCGTCCTGGTCCTTTGTTGCCTTCGCCGCCATCCGACCATATAGTGAATACCTACATGATGAGCTTGCTCGTATTACAGTAGTATGCAGATATCAGAGATATGGCACCATTATAGCGCCCGGTTACTACGTACGTACCTTGTGCTCGCCAGCCATCGAGGAACTCTCGACTGGTCAACGGAGACAGAGACGACAGCGGCGGCGATATGCGACACACTCGCAAAAGTGTGCCGGACCTCTCAACGTTGATCACTGCTTCTTTGCAATCTTTTGCTTGACCACGTGTCTTCTCTAGCTGAACACATGTTTTTGGTATGGTGTATGGAAGTCGTAGGCAGTAACACATGTTTTTGAACAAGCAGCCGGAAATGAGGGACCCGCTGATACCACCTGTGTGGCTGTTGTGTTGAACTTTGTAAATAATGTTATCCGCTGAAACATCAACGACGAACGACCTATCGTTCTCAATATCTTCGGGAAAGAGACCGAGGCCGTTTCTCTAAACACTCGTCTCAACGAGAGTAGAAATGGACACTCTGCTTTCAGAAAGTGATACTCTTCGGATATTTCGATGGGTACTGGTCAACATGCATGCATGGTCAGAATATTTCGATCCGGATATCACCATCTACCACGTTTTAACTATGATATAATTAATTATGTATACAGACTTTTTGAAATACGAATACAAACCAATGTCTCGGATACGTATACAAAACAGATATTTTACTATTCAACTCGAAGTCTACATTGTTAAGTTCAACACACACACACACAAAAACACACACACACACACAAACTAAACTAAATTATAACGGAAAATTTTGAATAAATAATAGGTTAAAGGCGTACCCAATGCCGTAGCCTCTCGCACCGCGCGTGGTCTAGGGAAGGGTATTTCGCGCCAAGCCTTGCCCGCACCATGTGCAATATGCGAAGGCTAGGGCTTGAACCCGGGACCTTCCGCTTACAGGCGGTAGAGCACTACCACTTGCACCAGGCCTGCCCTTTGAATAAATAATAGGTTAAATGACAAAATTTGAATAAAAATTGTAGAAAACAAATAGCTATTTTGCTTTGTCAATATTTTAGTACACAACTACAAAATACTAAGTCTGTCGGTTGTTTTTTGTTTTTTTTTTTTTTTTTTTTTTTTGTGGCGGGCATGTGCCATCATCGCGATTGCAAGGTCACAGTTAATCGTGGCATAACCGCGGTGGTTGCCGGTGCCTGGCTGGATTAATCCATCAATAACCACGGAGGGCACCATATGTAGCCTGCCACCATGGCGGGCTTGCTTAAACGCCCCCATGGTTAATTCACATACTGTCCACCGTGGTTAATATTGTATATTAATGCACCCTAGGTAGCGCCACACTTAATAATGTAGTCGTCTAATCCTTTCGGTACACTACTACAGATTCGCTCATCACTACCGCCGGCATCACTGCCGGAATTTAATCCACCGGCGGTGTTGAACCTCGCCCGGCAGTGATGAACTGTTCGAGCACGGAAAACTCGAAACTCCACGGATTCGACCAATTCCGGCAGTGAAGACTCAGATCACCACCGGGTTGAATCATTCCCCGGCAGTGGTCTTGATGGACACAGATCACTCGCGTGTCCGAATTAGAACCGAAAGCGATTTGAAGATTGACACAACCGGGATTAGAACCGATAGCGATTTGGGAGGGAAGCAAAAATACGATGACAAGGAACCGATAGATCGGGTTGAATGAAGAAGGAGGAAATAAAAAAACAAACGATAGAATCAGAAGATTGCACACGGAGACGAATTAAAAACGACTAGTTCATTATATATTACTAGACAATATATTTACAAAAGCGAAAAATAAAAAAAGCAGCCGCCGCCTAGGCCTTGTCACCGCTGCCGGCCGCATCCTCGCTGCCGGCGGCGTTCCGCCGCCAGCTGCCTCGGCGCCGCGTTCAGCGCCGCCCGGCCTTGCCGGTATCCCTCGGCAAGGATGTCGGCGATGGCATCGACCATGAAGGCGTAGAAGTTGGCCTTCTCCACCAACGGCCAAGGCACCGTTGGCGGGCCGATCGCTGCCGGCCGGTGGGTGAGCTTGTGGAGGGCCTCATGGAGGCGCGACGGTGAACTGAAGCTCCTCCATGGTGTAGACGCCGGCCATCTCGTACTTTCGCCGATGAAGCTCGCCTAGGGTTTATGGAAAAGAGAGGTTAGCGATGGAGATGGTAAGAAATCAGAGCGTTCGTGTACAATTATATAGTAACAAGCCATATAAATGCTTGAATTCGATTGTCATTCCCCAAGACGCGGCGCCATGAAAACAGTCAACAGCGACCGGCTCATCCAATGGCCGTCGCGATCGGCCCGTCTCCCCACGAAGGCCGACCGGCGGCTGTGCGCACGCAGCGTTTTGATCTCCATTCCCCACGCTTAGGCGGCAACCGGAATAAATGTAGGGGCTTTATTTCGGTTGGAGGTACCAACCGGGAATAAAGCTCTGCCGGTGTGGCGGCGAGAGGGCTTTACTCGGGTTGGTACCTCCAACCGGGAGTAAAGGGTTTTTTTTCTTTTGATTTCAATTCCTAATCTGCTTTGGTTTAAATTACGTAATAAATTCATAATTTCTTTTTTGATTTCATTTTAATTCATGAATAATTAATGTACACATGTATTAACTAACCATTAACGTACACATATATTACACATGTCCATCATATAAAAAAATCAACATCCAATGCTATACATCTCATCTTTACACCGGAATACATGTCAGGATCTTGCCCGCCAAAGAAGACATAGAAAATTGAAATAAAATTCGAGGAGAAAATATAAAAAATCATCATTGCTATAGCTGGACTCCATGCTCCCCTCCTCTCACTGAAACCACCATGGAATATCTCGAAGAAAGAATCTGTCAGTTAAACGAAGGGGCAATATTAGTGACAGAATATAGGAGAAAGAAATAGAATCTGAACAAACAATCGCTATCAGGCTCCAGGACCGCCGCCTACCAGCTGTTGGGGCGGACGCGAGGGAGCAAATGCCGGTGGAGTTCACGCGGCCATACCTGACGGCGGACGCGCGCCGCCCGGACTGCGTCATGGACCCCACCCTAGCCGGGCCAATACTCCGCCCGCGCCGCGCACAAGGCCGCCAATGATGAAGGAACCCTGCCATCGCCTGGGCCTCACCACCGCCCTCGCCGAGCCCTACCGCGACCCTCTCCGCCGCCAAGCCACAGGAACACGGCTTGGGTCGCGGGACAAAGGGAAGTCCGCCACTAGCGACTGGGAAGGCGCTGAATGGTGCTAAATTTGGGTGCGGGATTGATGGATCTGAAGGGAAGATGAGGAAGGAGTGGCATTTTATACGAGTGACCTTTATTCCCGGGCGGGGTTACCAGTCGGGACTAAAAGTTTGTATTTACTCTCGGTTGATGTTTCCACCCGGGAGTAGATGTTTATTCCCGGTTTGTATTACCAACGGGGAGTAAAGGTCTTTACTCCCGGTTGGAGACTCCGACCGAGAGTAAAGGTCCTAGGGGCGCGGGGCAGCCGGTGGCGTGGCCTTTTACTCTCGGCTGGAGAGTCCAACCGGGAATAAAAGACCCTTTTATTCCCCGTTCAATTTCCAACCGGGAGTAACCACGTTTTTAGTTTCGAGAAGAGAAGTTGTTTGTGTAGTAGTGCAATGAAATTTAAGTATATTCTATGATTTTGTTTTTTTAAAATAAATGAGTAGTGATAGGTTTGCCATAGGAAGATTTTTACATAAACGAGTAGTGATAGGTTTGCCGCATGTAGATTTTAATACTGACTCCACCATTGTTTCAAGTGTACATGTAGATCGATGACACTGTCACAGACTGGCACGTAGACATCACTGAGGAAGAGAAATTGAAGCCTGTTGCTTCAAGGAGCAAACAGCTACATCAGCAGCCACATGTCGTAAAACATGTCCGGCTGCTTGTGCAAGTTCCAAACATGTGCTACGACTGAGTAGGTCCCTAAATCTAAGATGATGACGTGTCAGTCAAGAGTCATACAGCTCGCCGACCGTGGACGACAGCTGTCTGATGCATGCATGGTTTGGTGTGTATTAAACAACCAGTACGTTAATATTATGAGAGAAAACATCACCGAGGAAGAGACGAGGAAGGGGTGGCCCACGTGCCCATTTCTCTGAACAGCCGTCTCAAGGAGAGTGAAAATGGCCACTACGATGTCAGAAAGCGACGCTCCTCCTCTCTGAATAGTCAATTGGATGCGTTATCCGTCTGTGCGTCATCTCATGCTGGGGGGAATTGAAAATTGTCCGCGTCTTTGAAGTAGTTACATCACCGAGGAAGAGGAATCCAAGCCAGTTCCTTCAAGATGCTAGTTCCCGGCTGCTTGCGGAACTTCAAAACATGTGCTACTGCCTACGACTTCCATATATATATTAATTAATGGCTTCTCAAAATCTCTGATGAGTCAGACAGCTCGCCAATCCTCGACGGCAGCTGTCTAGGCTCCACCATACTTCAGCATCGAAATAGTTGCACCGTTACAATTTATTAAAAGACATAAAGCTAGTATACTCCAGCATCGATAGAGTAGATCAGAGGAGTTGTCTAGCATAAAGTCATTGACATTGTCGACTTGTTACTCCAGCATAGATCTCAGGACCTCTACTCCTTCTGTCCTCCTTCTGTCCTATAGAGTTTGACATTTTTACTTTTAAACTTCATGTTTGACCATCCGACTTATTCAAAATATTTATGCAAATAATAAAATTAATTAATTAGTATTAAGTATCTTTATTGATAAAATAAGTCATAACAAAATAAATTATATTTGTGAAATTTAAATAAGACGAATCATCGAACAGGATGGCACGGAATTCAGGGGTGAAAAACTCAATGGGACGGAGGAATACGTTACAATTTATTAAACTGACATAAGGACATAAAGACAACAATGTGACCATAAAGCCAACAAAGTGACCATAGACTTTTTTATTTTTAGCCAACAATTTATTAAAAGACATAAAGACATAAAGAAAACAAAGTGACCATAGGAAATAAAGACAAAACCTATTATTTATTTAAAGCACTTGGGAATAGAGTTAGAGTCTCAACATAGCCAACAAAGTCAACAAACTGACCATAGACTTTGGATTTTAGCATTGTGCTAAGTCCGGCAGAAATGAGTGAAATCATCGTGGACTAGACATGTCCTGAGATTGCAATGAACGAGAGCAAAGGGTTCTGACGTTGTGGATGTGAAAGTCGCAAAGGGCATATACGTCTGTGCATGTTTGCCAAGCTGACAGGCATGACACAAGGATCATGCTATTTTAGTGCACATGTTGACCAACATGTTTTCAAGAATAGACATAACAGTGGCAGTTGGATGATATACCACTATAATTTTAACCGAGGCTGGCAATTGATTCCTCCTTCACCCAATGGTCACGGTTAATCCAGCCATAGCAGAGGCTATCAGGCCAACCACCGTGGTTAATGGTATCAATCAAGGCGGATGGCCTAGCTCAACATACATGAAAAACTACTACAAAATCAGCCTGCTACTGGGTTGAAACCCGCATCAAACCCACCCCAACCCAAAGCTATTTAACCTATCTTTTCAACCCAACCCCACCAACAAAATTACTTACTCAACCCAACCCAAGCCGCCCCACCATGAAAATGCACCCACTCAACCCATAAAATGGGTTTGAACCCAGAATTGTCATGGGTTCATGTACATTTGGTTGCATATATACTAGACTAGACTTTGCCTTTAAATGTGGGTCTTTGAAGATCCACTGACAACTGATTTGCACAAAGCAAATGACCATCATATTGAATCCTCCCAAAATTTTAGTCAATTTTGACAAAATTTAAAGGTCTCAACGCGAGGTTTTAGTTTTTAGGGTCCGGCTGTTAACGTGGGTCTCACGTATAGATATAGTTGCACCAATTTGCATAAAGTAGTTGACCATCGTACTGAGTCATCTCCCAAAAATTCAGCCGATTTTGACAAAATTTTAAGTTGTGTGAACACGATGATTTGGGTGTTAGGTTCCGACTGTTGACGTGGATCCATTGCATAGATATAGCCGCACTGATTTGCACAAAGTAGGTGACCATCATCGTTGCGCGCGCACGCGCACGGCCAACACGGTAGCAGGCTGCGTGCGGTGGTGCCCTTGCACGCAAGTGCTTGCGAGGCCAACACGCCCGGTCGGGGAATGACCGTGAAGCGAGCATAGGGCGGGGCGCGCTTCCCATTACACGTGACTTCTCCCTTGCACGCGCGGCCGGCGCCGGGGGACGACCTCGAAACGATGGCGCGGGGCTGAGTGAGCACGACGCGTGCGGGGAGGAGTAGATCCGGTGACTGGATGTATGAAGGCTCTGCGGGGAGTGGTGTCGAATCTTATTTTGGAGCACGCGGCCGACGGGCATCGACGCATACCGACAATGACGGTGCGTGGGGTCAGCCGCGGTTGGTGGTGGCCGCGGTGCGCGCGGCGGGTCGGGGGCGGCGTCATCGGGGCCGGCGCCGGCGCCGGAGCTCAATGTGGCGTGGGCGCGGCCGGGCGTCGGGATCGATCGGGCACGGCGGGCGGCCGCAGAGCTTGATCTAGAAGTAAGTGAGTTCGACGAGGGAATGAATACGGAGGAGCAAGGCGGCGCTGATATACCCCCATGCTTTAGTCCCGGGGTCTAGGTAACGCCCGCGACAAAAGCACGGGTTTCTCCAGGTTAGAGGGGATCTCGAGGACTAAACGTTGGGAGCTTTGGTCCGGGGTCTTGAGAACACCGGGGCTATAGGCATTTTGGGCGCGGGCCTTGGCGCTGACCTAAAATATTTGGGCCTTTAGTCCCGGGCCGTATGGCCACCGAAACTAAAGAGGGGTGAATTTCATTTCCCGCCATGTTCAAGCGAGAGTTCAACTTTTTTATTTATATATATTATTTATTTATATTGTAAACCTATGTTATTTCGCAATAAATTATTTATGGGCAATTTTTTAAAAAAGGTGTGTTATATTTTGTTTTTCTTTAACGTACACATGAAAGATATATAACCTTATGCTTTCTTGTATTTTTTTATATAGATATTGAACATAATATAAGTGTATAATCACTATTTCGTTATTGTAAAAATGTAGCCTTTATTCAAAATTATTATTTATTTGTTTTTCGACAGGAAATATATTTCCACATCATTTTAACGTTGATCTTTTGGTTCTTGATCATCCATGGTCTAAATGCGCGACAATAGATAATCACTTTGCGCAAAAATTCAACTCAACGAAAAAATTACCAAACCATTTCGTAAAAAATCTCAAACTTGGCGACTTCCTTCACACAGGTCATCTAAAAGCCTTAGAAAAAGTTTGAGGTCAATAGCACACTACAAAGCGAACAGGCCACACAATCATGAGAAACCTAAGTGTATGGGAGTTCGGTGAAAGGTTCCATATACCATTGTGAAGCACGTATATTCCGCCTATGTCGAAATGACCTTATTTATTTTTCAATTCATTTACACCGGAATATGGCCCCACGCAAGATCCTAGGTTTTTCTAATCATTCTTGGAATTACTATATTTTTCATCGCCGCTTGCGTGCGACCAAATATGGTGAATTACACATTGAAAACACAAGAATTTTGCACCGGCCACCATAAAGTTTTGTCTCCTAGGGCACAAGAGACCTTGCGGCAAAGTTTGGCACCATTAGGATCTTTTGGGGAATGGTCTTAGTTCAACATATAATTGAGAGGGGAAAAGTCGCGCGGTAATTAAAATAAACTAAGAAAATTACCAAACCATTTTAGAAAAATCTCAAACTTGAGGGTTCCTTCACACAAGGCCATCTAAAAGACTCAAAAAAGTTTGAGGTCAATAGCATACTTGCAGCGCACAGGCCACACAAGCATGAGAAACATAAGTGTATTGACAGAGTTCGGTGAAATGTTTCATATACCATTGTGAGGCATGTCTACTCTGCCTTTGTCGAAATGCCTCAAATTTTTTTTTGCAATCAGTTACACCCAAAATATGGCCTCACGCAAGATCCTAGGTTTTTCTAATCATTATTGGAATTATTTGTATTTTTTCATGCCATGTGATCAAATATGGCGAATTACACATTGAAAACACAAGAATTTTGCACCGGCCTCCACAAAGTTGTCTCCTAGGTCACATGAGACCTTGCGGCAAAATTTGCCACCGTTCGATCTTTTTTGGGGTGGTCTCGGTTCAACTTATAATTACGGGGAGAAGTCATGCAGTAATTAAAATAAACTAAGAAAATTACCAAACCATTTCAGAAAAATCTCAAACTTGGGGGTTCCTTCACACGGGCCATCTAAAAGCCTTAGAAAAAGTTTGAGGTCAATAGCACACTACAAAGTGCATAGTCCACACAACCATGAGAACCCTAAGAGTATGGACATGATTCGGTGAAAGGTTCTATATACCATTGTGAAGCACGTCTTCTCCGCCTATGTCGAAATGGCCTCAATTTTTTTTTGCACAGATTTACACCCAAAATATGACCCACCACAAGATCCTAGGTTTTTCTAATCATTATTGAAATTATTGTATTTTTTTCGTGTCGTCGCGTGCGACCAAATATGGTGAATTACACAAAAAACACAAGAATTTTGCACCAGCCTCCACAAAGTTTTTGTCTCCTAGGGCACAAGAGACCTTGCGGCAAAGTTTGGCACCGTTCGGATCTTTTTTAGGGGGTGGTCTCAGTTGAACGTATATAATTACGGAGAAGTCGTAGCGGTAATTAAAATAAACTGAGAAAATTACCAAACCATTTCAGAAAAATCTCAAACTTGGCGGTTCCTTCATACATGCCATCTAAAAGCCTCGAGAAAAAAGTTTGAGGACAATAGCACACTATAAAGTGCACAGACCGAATAACCATGATTAGTTAAAATAGTGGCATGAGCGCGTATTAAAGTTAAATACGAATCTAACAGAACAAGAACGAATTGAATCGGATTTAAAACACAAAAGTTATAAGCATTTGAATCTGAATGGCAAGTATGTAATTAAGTGAAAACACATTTTCAATATCAAATAACCGAAAATACTTTCCAGCTGTGCTGAAAACGTATTTCCTGGATATATGCTCTCCTACATGTTAAGCTTTGCTAAATATTACGCTAATGACGCAGGTTGATACATATAAATTCATCGGGGCCTTTTTGTGCAAAAAGGACATTGCCAGAGTACAACAAAAAAAAAAAGTTTTAATCCCGCTGTGACACAAGTAACTTGGACCAAATCCAAAACCTTTACTCCCGTTCTACTCTCAGACCGGGACTAACACTATAGTCCCCACTTGGAGCCAAGGACTGGGACTAAAGGTCCATGTTTAGTCCCGGTTGGAGCCAAGAACTGGGAGTAAAGGTTCCCTCATGCCCCCCTCCCAGTTGGCAGTTGGAACCTGGAGTAATGAAGCTTTAGCCCCGGTTGCAGTTGGGAATCACATTCGTAGTGTATTGTTCATCCGAGGATAGACCTCGTCTGTGTAGTAGTGCGTGTTGGAAGGTGTAACTAGGAGTTTCTATCCCAGATTCCAAGCAGTCGACGCACCGGGCGCGCCCTTTGTTGCCTTCGCCGCCATGCAACAATATAGTCGTATGCACACAACAGATATGGCACCATGCATGACAGCGCTGGATACTACCGTGTGCTCGCCAGTCGCCAGCCATCCCACCATATAGTTAATACCTACCTGATGAGCTTGCTCGTATTATAGTCGTTTGAAGATAACGGAGATGGCACCATTGTAGCGCCGATTACTACGTACGTACCGTGTGCTCGCCAGCCATCGAGGAACTCACGACTGGTCAACGGAGACAGAGACGACAGCGGCGGCGATATGCGACACACTCGCAAAAGTGTGCAGGACCTCTCAACGTTGATCACTGCTTCTTTGCAATCTTTTGCTTGACCACGTGTCTTCTCTAGCTGAACACATGTTTTTGGTATATGGTGTGTGGAAGTCCAAGGCAGTAGCACATGTTTTTGAACAAGCAGCCAGAGAAATGAGGGACCCGCTGATACCACCTGTGTGGCTGTTTTGTTGATAGCGCCGGTTACTACGTACGTACCTTGTGCTCGCCAGCCATCAAGGAACTCGCAAAAGTGTGCACGACCTGTGAACGTTGATCACTGCTTCTTTGCAATCCTTTGCTTGACCACGTGTCTTCTCTAGCTGAACACATGTTTTTGGTATGGTGTAACACATGTTTTTGAACAAGCAGCCGGAAGAATGGGGAGACCTGTGTGGCTGTTGTGTTGAACTTTGCAAATAATGTTATCCGCTGAAGCATCAACGACGAACGACCTTTCGTTCTCAATAACTTCGGGAAAGAGACGGAGGCCGTTTCTCTAAACACTCGTCTGAACGAGAGTAGAAATGGACACTCTGATTTCAAGATGCATGCATGGTTAGGTGAGTACTGGTTAACATATATGCATGCATAGGCAGGATGGAATGGATCCGATTCGATCCGGATATCACCATCTACCACGTTTTAACTATGATATAATTATGGATACAGACTTTTTGAAATACAAATACAAACGGATGTCACGGATACGTGTACAAAACAGATAATTTACTATTCAACTCGAAGTCTACATTATTAAATTATCTGCAAAATTTGAATAAAAATTGCAGAAAACAAATAGCTATTTTGCTTTGTCAATATATTTGTACACAACTACAAAAATCTTAAGTCGACATTATTAAACCGTGCACTAAACATTCTCAAATTTTTATCATAGCCTACACATATGATATAACGACAACTCGACGAGTTTCAAGATTTTTGAACTTGGTTTTGCTTTTTTTAGAATTTAAAAACAATGCATCCGCAAGTAAATTATCGTGTTTCGTGAACATGACGATGACTTTTCATGTGTTAGCCCTGGATTGGGTCTCACATTAGACTCAATAACACGAATATCATTTTTCCATTCAATGTTTTCACTTATTTGAATGACTTGCAGTTCAAATTTGAGTTTTGAAAAATAATTCAAATAAAAGAGATAAAGTTTTAAAAATAGCAACAAGTGTCAAAAAATTCAAAATTTCAACATGTTGTTACAAGTACTTGTAACAAGGTCTCGAGAAAAAAACTGGCCATAAAAATCAAAAAAAAATTATGTTTGCCGAAAGCACTGCAAAGACGCCGACGGTAAAGAGGGTCTTTTGCCGAGTCTTTGAAAATAAAGCGCGCGGCAAAGGCCCTCTTTGCGAAAGTAGTGCCTTTTTGTGGCTTCGGCAAATTAGTTTTTCAAATCAGTTTTTAGTCCTAAACGAATTCAAATCAAAAAGTTGTGAACTACAAAGTTTCAAAATTTTTCAAGATCTACACTTTTCATTTAGAAAGTTTTTCCATGAGAGGTCGTTTCAACATTCGAATTTCAAATTTGAATGTCTTGAATTTGAAATTGGAATTTTTCAAATGACCTCGAATGAAAAAACTTCCTAAATGAAAAGTGGAGATCTCAAAAAGTTATGAATCTTTGTAGTTGCCCACCTTTTGATTTGAATTCATCTTACTATGCAAAATTACGTGCGAATCTCTCAAATTTAAAATTCAAATTTTGCAAAGCGACCTCGGATGGAAAAAACTTCATAAATCAAAATTGTAGATCTCGAAACCTTCATAAATTCAAATTTTGCAAATGACCTCAGATTTGACAACTTTTTAATATGAATTAATTTAGAGCCTCAAATAGACAATTTACACTTTCGAATTAATACAATATTTGAATAACCCAAACCATATCTATGCACAAAAGAACAGGTAGTGCAGTTGTAGAGGAGTGAGGATGCTCGGCGAGAGGGTGGGGGTTCGAATCCCACCTCTCGCACATTTCCAAAAAAATCATTGAAAAAGGCTACAAAATGGTTGGTTGATGAGGATGGCTGAGCTCAGTTGAGTTGGCCATCCTTCAAAAAAAAATTTGCTACTAGTTTTAGTTTTTTTGCATTTTTTATGTTGCGAGTCTAAATCTTTGCCGGCGTTTTTTGGCAGTCGGCAAAGGCTTTTGCCGGCGCCTAAAGAAAAGGTACTAGGCAAAACCGTTTGTCGTCGCGACTCGCCCGGCGCCGTTTGTCCAGCGCGCGCTCGGCAACAAACGGACGCCGCGAAGTTTCGCACGACAAAGGGTTTTGCCTAGTACCTTTCCTTCAGGCGGTCGGCAAAGCCTTTGCCGAAGCGTATCGGGCGCTTTGCCGAAAGTGCCCGTGCCGCTTCGGCAATGAAGCCGTCTCCGGTAGTGCATGGTTAATTCACCTATTGTCCGCCGCCGTTAGTATTGTATATTAATGCACCCTTGGTAGCGCCACGATTAATAATGGAGTTGGCTAATCAATTTTTTTGGCCAAAGTGGACGCTTCCAAAAATGGCCTTTAAATGTCATAGCTTTGTTGGATTTTTTGAGTGGGTTGTCATGATATTTGGATTGAAAAATGCTTGGGCAACTAATCAAACATCTATAAATTTGATCTTAGAAGAATTTCTTGGGAATATTGTGGAGGTCTATATTATTGATATTATGATCAAATCAACCGCTCATGATTTTCATTGGGCGATTTGCATCTGGCTTTTCAGAGGATGCGGCGCAGTATGGTTTTGAAGATGAATCCACTCTAGTGTGCATATGGTGTACTGTCTCCTAAATTCTTGGGATTCACTATTCATGGTAAGGGCATTGAGATTCATTCTAAAAGAACAGAAAAAAGATCAAGAAAGTTCAGGCACCAAACAGCAAGCTTGCAGGGTTCTTGGGAAAGGTGAACTACTTTAGGAGATTTATTGCTAACTTTTCGGGGAAAAAATTAATCCCTTTACCCCCAATCCTTAGTGGAAGGATCCATAATGGGCATATGCACTTATAGAATATGATTTGGCTTTCGAACCATTGAAAACTTCGAAAAATCAAGTTTTAGTTGATTTTATTCTTGAGCATGGTATTGACTTAGATGATGAGGTCAATTATTTTGATGGATCGGTTTGTAAAGATGACTAAGATGTTGGGGCCATTGTTGTTTCTCCTAATGGTGCTGTTTTTGAGATGTCTTGCCAATTGGGAAATATTTGCACTAACAATCAAGCTGAATATTACGCTCTCCAATTCGGGGTGGAAATATTGTATTCTACGAATGTGCAACATGTTTTTTGCTTTTGGTGGTTCCTTACTGGTTGTGCAACAAATCGTCAGGTGTGTATGAATGCTTTGCAAGGGTCACTAAATATTTATCTTGAGAAGTGCCTTGACATTATCTAGCAATTTAGTGAATTTAAAATTCAGCATATTCGGTGACATGAGAATCGTAAAGCTAACATGTTGGCTCGTGGTCCTGGTCAGCCATGGACACTGCGATTTCAGAAAGAAGGCATCCTCCTACCCCTGTATAGTCAATGAGCTAGGGTTGTCCACACATGCGTCATCATCCGCTGTAGCACCTTTTCATGTGTACTTGTAGATCGATGAAACTCACACTGGCACGTGGACATTACTGAGGAAGAGAAATCGAAGCCTGTTGCGACTGCTAGATCAGCAGCCACAGGTCGTAAAACATGTCCGGCTGCTTGTGGAAGTCCAAAGACATGTGCTACGACTGTATGTATCTAAATCTCAGATGATGATTGGCTCCAATAATGTGGGTGCATTATATCAGAGGAGCTGTCTAGGATCGATTTGTTAACATGCATGCATGGTTAGGTGTGTATTAAACAACCATTACGTTCATATTACGAGAGAAAACATTTAAATAGGTTGATCATACTTTACTTCCATTGCAGATACAGATTCCGCCAGATATTGTCAAATGTGGTTCTGGAATCTGATAGAAACCATATATCCATCCAGTTACCACATTAGAATCTATACAAATACGGGTATGCACCCACATTATTGGATGCAATCATCAACTACTCCAACCACCAAATACAAATACGGGTATGCACCGACATTATTGATACAAATAGTTTTCGTAGGCTTCTTAACTTAGCATAATTCCTTTTGTTTGCATAAATGAGCTGCACCAAATATAATCGAGGTTGGAATAATAGCAGTAAAATCTATATTTCAATCCTTCATCACATTTTGCTTGTTATTGTAAACAAAATGAGCCAAACTGAATAGCTTGATGCTTGTGGTGTGGGCTCATCACGAGTCATGGCACTGAGATTATTGGTCATAACCCCTACCACGTCTCCATAGATGTAAGGTCAGACTCGAAACATCGACAACGAACTTTCTTTCTCATTATCTTCGGGGCCGAGACAGGGAAGGGGTCGCCCACGTGCCCATTTCTCTGAATAGTCAATTAGATACGTTATCCATATGTGCGTCATCTCATGCCGGGGAATTGAAAATGGTCAGCATCTTTTGAAGTAGTTACATCACGGAGGAAGAGGAATCCAAGCCAGTTCCTTCAAGGTGCTAGTAAACAACTCGATCAGCAGCCACTGGTCGTATCTGCTTGTTCCTCATTACCCCGGCTGCTTGCGGAACTTCAAAACATGTGCCACTGCCTACGACTTCCATATATATATATTAATTAATGGCTTCTCTAAAACTCTGATGAGTCAGACAGCTCGCCAACCCTGGACGGCAGCTGTCGTAGTTGCACCGTTACAATTTATTAAAAGACATAAAGTATACTCCAGCATCGTTAGAGTAGATCAGAGGAGAGAGATAAAGTCATTGACAATGTCGAGTTGTTACTCCAGCATAGGTCTCAGGACAATTTATTAAAAGACATAAAGACAACAAAGTGACCATAAAGACAACAAAGTGACCATAGACTTTTTTTTTTTATTTTTAGCCAACAATTTATTAAAAGGTATAAAGACATAAAGAAACAAAGTGACCACAGAAATAAAGACAGAACCTACTCTCTCCGTCCCAAAATGTTAGTCGTTTTTTTTTTTTCGTGCCACAACTTTGACTCGATTTATACAAAATACGTGCATCATTTGTATTTTTAAATAAATTTGTTAAAAAACTAGATTCAAAGATCTTTCGAATGATGCTAATTATGTATGATAAATATTAGTATTTTTATATATAATTTATCAAAGTTATTTCTCGAAGCAAGCGACATGCATTTTGGCATGGAGGAAGTATTATTTATCTAAAGCACATTGGAATAGAGTTAGACTGAGTCTCAACATAGCCAACAAAGTCAACAAACTGACCATAGACTTTGGATTTTTAGCGTTGTGCTAAGGTCGGCAGAAATGAGTGAAATCATCGTGGATGACAAGACAATATTAGTAACCCGATTTGCTAAGGCCTATAGATGTCCTGAGATTGCAATGAACGAGAGCAAAGGGTTCTGACGTTGTGGATGCGGAAGTCGCAAAGCGACATATACGCATGTGTTTGCCAAGCTGACAGGCATCACAAAAGGATCATGCTATTTTAGTGCACATGTTGATGGACATGTTTTAAAGAGAAGACATGACAGTGGCACTTGAATCTGCCTCCACCCAAAGATCACGGTTAAACCAGCAATAGCGGAGGCGATCGGGCCAACCACTGTGGTTAATGGTATTAGCTAAGGCGGTTGCCCTAACTCAACATACATGGAAAACTACATCAAAATCAGCCCGCTGATGGGTTGAAACCCCGCCCAAACCCATCCCAACCCAAACTTATTTAACCTATATATATTTCCAACCCAACCCGACCCAAAAATTTACTTACTCAACCAAACCCAACCCGCCCACCATGAAAATACACCCACTCAACCCATAAAATTGGTTTGAACCTAGATTTGTCATGGGTTCATGTACATGTGGTTGCATATATACTAGACTTTGCCATTAACCATGGGTCTATGATGATCCACTAGCAACTGATATTCACAAAGTAGCTAACCATAATCATCTCCCAACATTTCAGTCAATTTTGACAAAATTTTAAGGTGTGAACGCGAGGTTTTAGTTTTTTTGGTTTGACTAATGACGTGGGTCCCACGGATAGATATAGCCGCACCAATATACATAAAGTTGCCGACCATCATATTGAGACATCTCCCAAATTTCTGCCGGTTTTGACAAAATTTTTAGGTGTGAACGGGAGGTTTTAGGTTTTAGGGTGCGACTGTTGTCATGGGTCCCATGCATACATATAGTTGCACCGATTTGCATAAAGTAGTTGACTATCAAACTAAGTCATCTCCCAAAATTTCAGCTGATTTCGACAAAATTTTATGACGTGAACACGAGGTTTTAGTTTTTAGGGTCCAGCTGATGACGTTGGTACCACGTACAGATATAGGGAGTTTTTGGTTGCCTGGCCAGGTCCAGCTATGGCTCCCTTAGGCTATGTTCTTGCTTGTTTGGTTAGCTATTTTCCCTTAGGAGCCACGTCCAACCAATCCATCTTGACTGCCGGGGCCTGGCCAGTCTTGAACAATCACCTTGGTCGTTCTCACGCAGCCTGGCTTGGGCCAGCTCACCTTTGCAATTTGCCTCACCTTCTCATTCCTCACCTCCTTGCTCTCGCTCCACCTCCTTGCCTCGCATGCGCCATCCGCCTGGATCCACCGCCTGGAACTGAAGACAAAGCGTCCTGCATGCGCCATCACGCATCGCCACCCTCCCCGCCCGGTGCTACTTCCTGCCTCTCCTTCCACCTCTGGCCGTCGCCCCTACCCTCGTAGCTATGCTCGATACCGCCACCCGTCGCTTTGCCGTGTCCAGGAGCGGTCTTTCCACGATGCCGCCCGCCATCCCTAGCCCCGTTGTAGCCACGATGAGCTCCACGCCGACTAGGTCCTACTCCGCCCACTGTAGCCACGACGAGCGCCGGGACAAGCTCCGCTGGGATGCGATGGGCCTGGCCGCAGCCTGCAGCAACCAGGAGATGATACACACATGCAAGCCTCGACTCCATCCATAGTTGGGATGCGATTTGGTTGAATTATTTGACTTTGCCGTTTACGTGGGAGGAAAGAATTGAGGCATATATGGTCATTTGATATACTACTGAACTTTTGTATCAGCGTGTTATATTATATTATATTATATTATATTATATTATATTATATTATATTATATTATATTATATTATATTATATTATATTATATTATATTATAGTCGACCATGTTTATTTGGCATGAAGCAGGACATGAAAAAGTCTGATCCCCGCTTGCTAGGATGCAGCCGAATGTGACAGCTGATCATACCGAACGGCTACAGAGTTGATATGCATATTTGATCATACCAAAATATAGTAATCAAAATGCTACAACAATCCTATGAAACAGTGAAATGAAACTATCCC